>CM054936.1:985296-1181263 GCA_029168755.2 Tillandsia fasciculata
CTTTGCTCAATAGCGGCTCATTTGGTGATAGTATTAAGTATGAAATGTCCCAATTTGGATTGTAGTTGATGATAAATGTTTCTGAATTGCTTGAGCTTGGTTGAATAACGTAGTTACTTTGGCTTTTGTTTGAGAGCATCGGCGTGTGCAAAAGCACGCACCGTCATGAAAGGCATTCTTTGTGTAGAATGCAGCGGAAGTATTCGTTCGTTCCTTTTACGGAAGCAATTCGTGCTAGAACGCAATAAGTTTCGGATCGTAGGGGTTGAATCACGTGTCCTCGGATCGTCCACGAAGATCTCCTAACGCTCCAAGCTTGCGGTAGACCGAGTTACGAAAGAGTTAGATTTATATTCCATCGTTCAAGACCTTCTAGGAACAATAGGTTAATGGAAGATGTGGTTTATCAATCTCGCAAGATGGTTTGCAAATTGCTCACGAATTTCGAACTCAACATCTTAATAGATAAGTAGAAGATTAAGCCGAATTGGTTTATGATTGCTATCCTAATATGGCTGGAGTATATATCTAATTAGCTTTCTAAATTAAAAGTGATATTAAATCTAGTCCAATTAGACAACATAATAACCATCGGATCGAGTCCGATTATGGGCACATCTGATTTGGTTTGACCGTGCAATCTATGTTAGACGTGTTGACGCGCGCTCTAATGAAATTAATTTACCAAACCTGATAAGGTGGTTGATAGCTCTAATAACGGCCACATCAGCAACTGCTGTATAGGAATTTGGACTCTGTAAATAACCATGTGTTAATAAGCCTTATATTCATTATGTTATTTTCTCATTCTAGCTTGATCCATGTCCTCAAATCTGAACATAAAACCTTCTTAGTAGAATTTTCTCACATTTTTCGCAAGGAAAATCATATGATGCGACTGCAACTACTCTAGTCTCGGGCATGTCTAATGGCCAAAGGGATTCTCTATTTGAACAATCAAATCCCAAAAAGAGTTTTTAGGGAGGTTTGGTGGGAAGAGTTTGGTTAACTGAGGGAGGTGCTATTTGTGAGTGACAAATGATATCTTATCAAGTCACTAAAAAAAATGTGCCTCTTTTCGTTTAGATTTATATATATATATATATATATATATTATATATATATATATATATATATATATATATATATATCCTGGGTAAAGTATGCTTATGAGATTCAGAGTCTTTTTCCTGGTAAGCTTTTCTAGTTTCCTGTTCAAAGTTCAATACCCAAAAGTGGGTTGAAGTAAAAAGTGGATATCTCTTTTTCCACAATCTTAATTTTCTAGTTCTTTTATATATCTCTCTCTATTAAATATACTGCTATTCTATAATTATATAAAAACATAGTAGTTATAGGCCACGCAAGGATCACTATGAAGTTTAGATATGTTTCAAAGTATCTTGGAACTCGGAGTTTTTTTTTTTTTTTTTTTTTCCTCCCCAAAGGGATGGGGATAAGTTAGAGAAATTAAAGGGCTGCTGAGTGGTTATATATTAATTTCTGGGATATGCTCTTCGTGATAAGCTGTTCATAAAATTTTCTTTTTGGTTTCAGTTATGATGCTAATAGGTAATTCCACTTTTCAGAAACCAATGCTGTGTTGAAAGAACATTCCAAGCTTTCTTCTTTTCATCTTTTAAGAGCATTAGTTCTTTTTTAATTGCTACTTTTATTCTTGTTGCTCCTTATGCTTGATAAATGAAAATTATTCTGTGTTGAATAATTTAGCTTAAATGATTTAACTTTTGTTTTTAGGAAGATCCTTTAGCATGTACTCTAACTCTACCTGATTTGAAAGGACATTGAAATTCCTCCCAAACCAAAAAAAAAAAAAAAAGACAAATTGAAATGGTGGGGTATGGCAACACAGTTCAATTCCGGATTTTTTTTTTTTTTTTTTTTTTTTTTGGGTTTCCAAAATCACAGCAAAATATTGGGTGTCCCTGTACTTGGAGCACTAAGAATTGTTGAGTAATATATATATATATATATAGAGAGAGAGAGAGAGAGAGAGAGAGAGAGAGTTCGGCTACTATGCTATCGATAGCACCAAGCATTTGGTGCTATCAAGTTTTCTACCATTAGATCAACCCATTTGATCAATACCATCCTTTAAATTTTACTATTTCTTCAACCATCCATTAAACCCAAGGGATCTACTATCATCTTAACCACACATCTTTTAATGTAAAGGTTAAAAACTTAATAGCACAAATGGCTTAGTGCTATTAATAGCATTCCAGCCTAGCACACACACTCTCTCTCTCTCTCTCTCTCTCTCTCTCTCTCTCTCTCTCTCTCTCTATATATATATATATATATAAGAATTGAGATCCTATGTTTTTATAAGTACCAAATCATTTGTGCTTGTAAGTTTATAGCTATTGGATGAAGGGATGTGTGGTTAGGATGATAGTGGGCCCTTGGGTTTAGTAGGTGGTTGGTGTAATAGCATGATCTAAAAGGTGAAATTAGTCAAAAAGATAGGTCTAACGGTAGAAAACTTACAAGTATCATTGCTTGGTGCTTTTACAAACATAGTAGCCGGACTCTCTCTCTCTCTCTCTCTCTCTCTCTCTTCTCTCTCTCTCTTTTATATATGTATAGTATTAGGTTGGAATACTATCGATAACACAAAGTCATTGGTGCTATCAATTTTTTAGCCCTTCGATTAAGGGGTGTGCGGTTAGGGTGATAGTGGTCCCCTAGGGTTTTGTGGGTGGTTGGTTGAATAGTAAAAATCTTAGGAGACTATTATAATTCCAACCGCACATTCTTTCATCCAATGGCTGAAAATTTGGCAGCACCAATTGCTTGGTGCTATCGATAGTATTTCAGTCGGACTATATATATATATATATATATATATATATATATATATATATATATATATATATAGTCTGCTACTATTCTATCGATAACACCAAATACTTGGTTCTACCAAGTTTTCCGCCGTTAGATCTATCATTTTGATCATTTCCATCCCTTAGATCATACTATTTTTTCAACTACCTACTAAACCCTAAGGGTCCACTATCATCCTAATCACACATCTCTTAATCTAAGGGTTAGAAACCTAATAGTACAAATGACTTGGTGCTATTGATACTATAGTAGAGATTTTAGAGAGAAAGAAGGAGAGTTAGAAGGAGAGCAAAGATTAGAGAGAATACATAATTAAAGAAAAAGTGAGATTCGAGATTAATAAAAGTGACTGATATGACAAGAGAAAGAAAAGGTGCTTAAGTTTAGAGAGAGAAAAAAAAGGTTAAAGGGAGAGATATAAGGTTAAGAGAAAAACAGTATTGACTAGCCGTCGGGTGGGGAGGAAAAAAAAAAATGGACTGAATTAAAAAGTTTATGATTATCCCCCAATTCATTAATGTGGGGATACCCACCATCTCTCAAAGGAATGAGATTAACACTTTAAAATGAATCTCATTTCTATGTGTGTCTAATATTATCGACTAGATTATTTAGTATATTTAGCCTCGTAAACTTTTATATTCCTGTTGAATTACTGAAAATTTTAAAAAGAAAGCGCATACCATACGCACACTCTAAAGGGATTGTATCAATCTTTCATTTGAAGTATCTACAATTCACTTCTCTATGATGAGGGTGTACAAATAGTATTTTTCTTATTTATATAGGTTATGATTTGTAAATGTAGAGAACTACATATATAACAGTGTACAATATTGCTAGACTAATCGAAGTTGAATTTTTTTTTTTTTTTTTTTTTTTTTTTCGAGATTTCGTTGCCTTACTTATGCTATTTAGTTCACTTACGTTATAAATGAAGCGGATAACGTATTATCTTTATCTCAAAAAAATATTGTTAGACTAATCGCCCGACTAAGAGGATTATTGTAATCTCTTTTCTTTGTTGGAACATAAGAGAATGGTCAAAAGAAGATTTTAGAAGCAATGATTTTCTCAAATGAGACATCAATTAGTAGACAACAGTTTGCTATCACGTATTAATCATTCAGACTTGCCAACTAGTTAGTCATGATCTACATATCTAACAGTCCAATAAGGAGGCCAATCATTTGATTCTTTACATGGATGAGTAGTGCTTCATGCACCCCCCTCTTCTTTTTTTTTTTCTTTTTTTTCTTTTTTTTTTTTTTCGTCGCTCTTTTCTGGAGACCTCGTTATCTCACTCTAGTTATCTAATTCATGCTTATATTGAATGAATCGGGTAGTTCGCTACTATTTTCTTAAAAAAAAATAAAAATCCGGTAGCATGTATTTAGCTGATTTATTAATAGTATTTTAAATATGCTATAAAATGTATGCATAAAAATTAGTTATGGATTTAGCTTTTATGAATTTTTCTTGAGAAAAAAATAAGGAGCTACCAATTTTTTTATTTATTAGGGAAAATCAATTTAGCAATAAGGTGAGAGCGTGGTAAAATAGAAAACGCCATCAAATGACAAAATGAACAGAGCATAAAAAATCGAGAGAACAGAGGTGTTTAGCGGCAACAGGGAAAGGGCAGGCGCATATCTTTCCACATGTTGGGGAGGCCTCTAATATAGTCAAGCATCATGAGAGGGATTTTGTAGATTTCTGCATTGATTTTGTAGATTTAGCTTTTTTGATATTTGTTGATTTTTTTGGATAATAGTCGGGTCCTAAGCTGCATAATGTTCATTCATTAGAGGTACTATGATCTTGTTTGGATGTCTTATAATAAGATCTACGACGATCAAAGTTAACTTGTTAATTTTCTCTGAGTCACATGTTGTGGATGGATATAAACTCCATAATGGAGACAATTTCCACTCAACAAGAAATCAGCAGGAAGCTATTCCTGCTTCAACTGCAGTACATACATTCATTGAAAAGATGGCGACGTGACCTGCGAAACAACACTACAAGACGCTACTCTTCCTTTATTGCTTCTCTCTCTCTCTCTCTCTCTCTCTCTCGTTTTGTGATGTGCATGTGTATGTGTATGTGTATGTATGAGTACGTGTGTATATCATCATCCTCTCCTTTGTTGTGGCCTCGAGTAGTTCCTACCCCGGATAAGCTATTCCCCGAACGCAGACACGCCCTTCACCGGATGTTGATTTTGCTTTCACTTCAGTTCTGGGGCATTTTGTTCTGCTTCTCACTCTTGCAGTAGTACGATTAGTGCTCTACCCATTTCTCTCGCCACTGTCGGACCACATGCTAATTTTGGGAGGCTAGATTACAACTTTCCTTCTCAAATTATGAAGCGCATGAATTTTTAACACAAATGTTGTAGGTTGTTGTAATTAAGTTATTTGTCTAATCAAGTTAACTGAGTGATATTATTATTACTATTGGCGTGATGTGATAGTGATATGATAATATTGTGATTGATTTGATCACACGAGACAAATAGTTTTATAGTGTATTTTATATTGAGAATTATAATAATGGCAAGTTTAATGATACACTTTCCCAGCCAAGGAAGGACTACTCCAGGTTGCTACGCAGGAGGGAAAGCGCTCTTTCTTTAATCGAGTATATGGATGCAGATGTTTGGGGATTCTGAATTTTGAAAAAATGCACGCAATTGGAAAGTTTTTGAGTTTGATGGGTCATGGGCTGGAGTTGTCATGGTCCACGCACCCGGCGATCGCCGCCACTGCTCGCCGTGCTGTAAAATTACGACTCTCCGGAAATAGACATCCTGTTTGGAGCACCAATCAGTTCCAATATTTAGGTTCAAATATACAAGATATATTATGGTAAGGAATGCCAATTTTTTCTTTTTCTAATTTATAATTTATAAGAGGAGACATTTTACACATAAGTAGCAATCAGTTCCAATATATTTTTTAACCGTTGTAATTTTTGAAAAAATATATATATTTATAAGAATAAAATTAATATTTTATTTATATTTTATTAAAAGTTATGTATATGGAATTGTATGAAATTAATTTTAAAATAATAATAATAATAATAATTTGCTATTTTTTTATACCCAAATTAATGAAATATTTGTAAGCGTCGGGGACGTTATTTGGTACATTATGACGTACGCCAGATATTATCCCCTTTCATCTTCTTTTCCTATTTATCCAAAATTATTATTATCCAAATCTGGTTTCTCTCATTATTCTGGGAAACACGCGCGCGCTTGTACTAATCCGGGTTTTGCCCATCCCTCTCACCGCCACGTGTCTACCTCCCACCCTTGGAATAGTAAGCCATTTTGAAATAGAACTCTCAACGTTTTTTTTTTTTTTTAAAAAAAAAAATTTAATTATTCTGTTTAATTTAGTTAAAAATTTGATTAAATTTGATAATGTATATCTATTTTTTCTATATTTAAGCAAAACTATTCAATTCGAAAGTTAAAGGAAAAAAAAAAAAAAACTCAACAGTTGTGTGGGACATTTCAAAACGTATAATATTTGAGAGGGTCCCCGTCAAATTTTCACCTTCTACATCTATCTATATATATCCGTTTCCCCACTCCCGCACCCACACCACCCACATCTCCGCAACTAACTCTTCCTCCCTCCCCTCTCTTTTTCACTCTCTCTTGTTTCTCTCTCCTCCTTCCTCCCTCCCCTCTCCTCTCTCTCTCTCTCTCTCTCTCTCTCTCTCTCTCTTTTCCACTCTCTATTGTTTCTCTCTCCTCCATGGGAACAACAACTGGAGATCAGCAGCATCCCCACCAGAGGGTGAATCTTTCGGCGAAGCGGCCCTTCGCGAAAGCCCTGAAATCCGACTTGAAGGAGACCTTCTTCCCCGACAACCCCTTCCGCGGGTTCGACGACCTCCCGGCCGGCGCTAGGGTTTTCAGAGGGCTCAAATACTTCGTCCCGATCCTCGAATGGGGCCCCAAGTACACCTTCTCCGATCTCCGCTACGACCTCCTCTCCGGCATCACCATCGCCAGCCTCGCCATCCCTCAGGGGATCAGCTACGCCCGCCTCGCCAACCTCCCCCCCATCATCGGCCTCTGTAAGTCCCACCATCTCTCTCTCTCTCTCTCTCTCTCTCTCTCTCTCTCTCTCTCTCTCTATATATATATATATATATATATGTAATGTTTTTTTAAATGATCGTACGTATTGTGTTTATCGAATTAGTAAATTTTTAATTTTTAAATTTTTTTTTTATTGTTGTTGTTGTTGTTGTTGTAATAGATTCGAGTTTCGTGCCGCCGCTGATGTATGCGGTGTTCGGAAGCTCTAAGAACCTGGCGGTGGGGACGGTGGCGGCGGCGTCGCTGCTCCTCGCGTCGATCATCGGAGCGGAAGTGCCCGCGGCGGAGGACCCGCAGCTGTACCTCCACACGTTCTACGCCGCGGCGTTCTTCACCGGAGTTATGCAAGCCGCCTTAGGGATCTTCAGGTGAGAAATATTCATCATCATCATCAGCATTTAGTTAGCACCAGTAATTAATTAACTTAATCGTAATCGTAATCATAATTATAATTATAATTATAATTGAAGGTTAGGGATATTGGTGGATTTTTTATCCCGTTCCACGATAACGGGGTTTATGGGAGGGACTGCGACAATAATAATTTTGCAGCAGTTGAAGGGGATGCTTGGGATGAAGCACTTCACCACCAAAACGGATTTGATTTCCGTTTTGCACTCCGTTTTCTACTACAGACACGAAGTCAGTTTATTTATTTATGTTTTATTTATTTAGAAAATAATTCTTAATTATGAGTGATTTTTGTAGTATTCTTTTATTTGCTATTAATTTATTTTAACCCCCCCCAACAACAACAAAAAAAAAAAAAGAAAAGGTTCATCCTTAAATTTGAGAAAAATGGAAATCTATTTATGCCAATTTTTACAAACTATACCTAAATATAATTAACTCATTTGATATTTCTATTTTGGTTAAGTAAAAGTAACTACTTTAGCAGCGTACGAGACGTTACAACCGTCCAACGTAACCCCCCCCCATACACTTTACAACTTACTATTAGTATAGTTACCTGTATCTACCCAAAATAGAAACTTGCTTTAATTAATTATTATTATGCTAATATATAATAATACTATTAATTAATATTAATTAAAGGGTAAACTCTTTTTTTTTTTCCCTCTCTCTTTCTCTCTCTCACAATGGAGATCCTTATTGTGGAATTGGTCTCAATATAGAGTTTGATGATTATGAAATTGGTAATCTTTTTAATTGGTTTCTAATCACACGACTCTATATATACAAACTTTTAAAAATTGGGTTGTAATCAATCACACAACTCTATACTATACAAACTTTGAAAAAATTATCCACTGATTTGACCTATCTAGAGTTTTTCATATAATTTTGTTTTCTTATAGGGTGGTTGAAAAGGCCTTGTCTATGTTTTCCTATATGTTGATTGGCACGTTGTTATCATTGAGAGAGGAATTTATTAGTGTAGATTTTGGGGTAACTGCGATTAAGACAATTTATCATTATTATTATCACAAAGTCAAATTCGAGTCTTACGGCACGGTAGAAAAAAAAAAAAAATTGACGCATTGCGTGAGAACATATATATATCAAATAGCAGATATATTTATACAAAATTTAACTTTTCATATTTATTCCTTCAAAAGTCCAACGTTATTCATATATATCCCTCCGGTTTATTATTGTTAGTTCACTGTTTATTTTTTAACAGATTATATGTGAAATGACAGTTTTGTCATTTCAAAAATGTTCCTCCAAAAAATAATACAGAAATATCTGGAAGGGTAAAAAAATAAATTTACTTCACTAACTAACCAAGATTAAGTATTTAATCTATGATTAACTAGATTTTTCTAACAGAGATAGACGGTAGGAATATATATGAATAACGTTGGACTTTTGAAAGGATAAATATGAAAAGTTGAACTTTGTAGGGATATATCTGCTATTCGATATGTATATGTTTGCAGGGAGCCGTATACAATTAACCCTAATAATTAAAAGAGATATTGAATAATATGTATTTGTTAAGTTTTTAAATTGGATTGAGTTAAAAGTATTTGGTAGAATTAAAGGTTCCACGGTGCACTTGGTGCATGCATAAACAATTTTTACCGAATCAAGGTGCAACTCTTAGGTGTGAGGCTTCCACGTGGGCCAGTACAGTGTATAAATTGCTGTGTGGTTGTTAATTGTGGGGCCCTTTGACGTCGGTATACATTTGTTGATGTTTTAGTCAACGTCACGAGTCTTAAATTCTCGGCTTACTGTTGACCCAAGAAGACAAAGTCAACCTTAAGAGTTTCTTTAAAAAGTTTCTAACATGCTGACATGCAGATAATTCACGAGTCTTAAGAGTTTCTTTAAAAGTTGCTAACATGCTGATAATTGTTATAATATATATATATATATATAAATAATATCATTTAATTGGTTCATGTGTGCGTTTAGTATACTAATTACAAATCATATTTTTAATACTTGAGAGGTTGTATAAGACGTACTTAGATCGAGTCGTGAGATAGTTAATGTTGAAACGAGACGAGGTACTTAAGCTGATGGTGGTTGTAGCGTCTTTTATTGAAAAAAAAAATATTTGCATAATTTGAGATTACCTTGTGAGCTATGAACATAATACCAAACTATCTGAATTGTCTATTTTTTTATTTTCTGTTGTTTAAATAGGTTTTTATTATTTCTAAAATTCAGATAACAAAAATAAATAAGGAACATAAAAATACAAGTAAATAAATGAATCCACGCCAACTTAATGCGATTCTTATTTCAATTAAATAACTTGTAAAAAGAATGTGATTACACTGATAAGTCAAATTTTATGTTCTTACTTTAACCTTTTTTTTTTTTTTTTTTTTTTTTTTTTTTTTTTTTTTTTTTAACCCTTTTTATTTACAGTGGAGATGGGAAAGCTTCGTTCTTGGGATATGCTTCCTCTTGTTTTTGCTCCTCTCTCGGCACCTGGTAAGCGGGGAATCCAACTCAACTCACAAATCTCCTTTTAATAATTTTTTTTTTTTCCTTTATATTTAAATCTACCAAATTATCTTTATTCCTTTAATTAAAAAAACAAAATGACTTTGTCTACCAAGCATATTATATATATATATATATATAAAGTCTCAGCTTATAATTGAGTTTAAAATAGAGACATTTTAATGGTTTGGGAATAAATAAATGCAGAGAACAAAGGTGCCAAAGCTATTCTGGGTGTCAGCAATTGCCCCTTTACTGGTTGTTGTAATTGGTGGTATCTTTGCTTATCTTGTGCATGGAGAGGAACATGGGATCCCTATAGTTAAGTATATTCTTATTTCTTTTTTTCTGTGTAGCCTTAATTTCCCATTTTTTTGTTCTTTTTGAATGTCTTGGAAGGGCTTACATAGCCTTAGTCACTTTAATTAATTGGTGACATTTTGTGTTTCCACTTGCTACAATGACAATGCAAATGTGGTCCTTCAAACTTTGAAGTGACATTAATTTACTTGTCACAAAAAAAACATGGATTCGGTTTTTATTTGTCTCTGGCTCATTATGTACAAGTAGAATTTGTAATAGAGCATAAACATTTTCATATTTGATTTGCCTAGATTAAGATGACTTTAGGACTAGCTTAGAAGGATCAAATAAATATCTGTGTAGATGAGATTTGTTTCTGTGTTATATTGGTCTCAAAGGTATTTTATGATCCTTGTTAATTGAAGCAATTCCTAGTTGAGCAACAATGTTGATTGTCATGCTATAAATGTTTTTGACAGGTTGGTGATCTGAAGAAAGGGCTTAATCCGATCTCGATTTCCGACTTGAATTTCCAATCTCGCCATATTACCGTTGCCATAAAAGCAGGACTACTTTCAGGGTTCCTAGCTCTCGCGGTAATTAGAACATAAATTTGAATGCTTTTTTCCCTCTAATATATTTTCGAGCATTTTTAAAGTTTTTGCAATAAGCACTCGTGATTACCACCGCATTATGCAACTATTCCAGGAAGGAATAGCAGTGGGGAGAAGCTTAGCTCTGATGAAAAACGAGCAGATAGACGGAAATAAGGAGATGATAGCTTTTGGGATCATGAACATCGTCGGTTCTTTTACTTCATGTTATCTCACAACAGGTGTACTTAATTTGCCAAATTTACTTCCCCATGTATTCAAAATGGTTTTCTTTTTCCTAAGCTGTACATGTTACTGACACAATAGATGTGAGGACATGTCAGAATAATTTCTTTCGTGTTCAGAGTGTAGTCATCTATGTGATTTCCTCTATTGGTCATTCAAATAGGCATAGCGTTTTTTCAGGGCCCTTTTCGAAGTCGGCAGTGAATTTTCATGCGGGGTGTAAGACCGCGATGTCTAATGTGGTGATGTCGATATGCATAATGTTGGTTTTGCTATTCTTGGCTCCGCTCTTCAAGTACACTCCCTTGGTGGCCCTCGCTGCGATCATTGTTGTCGCCATGATTGGGCTCATCGAGATCAAGGAGTTCCGACACCTCTTCAAAGTGGATAAGTTCGACTTTTGCGTCTGCATGGTTGCCTTTCTCGGTGTCGTGATGTTCTCTATGGTTATTGGCCTCAGTTTTTCAGTAAGGACTAGTCCCTGCTCATACTTTTCAAGTCTTTTTTACTCGGTCATATCGGAGATTTACTACATTCTTCGCCAAAGTAGTAGATTTGGATTATACGGTTTGATTTATTCTCAATTTTGTGTTTCTTTTCGACAGGTAGGTTTGTCGATAATTAGGGCATTGTTATATGTAGCTAGACCTACAACATGCAAGCTCGGAAACATCAGAGGAACGGAATTGTTCCGCGATGTAAAGCAATATCCTGATGCATTGGGTCTCCCAAATGTCCTCATTGTGAAATTGGGCTCTCCTATCTACTTTGCAAATGCAGGTTATTTAAGGGAAAGGTAAGAGAAAAAAAGTGCTATAACTTTGTTCAAAATTTATTTCTATTTAAGTTCTTAAATCATCTTTTGTCCTAAAAATATAATATCAGGATAACAAGATGGTTAGAAGACGAAGAGAACATTAGCAAGAACAATGGAGAAGATATACATCATGTCATTGTTGAAATCGGCGGTAATCTTTGTTTGCTTGTTCTAATCTACCTTTTGATAAAGCTTGATAATTAATGGCATACTTTTACCAAAATTAATCAAATTAATAGCGCATCTGAAAATTAATACCAGCATTGTTATTCTTTGTTATGATTTTGGTAACATTTGTATTTAATTTTTTCTGATTTCATCAGATAACCCATGCTTGATTAATTAGGCCAACTTCATGTTGCAGGACTACTGAAAATACACTAAACTCTATTTATTTAAAATTATAATAATTTAATCCCTAAATTTTGATTTTGACTTACATTTAAAGACATTTGGTGTGCAGGTGTGACCTCCATTGACAACTCTGGTATTGGGATGCTAAATGAAGTCCACGCAAACCTTGATAGAAGAGGGATCAAGGTAAAAATATATATTCAAAGTGAATCCAAAATGGTGTCAAAACAATATATAATATTTATTTTTATGCGAACTAGTAAAATTGCATTGTATGTGCAGATGGCTTTAGTAAACCCTAGGCTAGAGGTCGCAGATAAGTTAATGTCATCCGGGTACATCGAACGAGTTGGACAAGATTGGGTTTTCCTTTCTGTTAACGATGCAGTGACGGCGTGCCGGTTTAATCTCCAAGAATCAAGAAACAAGGAGAATCAAGCGTAGTTCAAGATCATAATAGGTTTGAAGTGTGTGGATTAGTCTAGCACATTGGGTGGGGGCATTTCATTCTAAGTTCTGGGATATTTTTGGGGTTTCTCACCACAATATAAGGAAATATCATCAAGTTCAGAACATTCAAGAGAAAATATTGCTGTAACGGAAATATCGGCTTCTGCAACAGCAGTTCAGCTTCTGATGAGGTTGGAGATTTGGTCTGAAAAGGTATTGCTCCTCAGGTGTGTCATTCAATCATTTTGAGAGCATATTTATGGATATGCACATTGTTGGATTCAAGTGCAAAATCTTCATCAATTGTGCGATTGTTTTGTAATTCATTGAACTGTAACTTCCAAGGCAAAGATAAGAGAGTTTGTAACATCCCTTTGTCGCCAAATGCAAAAGATCTATTCCTGCTGTGAAATCAAGTGCTTTTCTATCTTTATTTTGTGTGTATAGTAAATGTGACTCCAGATCATGTTGGAATCGGATTTGTATATATTTTTTCCACAAATTCCAAGCTTAGATCCAGCCCGAAAGATATTAGGCTTTGCTTTTTCAAGCCTAACAACCTGGAACTGCAGCACAAACTGTGTTGGGCCCAAAATCTTTTGAGCTTTGACATTTCAGACCCAATAACGTGAAACTCCCACACAAAAATGGGCCCCAAATCAGTAAGCTTGGCCCAAGGCATTCAAAAAAATAAATAAATAGCACAAATCCCAATACAAATTCAATAGTAAAAAATTCACAAGCACATTTAGAATTTAGACTTGTGCTTTTGAGAGTATATAAACTCTACTCTATATATATATATAAAAATTAAAATTAGAATTAGCAAATCTCATGTGGATTATAATCAAATTGAAATAGATAGTAGTACCACCAATTATTTGTCCATTCAGAGACTACAGAATAGCTAACAATACTCGTCCGACATAGAAAATTCTACTGCAAAGCGGCTAGAACTGCCTCTCATAGTTTTTATCCAAAGCATTTGTGGTCACACACTCTTAAACTACATATTGAGCTTGATATGATTCTTTGTGTTTTTGGCCCAGATTGTTGAGTCGGCATCTGCATCAGAGCACAAGAGCCGTAAATTATCAGAATAAGAAAGAATAGTGGCGAAAATAATAAAATTTTATAAGCCAGAGATAGTGACTATCCACTCTTCGTATGATACCACCAGGTTCAATGCTCAGAAAACAAAAGAAGAAAAATCCTGATGTAGTGAATGAATTACTTCTAACCACAATCAAAAAATTGAGTAGCTCAGTTTTTGGTAAAAAGTAGGCAGATTCAGGAAATGAAAAAAAGTGGCGAACGACTAGATAAACAAAAACATATGTTTGTTTAGATTGCAGAATTGGGCTTCAATATGGCATCTTTCTAAGTTTTCATTAGTAAAACCATGTCCCACTCACCAATGACAATTAGGGAAGCGGTTGTACCTCCAATTGCAGTGCCTGTGTTCAGTGTTGATTTTTGCTTCTTTTCTAAGCCATGATTTCCATATATGCAACAGAAAGCCACATTATAGTACTGCATTACTACTAGTGCATGGTCTAAGAATTTGCAAGCACATGCCACACCCAACTCATGTATGAGCTACACAACCAATCCTAACAAAATATATGGAGTCTAATGGAGTGAAGGTACACTATATATATACAAAGAATTTCGGAGGAAGATATTTGTCAATTGCGTCTCTGTTTATTTGGTGTCCCTACATCTTTTATGTGAATAGCTCGGGTAACCTGTAATTCCATTTAGCAGTTTAGCAGCATTTGATAAGAATTGCAAGACGGGAAGTGTGTTTTCTATCCTGAAAAAAAAGGGGCCATTACAAAGATATAATTGGCGAATTTATAGAGAAACATCAGCATTTAAAAATAGTAGATTGTCTAAATTAGAATACCATTAACTTGGCCAATGTCGGTTGTGCTTGGTTTCTTGCAGCAGCTTCTCAAAAAGCATTTGTCTGCTATAAATTGAAAGTCCTCTATAAGCCACAGCTTCAGTGCTGCATCCATGCCTGCAAGAAACATAGATTCAGTTGTGAAACAAAGGAGCTGTAGCACTCACTCAACAGTTAGACTATTTCGCACTCGCCTGGGTTTGCTTTTGTTGACCAATTCCAATCAAATTTAGCCTGCCAAGGATGAATGACCATCAAAACATAGGGGTTTCCATCCCCCCTTTTCTCAATTCACAAGATCGCACGCCATTCCCTCTTTTATCCATGACAAACTACAGTGTTCTCCTTTCTTTTCCCGCACTATAGTACCATCTATTCATCTTCATAATGGACATGCAAAGTCATCTTTTGCTCCAGATTCCTTTTATCTTCTTCTTAAAAGCAGATATAGCCTTAAGCATTTGATCGCACACTGCCTTTCTCACCTTCCTGCTGGCTTTTATTTTCTCAACGGCCCTTATGCCTTCCTGCTGTTTTATGTCATCAAGCAAGCACGCATAGTGATACTCCAAAATGTGCCCGTATTGCTAGACTTTTGGAACAGTTCTCAATTCCAAAAGATTGTAGCTAGGTGTTTGATAAACAAAAAGTCTAAAGCTTTTTGCTATGGCATAAAGCTGAAACCAGCTAAGAGAACCCAAACGCAGGACTCCATTTTGAAACTTTTGCTGCTGTTGTGCCAGGAAGCTCCTAGGGGATTTTAATGAACAAAGTTGTCAATGCTTGTCCAAACACCACGACTCAAGCAGGAGTCATTGCAGAACCCCTGACCGAGCTAAACAAGCCCCTACTTCTATGGTCTGATCTCTTCAAAATCTTCAAACTGTTAATTTTCTCGAACATCTTCAGATAGCTATCACCAAAGAAGACAACTAAAAGAATTTGATCTGAAATGAAGCTATCCTCCTGCATAATGTTGAACAAATTAACAGATGCACGCTCATTTCCTGCACATTCCAAACCCATAGAGATTTTTAGGATAACTTCTTTAGCTAATATCTGGTCAAAGACATTATTCTCTTCAATCATACAGTTGTCATTTACTTTATTCATTATGTTCACAACTGACGAATTAAACTTGAGATTATTTCGAATCACAGTCACAGGTAGAAATGTTTCGAAGATCTTTGAAGTGACACTTGGGTTATGGTTTGTGATATCTTCGTTGCAACCATGATCTTGTTCCACTTCCTGCAATGTAAATAGTCCAAATGCTTTGAGGTTGTTTTCTGTGTCCTCAGCTTGAGAAAATTCATTATCTATTAAATCACAAACTTGATCATCTTTCATTGACAGCTCTTCTGATGTTTCTAATGCTTCATCCCTAACTGCTGCTTTTGCATACATTCCCACCAGCGCATTATCAATGTAGACATCTGAAACCATACCCATCTTTATAATAGAAGCATGTACTTGTTTTCCAAGATCAATAGCTGATAAATCAGCACAACCCCTTAATAGTCTAGCAAAAGCTACTGGGTTACCTCGCAAGCCACTTTGTTGCATCCTAGAGAACAGTTGGAGAGCTTCGCTGCTACATCTGTTCTGTATATACCCTAACATTAACATTGCATATGAATTTGTGTCCCAACTTTTCATGCTGTAGAAAAATTTACAAGCACTAGCAAGGCATCCACATTTCATATAGAGGTTTATAATAGCATTTCCAATTATAACATCTGAAAATTCAAAACCACTCTTAGCCACACAGCAGTGAATCTGCTCACCAGCCTCCTTTGCACTTACATCAGCACAAGCATTGAGAGCAGTAGAATAAGTGAACTGGTCGGGAACAAGACCAGAGTGGCACTCCCTGAAGAAGAGCAGAACGGCCTTTTCTGGCTGAGAATTCCAGCAATACCCAGAAAGCATTATATTCTTCAAGACTATATTACGTGTTGATACTGAGTAAGAGAACAACTTAGCAGCAACCTCAATGAACCCACATTTTGCATACATGTGAAGTAAAGATGCTGTGATAAAATCAGAAAATGCTAATCCAAGTATAAGGACCAATGAATGAATCTGTTTGCCTTTACTTATATCTTGTAGTCCGGTGCAAGTATTGATAATAGTGGCTATACAATATTGGTCTAACTGTATTCCTGTTTTTCTGAAAGTTCTAAAAGTATCGAGTGCTTTTCCAAATTGAAGATTCTGAACATAGCCTGCCATTATTGTCGTCCATGAAATGGCATCATTTGCTGGCATCTCTCTAAAAATTTCGCCAGCATCCACCATCTCCCCAATTTTGGAGTACAGAGAGATTAAAGCATTGCCAACCGAAAGATAAGAGAAATGCCCGGCTTTAAATACGCGAGCATGGAGCTGCGTAATCTCCCCTTTTGAAAGGCACATATTAAGCACCGTAACAGAATCTCCTTCCCTTAGATTAGAGTCCAATGCAAGAAGGGCTTCTGCAAATTTTACAGCTTCTTCCCTGTAGCCGTGTAAATGGTAACCTGAGATAACTAAAGAATACAAGGATGTGTCAGGCCTTTTAACCAAACTAAAAAGCTTTCCCATATATTCTACTTCACCTAGGTTGGTTAGCAATTTTACCAGCTCAGCAACAACAAAACTATCAGTGCTCAATCCAACCTTAATAGAGTAAACATGAAGATTTTTGGAGAACTCAAACATCTCAAGAACAGCGGCAATGTTTGAAACTATTCTCAATGTGACTAAGTCCATGAATAACCCAACACGGCACATATCCCGACTAAGTTTGGCGCCCTCAATGAAACATCCATTTTGAACATAACCTGAAATCATCGCATTCCAAGCGACTGGACTCTTAATGGGAATTTCATAGAACAACTTGAGCGCGCCTTCCACATCTCCACATTTGGCATACATATCAACAAACCCAGCTTCTACAAATCTGTCAACAAATAGTCCAGATTTAATAACTAAACCATGAACAAGAAGGCCCAGTTCTAAAATTCTGGATCCCCCACATGCCTTTAAAACAGAGGATATAACAAAACAATTCGGCTTCAAACTGCCACTATACATTCTCCTGAAGAGCACAAATGCTTCCAAATCAAACCTATGATTAACATAACTTGAAATCAAAGTACACCATGATATCAAATCTCTCTCAGGCATTTCATCGAACAGTTTGTCGCAACCATCCAAGGTCCCAGCTTTGGCGTACATATCCAGCAACACATTAGATACAAGTAAATCCAAATCGAATCCGCACTTGATCACATGCGCGTGAACTAGACTGCCCATGAAAGAATCCCTGGATCTGATGCACTTCCTAAGCATGCGCACGTAGAGGCGAACCTCGGAGGTGGGGAAGATGAGGTGAAAGGGGCCCAGAATCTCCAAAACCTCGGCCATGGTTCCACAACTCGTGTTGGGTTTCCTGGATTCGCTGTGCTTGTTGAGATTGAGAGAGGTTATGGCTCTAAAGCGGAGGATTCGAGTGGGTTTGAGGTGGGAGGAGAAGCATGCGAGGGTGGAGCTAAAGGAGGAGGCATGGAGAAGAGATCTTAGCATAACAATGGAGGTGCGTCTGGGGATGCGATCGACTAGGGTTTGGAGGAGGAGATGGTGATGAGCATCGTAGAGGGGGTAGAGAGAGAGAGAAAAGGGGGGGGGGGGGAGAGGGATTGGGAAGAGGGCGCGAGCAAGGCTCAAATGCGATGGAAAAGAGCCTCCTTTTTTTCCGCCGCGGTCGCCTTCGTTGTTCGCAGAGTTTTCTTTTGGGAAAATTTTAGAATAACCCCCTCAACATTAGAAAATTTTCAAACTAACCCACATACTCTTTTTTTTCGATCCACCTGAGCTTCCAAAACCTCACTCTCTGTTATTCTATTCTTCGAGGTCTCCGATCTCTCCTCTCTCCCATTCACCTCCTTCGGAGCCTCCACTCTCGATCTCTCGAAACCCTAGATAGCTTCGTCCTTTACCTACCTCTCTCGATCGACGGAGTAGAACCCGTCTCTGGTTGAATTCTCAGGTTGGTGTTGCAATCCCTCTCTGGTTGAATTCTCTGGTTGGTGTTGCAATCCCTGCTTCAGAATTGGATTAGGGTGTAGGTTTCGTGAACCGATCGATGGCCGTGGAGGAAGAGGAGGCGGAGTACGAGAGCGACCCCGAGGACCTGCCGCTTCCGTCGATGCGGCGCCGGGAGGCGAGCGACGACGAGGATGGCGAGGGATTTTACGGTGGGGAGGTGGCGCGGAAGGATCAGAGAGCTGGGATGGTATCAGAGGGGGAATCCGATGGGCAAAGGGAAGCGGAGGTGTACGAAGATGAGGACGACTTGGAGGAGGAGGAATTGGAGCAAGCAATGGAGGGGGAGGAAGAAGAAGCGGAGCACGAAGAATATGTTGGTGTCGAAGGAAGGATTCACGTTAATGTGAGAGAGGGTTTGGAATTGGTAGGGAAACAGTTTGGTGATCGCAAGGACCAGGTGGAAGAGGAGAAGAAGGAGAATGAGCCTTATGATGTGCCCACTAATGGTGCATTCTACATGCATGATGATCGATTTCAATCAAATGGTAGGGGGCGGCACCGGTGAGTCCCTCTGAGTTTTGTAGCTTTTGATTTGATTTTTCCCACTTTGCAAGTATTTTTGTTTAGTATGTACTGTTGAAGCTTGTGCTTTAGTCTTTGAGCTGCAGCAAGATGATGACGGAAAACTCAATTGCTTTATCACAATCTTCGGCGCTATACCATTGCTATCATACTCTTCATACTTACATAATCAAACAACAGCAAGCATTAGTTTGTTTAGATTGAAGAATCTTCTTTGTGCAATGAGTCTCCTTAAATTTACATATCCTTGTGATGTGAGCCTCAAAGCATTCTCAGAGAGATCAGGGTTGTTAAATTGCATCGTTTATTAGCTTTTTGGCACTATTATGTTGGTGAATAACAGAGGTTGGAGTGACAACTTGGCTTATCCACTTTTCTCTGCTTGATGTAGTAAATGAAAATAAAAGATATGGAAACAGGGATAGTTGCTCTTTTGAAAGCAAATTGTCTCGGAATGCCCTGCATTGTATTGTATAAACCCTCTTTTCCTTCTTTCTTATACCAGGAGAATGCTTGGCGGACAGAAACTATGGAATTCGAAAGATGAACATGCTTGGGTTCATGATAGGTTTGAAGAGATGAATTTGCTGGATCCTCATCGTGATGAAGTGAGCTCCTTAATTTGTTTTCTCTTCAAACATTTGATATTCCCTTTTCAAATTACCTTCCTGTTTGGCTTCTTTAAAGCATTCAGATTATTTCTATTTACTAGGAAAGGCAAAGGTTGAAAGATCGGTTTAGAGGCCAAGGCAGCGGCAGAACACATGGTACTGGCGATGGGTATTTCAGAGGCAGAAGCAGATCTCACATTTACTATAACGATGGGAAAGGTCAAAACCGTGCTCTGAAAACTGTGAGGGGTAGAGGTCCCAGGCATTACGAACCTCTCGCAAAAATCAACCCTAAGATTCCCACAGCTCAACACAAGCAGTGAGTTGTTTATAATTTCTTGGTAATAATGTACTGACCTTATCTGAACTATAGCTTATTTTGAAATAGGTACATGAACTTCAGAAAAAAATTGATTGTACTTTCTAACCGCTCATTATGTTTTGTTTTAGAAATTCTGTCAGATTCTAGTTTCCTTCTAGAAAAAATTACAGAATATTTGGTCAAGTAACGGATCATTCCCTTAGGTTTCACAATATTCCGTCAGGAAAGTTACAGATACCATTTAATTCCTGTTGGGAATTACTCAAATCAAATGTACTGCAAGGTTAGGTAATGAAAGCAGCACTTACAGTTCAAATATCCATTTCAAAAGGTATCAATCACTGTTCAGGAAATGTTTGTATGCTATAACCTAATTTTTATTCTGCCTGCTCGCAAAAGAAAAAGTTATTTCCCTTGGTGGGATTGACTACTGATGGCAGTTTTTGTGTGACAACATGCTCAGATCAACAAAACCTCAAGAACCTACTTCGAATCCTAATGCAGTGAAGCAGCCCTCTCAAATTCAAAACACACAGCCAGAACCTGTCCTTCCAAGGAAGAATACTTTCGCCTCAAGCTTAAATTCTGCTTCGCGACAATTTTTTCCGCTCTGAATTATCCAACCAAGAGCTCTCTGTGGACCAAAGAAGGGTTGCACAAAGTAGAAACACCAACAGGGCTCTTTCACCTTCCGTGCAGTTGAATGATTCATTGCAGAGAGGGAAAGCAATTGTTGATTCAGTTTGTCACAGTAGTTTATACGTAGATGATTCTCTCCGTCCAGCTGGTGTGAAAAATATGGCTGGGTCACCACTGTATTCTTCGGCATTTACTTTATCGTCAATCAGTGTTGGTCAATCTTCTTCGAATTTAAGGGTTCAAGGGAGAGGTGTTAGCATTGGAGGGTCTCCTAACAGTAAACCCCTGCAAAGTCAAGACCCAATTGTTCAGCAGAGACCAGTTCAGCCACCCATTCAGCATGCATCACGAAAGTCTGCCCAGCAGTTTAGTCAGCGATCTAATGGTGGGAACCAAGTATCATCTCCTACAAAACCTTTGTCAACAAGTTTGGCTGAAGATGAAGAAGCTGACCCACTTACAGGGTCAGATAAATCGAAGACCCTGACTGGAAAGGGGAAATTTATTAGCCAAGGAACTGGATGGGGTTCTTTCCTACACAGTGGTGCTCAGGTTATTGGTGATCAAGGATTCCCTGGAACTCCAGCCCTCTTGCCAGGTTTTTCTAGATGCTTATTGGAAGCTTCCTGTAACTTTACTTTGTTTGAAGACACTACTGTGTTGCAGAGTACCTATATGGGGAAGTACTTGGTAGTTAATCAAGTTTCTTTTGACTGTCATTTGGTGTTACAGTTATGCACTTTAGTAGTCAGCGTCATGGTGTTCCTACTGTTGGTATGGCCCTGCCAGGATATGTTGTTCAACCTCAGCTTGGTTTTGGCAAATCTGAAATGACTTGGTAATGAATCAGTTCTCCTTTTTCTCCTAGACTAACTACTTCTATATTTATAAAATTGAAAATTTAAATATTAGGATAACAGCGACAATTTAGGCTACTTATCATGCATGCTGTCAATAACCGCATTACCAATTTTGAAATTAGGGTGCCAGTATTAGCAGGAGCAGCTGAGGCTCTAACAGCATCTTATTGTCCACCATACATAACTCTTGACAGCAGCTGCTACACGCGATCTTCAGGACAAACATCCTCATCTGTTTCTTCCAGGTAAATTTTCTAAATTTTATCTAGCTTGCTGTTATTTTTGCTCTCTACATTTAATTACCTTTCTTTTCTTTCTTCAGTTAATCTAGCTTTGTTTATTGGGTCTTCCAGAAAATGAATTTGTGATATACCTTTTTGTTTATATTTTCTTTTCTGTCTTTAGCGCTTTCTCAAAAATTGCAATTTTTTTTAAAATTTGGCTTCTCATCCTTTGACACAAGTTTTTTCTTTTATTAACGTATTTGATATGCACTACTGTTGAACCTGACCATAATTTGTTGTTACTGTAGGGAAACTAGTGCAACCAAAGCTACTGGGTCATTTAAGTCCCTGGAAAGACCTGGTAAATACCACACGCCTTTCTAAACTGCATATTCTGATGAGTTGATAAAAAATTTAGTTTGTAGCTGTGTCTGTTATCATCTCTATTCAGTAAACTATCTGTGTGTTTGTTGTTTATATTTCAGATGCTGCTTACGAGGAATTTGAGCAACGGCAGAACAAACCTCGTAGGTAGGTAACGATCCTCACTGATATCAAGTCGAATGCTTTTAATCTTTCTAGCTTGCACCATATGGTGTCTCAGCTTGTATCTTTTGTTTCCTCATCTATGTTCTTCTACTAATTCACCAGATACTCAGAAATGAACTTTGGTCGGTAAAGTACGCATATAAAATGAGTGTCTCAATGAGCAGATTAAGGTAAGTGCAACACCATATTTATTTCTGTTTAATTGTATCTGTTTGCATCATTTCTCTTCATTCCTATTATGTGCAGGCTGTTTCCCGTGACGTGCCCTATGTGGCCTTCAGATTCTAATCTGGAGAGCCCTTTGGGCTTGTTAGTGTCCCTCGGTATGATAGGTATATTCTTCTTTATTGTCATCATACTTTCGAGGTTTGTATCACAATTCTTGGATTGCATAATGGGTCTTTGAACTGAAACTCATTGAGTTTTAGCACAGGCAACAATTTTTAATTTGGCGTGCATCTATGTTACCTTATCAATTGTTTGTTGCCTTCAGATTACTCACTCAAATAGTAATTTTGATTTTTTATATGACACAATTCTATGTCAATCTGATTGCTTTTAATTGTGACTTTTGCAGGTATAGTAACACCTGTTCTTGCCGTTCAATCATGTGAGGAGACAATTTGCGCAGCAGGGCTGGCACATTTTCTTGTTTGAGAGCTTTGGTGAGACAATTACTAGTTATCCCCTACGGCGGGACGTTGGTTACCTAATTGTAAAAATAAATACCTAATATTAAAATCGAACACTGATTGAGCTGAGTTATGAATTTGCAGATTTTGCTTCTTGGTGGTGGAGCTTGCGAGAGCAGCCGTGGTCGCCATGTTCTGGTTTGAGGTAAAGAGGGGTGGGTTGATGGTTTTTCTTCCTTGTCTTACTTTTTCCTAGTGGTTTGCCGTGGTGGTTATGGAACTGCTAGGAGTTCGTAGGAATAAATCTTCTGTAGTTTTTTTGGTTGAAGCATTTTGACTAGAAAGTCATAGTTAAAAAGAAAGTCTAGGTGCTCAAACAGCTGGAGCTCTATTTGCAAACTTCTTGTTTTTAACTTCACTGAAAAGCTCTGTTTCAAAAAAAAAAAAAAAAAAAAAAAAAAATTGAGAGAGAGCAAGTTGCCTATTTCGTTTTTCTTTTTTCAAATGAAAACTAGATTTTGGACTTAGAGAACTTGGGATACCAACTATTTAAGTTTCTATTCAATTCCGTTTGATATGTTAGGTATTATTTTTTAAGAGTCATTGGATGGATTTTGTGAGGCCTTTTTCTAACTGTTCTAGGTAAAACAGGACCAATGATATATATACATAGCTTGTTTGTGAACTTGATCTAGCATTATTGAGTGAAAAGTTGTGATAAAAATATATTTGTATGCTCGTACATTCCTCGGCAGAAGCAGAGAAATTACAATGTTGTATTATATACAAAAATAAATTAACTATATACTTTTTTTAGTATTTTTCTTATCAAATTAAGGATGCTAAGGTCGAACCTTTGAATCGATTCACGTGAAGCGAAGCGAAGCTAAGCTAAGCTAAGCTAAGCTAAGCAAAGCAATCAAAAAGAGAAGAAAACAAAGTGGACTGTAAATGTCAAACTCGCCATCTTCGCCAGATACTTATGATATTCAATGTGCACATGATGATCTCTGTCACACAGGTACCCACTTCTTCTTTTTTTTTTTTTTTTTTTTTTTTTTAAAAAAAAAAAAAAAAACACGATCCACCAATAAATATCAATAAAACTAGAAATTAAAGAAAAGAGCAGACCCAGGCCTATTCATTGACAATACGGAACCATTTAAAGTCCACAAATATGCTGCTTGAAAGAAGTCGATATAATGCAAGAGACCCCACATTTGTCCTTGGTGCTTAATACATCGAAGACAAAGGCATGCTCTCATGTGTGCTGTCCACAGTGCTCGCGCGGGTGCTCCGATCGAGTCACATTCTCCTTCAGTGGCCGTCTCGTGCTTCTCCCCTCTCCTCACTGGCCTGTAGCTCTCCCCTCTCCTCAATGGCCATCCATTAATGCATGGCTCCGGCCCCTAACTGAATCCTCGAATGCGCGCTCTCGGTCAGTACATACGTATCCTGAGCAATTAATTTTTCTACTCCAAAAAACATGTAACACCTAGATCAATGCTCCAAACAATTTAAAAAGTTGAAAATTTTAAGTATATAAAATTTTAAATATATATATATGTATATATATTCGGCCTCTTGAAGAAAGGAATAGTGTACGTAGTACCAACCCCAGCATTTCCAGGATGTAATAATTAATTTTGCTCCAATATGTGCATGTTAATTAGATGCTAATCCCTTAGATGCTCATCATTGTATTATTCTAAGAATGTGACGTGGCAAGCACTTCCATGTGCGTGGTGTGCCCTTTGGAACAGCAATCTCATATAGCAGTGGTACCTTTGAACCATGCATCAAACCATTGAAAAATCTTATTGCATAGTGACGATTTGAATAAACCAACTACATATATATACACATATAGTTGCACCATATAAGCTTCCTTGTGCGAAAAAATTGAAGTTAACTAATGACCCACTTACAAAGCATGGCCTACACTGAGTGTGTTGATTTTGTCACCAAACGTAGTGTGCCAAAGATATATATATATATATATATATATACTTAAAATTATTATAGTTTCTCTATTCTTTGTCATTGTTCAAATTAATACAAAGGTTATCATGTTGCTTTGTAACAAAAATTTATCTTCGTGGGTCGGCGGTCTAGAACAAATTATTATTGTTGTCTGAATTGTGAGCCTGTCAATTCGATGCGACGTAACATTATTTGTTTGTTTCATTAACACGTTGTCGTACCATTATATATATATATATATATATATAATAATGGTCATGATGATGTACAAGAAGCTTAGGGGCCACCATGCCCTTCTTGCATATGTAGTATTCATAACAATATTAATTAATAGAACACTATATATATATCTACTCTTATTAGAAACCACAAAAATAAAAAGTAAAAAATCAATGTGTTTAGTACACCAAAGCAGGAAATTGTGGCATAATCATACTATTTTTATTTCTCTACAGGTGGAAATATAAACAAGTAGAAATTAGTATACGTACGGTGAGTTCCAACATGCATGATCAATATTAAGAATTTAATTAATATATTTGATCTGTTAATAACAACTTATACTCTAGTAGTATCACGACCAATTTGTAGTTAATTCCCTCTTATTTTTCTTCTTTCTCCCGATCAACTTCCTCTCTTCTCTCTTTAAGTGATCTCCTGCTTAATTATGTGAAACTCCAATATATATAGTACATGAGATCAATTTTACACCAATAGAAATTACAAAAAAAAAAAAAAAAAAAAAAAAAAAAAAAAAAAAAATCCAACTTATGAGTCTTTAATTAATTATAAAAGCACTCTGCTCATACCTCGATCTACATGATTAATGCATCATTTATCCCCTACATTCTAATCCAAACTCACCCTATATAACTATATATGTTTGAATGGTCTAACCACTCACATGACATGCATGCATGAAGCCAAAAAAAACCCAAATCTTAGCCATTTGGTAGATCTAATAGTTCAATGATCAGAAGGCTTCTTAATTTCATGGCATTTTAAATTAATATTCATTCCCTCCTCCCCTCCCTCCCTTCATATTTTACCCTTAGAACCTCATCACATGGGGTGTTCACCTACTTGCCCTTTTCAACCAAACTTTTGACTCCTAGCACACTTGCCCCTAGAATGAGGAAAGAAAATAAATATTTCCTGGGAGGGTGCACGGTCTCATCAAGCTAAGCTATCATAAAGTTGTTATATATGTACCCTGATTTGGGTAATTGAACCACTTCTTACTAAAGTTGCATCTTAAGTCCAATTTAGGTACACCACTCCCTCATTCTTTCTCTTCTTACTCATCTAAACTGAAACCTCTTCTTATGTGCTTCATGGGTATTAACAGATCTTTCTCTATTTGTAGGTCTTGTTTGGTTCTCTTTTTTCTTTCCTTTTAAGAGAGAGAGAGAGAGAGACGGAGAGAAAGCGTGTGTATGGTACATGATCTTTTTAGAGTAGTGTGTGTATAGTAGTGTTATAAAAACCAAATGGGAAAGAGACTAGGTTTAAAGAGGGTCTTGGAATGTTTCTCTTTTTCAATGTCTCCAAATTCTTGTGTCTGTGTACATGCCGTGGAAGAAGGAGAAGAGGAGTATGCTGAGAAAAAGGCTTTGGTGAAAAGCCATTTTGACCAGATGCTAAAGCTTAAAGACATTGTTGATGGAACAAAGACACTTGCTTTTCATCTTGAACCCAAGGTAATCTTTCTAATTAGTAAATTAGTTTTCTCTACTTTGTTATGCCTAGAATGTATGGTTCTAACCAATTAAATGATACTTTTTAAGTTTTTGGTTTATTTCTTACTATTTCATTGATGAAGTGTTTGTTACTATTTATTTAATAATGTAGACTGTGGTTTTGAGGGTGTCTATGCACTGCAATGGCTGTGCAAGGAAAGTTCAGAAGCACATTTCAAAGATGGAAGGTATATATGAGCAAGCTTTATCCTTTTTCTTTTAATTTCCTCTGAAGCACTTTTCTCTTTTTATACTTTTTAAGTGTTCTTTTTAGTTAAAACTTTGGTCTAGGAAACTAACTTATTGGGTTGTACTAAAAACAATTGAACAATTTTGAATCAGCATCTGGTACTAGTATAGCCTATATTGCAAAAAATATCAAGAGTTAATTTACCATTGAAACTAGGCTATATATGGTAACTTACTAATATTTTTCATCTAATTAGATTAATTAGGAAGAAACTCCAAAATGAGAATACCTTATTATATAAACAGTTGCTAGAACTTTTCATCTATATTGGGATAGAATATTAGTAGTTCTTCAAAAGGAACAATATAAACAAAATAAGTTTAATTAATTCAAATATGAATAAGACTCAATAATTCTCACAATATCTTTTTGCTCTTTTTCTGAAGTAATTTATTTTATCAAACGTTATACTTTCGCAGGAATCCATAGCAGATCAAAAGTCTGGTCAAACAGATCCTTAATGGAATTATAGGCATATGCTTTGGGGTATATACATTAATATTCTACCTCAATATAAATCAATTTCCACATGTTTAACATAGTTGTGAGAAAAAATGCTGTGGCACATGGTGTCTAATATTGTACTTCCTATCCATTTATATAATTGCATGTTTCAAACAACTATGTAATATATATATATATATATATATATATATATATATATATAGTCTGTCTCTGCCTTCACATTAAGCAAGTATCATTTCACATCTAAATTGGCCTTCGGAAATAAAAGCAGATACAAATATAATTTATCCAAGAAGATATATTAATTGGCATGAGATCTTATATTAATACAACAAAGGGATTTAATTCCCTATATATATATATATATATATATATATATATTATCAAAGAGAAGGAAAAAAAAATCATCTCTTACCTAGATAATGTCACATGGATAATAGAGTATTAAATACCATTGGAATAGGTGCACTGAATTTATATATACATATATAGAGAGAGAGAGAAGCAATAAGACTATTTTTAGTATAGGGAATAGAGAAGTAAGCTCCTTGAATCAGTGGTAGTATGAACATGTTGGACCTCTTCTTGACCTTTGGCAACTCCCACATTTAATTTTATCCAAGAAATATATGGTTGGAGAAACAGTCAGCATCTTTTGCAATTATAACCCTATGAATATGCAAAATTAAGTGCATAAATATTTCTACAAAGCTGGTATTCGTATATATGTGTGTGTGTTTGAAAATCTTAATAATTTAAGCGCATGCGTGTCCGAGGGTAACTATACAACAAGAAGTGTTTTGCACAGTTACCCTTTGGTAGGATGCCTGTTCAAATAATGAAGTTTCATGGGCACGCACATGAATACCAAATTTGCACAACTATATATTTTTATGCATAATTTCACATACTTGTAGAGAGATGTGCATGCAAAATAGGGCAAAGTAATTAAATAGCATATGCATTATATATATATATATAAAATAAAAACTTTTTGTATCTCTATCTCTAACTCTATCACTAATTAACTCTATTTCTTAAACTGTAGGAGTGACATCATTTGAAGTGGACTTGGAGAACAAGAAGGTGGTTGTGATGGGAGACATCACCCCATTTGAAGTTCTTGAAAGCATCTCCAAGGTGAAATTTGCAGAGCTTTGGGTGACCCCTTAAATCATCTCCTTCAACCATTCAATGATCTACTTTTTTTACTTACTATTCATATATAACATGGTCTACTTTTTTTTTTTTTTTTTTTTTTTTTTTTTAAACTTCATTAGAAAGCAATACTTATTATCCTTATGTACGTACATGACTACTTAAGTGTTGCATTAATCGAGTTTATGTATCCCCATGTTCTATCATCTTAATTTTATCACACTTTAATTGTGTTTTGTTGGATCACTCTATTTAGTGATGGAGTAACACACTTTGCATGGCATCATGCATGTTCCTCTTAATTCACTTTTTCTCGGGGAAAATAGAAAAAGTACACCTGTCATTTTTTAATATATATATAAAGTATTTTATTTTTAATTTAATTTTGGATAAATTAATTACTGCAATATTTGTACAATATTTATTTATGGCACAAATTAATTTATGCATCATTCAATGCAAGAAGCCCCCATCTTGAAGCTAGAAAATGTAGTCTCCATTAAATATATATATATATATATATATATATATATATATATATATATATATAGGGCATCTAATTTGCCATTAAAAAAGGGGACAAATGTCACTGTTAAATAATGTTATACAGAACACCTACATTACATCTTGCCAGAAATTATAATATTTTAACCTCCTAAATAGTAGTATCGCACAATCAATATGTAAGAAATGTTTCAGAATTTGTTTGTACGTTTCTATTTGTTCAACATTTTTATCTTTTCAAATTAATTTTTTTAATTAAATAATTAAATTCGAAATATTAACATGTAATTTTTATTATACTGTTAAAAATATATTAAAATTTATATGAAATCTGTGAATGTCGAGACGTGCGTAAGTACTGTCTTAGATTCGAGATTGCCTCTCCATGTATGAGGCTTTGGCAATCACCCCTAACGATACAACGACCACTGTCCACCTCGTCGGCAACAACTCCGAGATGGTGCGTGCTGGCTATTTATTTATGGGTTAAAAATAGCTCCAACTTCCTGCCCATGACAATAGGCCCAGGAGACTAATAAGTTGAGTTGGGTGAGCCCAATAAGTTGAGTGGGGCTGCGGTCCACAATGGACCTAACGGCAAGAGACCCAACAATAGACCCAACGTCCAGGTGGGTTGAGTCCGGTCGAGACCCGTGGGCGCTGTGTCTGTACACTTTAAGTGAATAGGTTGCGTATTTCTAACAGCTCGAGCTTTTGGGATTAATGGTTAGCGCCAACGATCCGACAAGTGGTATCGGAGCCAGTGGCACGGGTTCGATTCCCACACGGTGCTCCAACTTCCTGCCCGTGACAATAGGCCCAGAAGACTAATAAGTTGAGTTGGGTGAGCCCAATAAGTTGAGTGGGGCTGCGGTCCACAATAGACCTAACGGCAAGAGACCCAACAATAGACCCAACGTCCAGGTGGGTTAAGTCCGGTCGAGACCCGTGGGCGCTGTGTCTGTACACTTTAAGTGAATTGGTTGCGTATTTCTAACAGCTCGAGCTTTTGGGATTAATGGTTAGCGCCAACGATCCGACAGTGCGTAGCGAACCCAACAATTATTTTCAAAGATCCAGCAAAAGTAAGACTCGAATTAAAATGAGTAGTAAAAAGTAAATCTCAGTGTACTGTAGCATTGAAAAATAAAAGGAGAGTATGTTGTAGCTAATACCTTAACCAACTCCCTGTATATAGAGAGAGAGTCCGTGCGCCGCCCGACCCGACTCAGCTCGTGCCGTACGCGCGTGTTTAGGAGAAGTATTGCTCTCACTTTCTCCTAATCAATATATGCATAAGTGAGGAAGTAAATAAACTCACTCTACATGTGATGAGTTTTTAATGTGGGACTAAACATCATATGTAGAGAAAAAATAGGTTTGGATTCCCAGGCAAAAACCATAGATTTTGGGCCGCCCAGAAATGCCCAAAGGCCAAAACACAAATTTAAAATCACATTAAATCTATATAAAATCTAACACTACTCAGGTACATAGGGCGGAGAAAATTCAAAACTAGCTTTGATAGCATGGTATTAAAAAAATCCATATATCTCGTGATCAAAGATGGCTTAGAATTTGTCTTAAAAAATAGCAAAATTAACTTTGTTAATATTATTTCATGATACAATAATACAAAATAGTGCATAAATAGGTGGATGTAGGCCACCATTGATTGGACTAATTAATTAATGCAGGTGACATAATACAAGTTAACAAAGTAATCAATATTGGATCAACATAGCATTAACTATATAAAACAGGCCAATTATATATATGTATGGTGTATATAACATGAACTCACGCATGGCATGACGCATCAAAGTTACGAGTTCCTTTTTAATTTAAGATAAAAATATATAAAAACTATCACCCATTTAAATTTGATTATCTAATATTTAAGAAATTTGATTTCACTACATGTCTGATCTTATAATTTATTTAATTTAAGCTAATATAGATTCTCTAACTTCAAAATTTAGAGGTGTTATTTATCTTTATGGATTTAGTCAGTATATATATTTATATAATTTACGTAATAATAAATTCATTAAAGTAAGCAATTAACTTGAATTTTATATCTGAAAGGCCATCAAATTATTTAAACCAAATAAATAAATTAAAATATTAGGTATTAAAATTAAAAATTTGAAAGGTTGGATAATGGAATCAAAATAATTAATTTATATTTCACATAAGTTAATACACTTTTACCTAAATTAATTGTTTAGAAATGTTTGAGCCCACGCCCACGTTAACTTTGGTCTTTGGCCTTGGCCCAACAAATTGGGTTGTAAAATTACACGGGGCACCCATTAAATAAAATAAAATAAAATAAAATAGATTCATACAATTCAAATGTTGTTTGACATTGCTATTCATTTTAAAATCCAGTTGTAATCTCAAAATTATGCCAGGATAATTGAATTTTCTATCCATCTTTATGATATAAGCGAATAAAACACAATCAATTGGTTCAAAATCCAAAATCTAGTTTAAGTCATAGTTATTAAGACAAAAATTAAATTATTTTATATTAAATTGATCTTCAAAATAAAATTGATGCAAAATCTGATCCTAAAAAATTTGTATTAAAGATTCGTTTGGTATTAAGGATTTTTCCATAGTATTAGACCAAAAATACGTGGAAACACAAATTATATATATAGTACTCTCATTTTTGAAATTCTAAATTGATGATCTTAAAGAGTGGTTAGTTTTCCGAATTAAAAAAACAGGAAATTAAACTAAAAGTAATCTAAAAAATTATTTTTTCGATCGAAAAAAATAAATAGATATTTTCAGTCAACAAATTATTATTTACTAGTTAAATAGCCCGCGCTTCGCGGCGGCCGAATATATTTACAATAAATTAATATTAATAATTAATAATTATTAAGTAATAAATAATAAATTATTTATAAAAATAAGAATTTTTAATATATATATAAAGAAAAAACCAAATATCATATTATAGGTAAAAAAGTAGAAATTATTTTTTGAACCGCGTAAGTAAAAAAACCGAGATTTGATAGTTCTAACAAAAAGGAGAAAAAACACTTTGCCCATAACAAATTTCTAGAGACTGCAGGGCAATATAGTAGTACTGTACTTTTTAAGAAATAGAAACCAAAGCTCCAACTTGCAAGCAGATAAGCAAGAAAATTTTTACAGTAAACTAAATCTCCAACCGTTCATTCAAAAGACTGCAAAGCAGAGACCCATTGTGCAAGCAAAGATGCTTAATGAGTCAAATATATATAAATATATATAAATCTGCAGAGATCCTAAGTTTCCAATCATCCATCAAAATTGGTCGATCAATCAATCTGCACATCTAGCAGGTGGCTCCTCTACCAAGTTGTCGAATGGGTTACTTGCGTGGCTCAGGGAAGTCATCCCAGGAATTGTGCCATCTTCTTCTACCTGGACCGGAACCATGTATTCTTTGCTGTGGCTTTCTACTTCATGAATATATTAAATCTGCAGAGATCCTAAGTTTCCAATCATCCATCAAAATTGGTCGATCAATCAATCTGCACATCTAGCAGGTGGCTCCTCTACCAAGTTGTCAGAATGGGTTACTTGCTGTGGCTCAGGGAAGTCATCCCCAGGAATTGTGCCATCTTCTTCTACCTGGACCGGAACCATGTATTCTTTGCTGTGGCTTTCTACTTCATGAATATATTCAAGAACTGCCGCAATGTTTTCTAAATCAATCAAGTAGTGCCAAAAGTAAATGATAAGAGTAAAACCTTCCAGTTATATGGTAAATGATGCCAAGCAAATTCGGTAAATAACAGCTATATATGCTTGTAATAGAAACATATTTTGATAGCTCATTTTCTGCATGAGTTAAGATGTATTATCATCAACAACAGGTCAAGGAGAAAATTATCAACTCTTACCAGATTCAAGAAGCACATATAAGTTTCAACTCTTACCAAATTTAAGAGATTAAGGAGAAATATTATCAACTTGTTATAGGTTTAAATTGATATTTGCTCCCTGGAAAGCCTGATAGTTCTTTAACCGCCGGTGGGCACAAGTTCTGCAACGTGCAATAATCAAAGTGATGCTTTCTAGGAATAGCATAAGATTTCATGTTCCTCCTGCACATACATATTTACCTCACCATGATAGAATAAATCTACACATATTAGTATAAAATTTATTAGAAATGAGACGGATGATTCCTTTATAAGAGGAAGCATGATCTAAAAATTAAAAAACTCTCCTCATTGCCCCCCAAAGCCTTTATGATTGTTGTGTACAATCAAAATAAGGAACACATCGAGGTAGTAACTGCAGGATATGATTGACAGATAAAAGAATCATTACTCAAGAAATGTTGTAAGGGATTGCATCTAGATTAACAAAACGTGGCCTAGTTATCATCAAGCAACCAACTTTGCGCATGGCACGTAATCTTGTTTACGTAATGCCAATAAAGCATATCAGTTCCATTGATCTTAGGTTGCAAATATTTACCTACTGCAATCTCTTGACCAAAGGATCTGACCTTGGTTATGTAAGCTCCATTCAAATATCTGTAAAACAGAAATAATTACTGAACACGGAAGTTTGATAATTACTTAGTGCAGTATAAACCAACTTACTCAGTCTGATACTCCGTTATATAATGCAAAACTCAAACATTGGAGGAAGTAACCAATGAGAGCGCCCGATAGATGAAAAGGAGGAAATTGCATGCAACGATTCCGAAAGAAATATACCAAGTAAAGGTGCAAATTTGTGAAGAAATACCATAATGATTAAGGTTTGTTCTGAACCATCACATTCTTCTGGGAATAAGCACCAAGAGAGATTGCATACTAAATCAGGAAACAGAAAATTACTTGCCTTTCCATCGGAGCCTAAACTGAAGATGCTGGTCTCATCAGGTCCAAATAGAACTGAACTTACTGCTGAATCATGGGCAGGCCATCCTGTTATTTGCAGGCCAGCAGACATGTCTTTGGATTGTTAAGAAACCTTACGATCCGTAAGAACTCCTTGTTTAAGCTCTGAAATGTACTTTCGCAAAGCTATCTATATCTTGACATGAATGTTGTAAAAGCTTCATGGTTACTTAACTAAATGCAAAGGATCCAATCATTCCATTGGCATGAAATTAGAATAATTCTGCAGAAATAAAAAGAAAACAGTTACAAATAACTCCTTGCATGTACCCTTGATGAGAATAATTAGCTAGCATTGAAGGATACCAAACATATGAATCATTCCATCAGTAGCAGAGGCTGCTAAGATTTTTCCGTTATGATTGAATGATAGTGAAGTGATTGCTGGAGGATCCTCACCAAGTGGAAGGACTGTCTTCACAAAGTAAAATATTAAAATAATTATAAGAGCTCTATGTAAATAAATCATGCACAATTGCCAAAGAAATTTATCCAGATATTGTATATACCATAGCTTTCCATGTTTTCATATTCCAAACTGTCAAAGAAGCGAAGCCAACTTGTTCAAGTTTACTCGATCAATGCCTGATAGTATTCCATATGGACAGAAAATGAAATGAGTGCAGTAGATGCGATATTCATAGGTAGCCTATCATGATTGTTTCAGCTCGCGCTCCAAAATTTTAAACCCATGCAGAATCAATTACAAAATTGATAAAACAATTGTTAAAAAGAAAACAGGGCTTGACTGATTACCGTCGTGATGCAGCTGCAGAAACAAAAATTGGTTCCACAGGGCTACACTTCCAATCCAATACAATGTAAAGAATTTACAGGTGACAATCAGTACATGATTAATGTTTCATAGCTTCCTGAAGAAAGTTTGAAATAACCTTGGAAACTCCTTTGTCGTACTAAGATCACAGACAACTCTCTTAGCATCAGCGTTCCAAGCTTTTATACCACCATCAGCTGTGCCTATGAGCAGCTATTGTCAAAAGGAAGAAATCCAAGATATTAGTAAATCAACAGCAGAAGGATGGTGCTTAAATAGAAACTGACAGAGGAGATAGATTAAGTAGTAAATCAACAGCAGAAGGATGGTGCTTTGTTTCTAGGGAAACTGGAGGCATCACCTCCGTATGTCGTGCAAATCTTATGTTCACATTTTTTCTGCATATTCCAACAGCATGGGAGAAGATTAGAGCTCTCATTTTGCAAATTAGAAGTACATAGACATGAAATGAATTTTGAGGATTGCCTACGCTGCTGTGGCTGAGATGAACTTAAATAGAAACTGAGCATATGGGGTGATAACAATCTTTCTAATAAATCCAGAGATTATTACTCTAACTAAGGAAGCCATATCATACAGCTTCTCAAGCCATGTAAAGCACCTAACAAAATTATGAGAAAGTATTAGTTCTATAAGATTTTTGCAAGATATGACATGAATCTATGGCTATTCAATGCCCTTCCTTGTCTAATCAGACACATACACAGGCAAGCATGCAGAAACACAAACACAAACACAAATGCAGAGAGAGAGAGAAAGAGAGGGGCATAAATTACCTTCTAAATTTCTATTTTTCAGTCCCATATACTCGAACTGTCCTTGCTAATGAAAGGGTCTCGTGTGTCCTTGCTAATGAAAGGGTCTCTTGTCCTCCCTTGAAAGGTCATACACTGTAATGGGGCATGGTCCAGCAGTAGCTCGTGAGAAGAGAACCCACGCGCTGGAGTCGTGAGCAAATCACCCCAGAGTAATTAAGAGGGATGTACGGAAGAGGGTAGAAAGCACGTCTCCGGGGCGGAGCCACCATGCCGCGACGCGACGCGACGGCAACTCCGCAACAGAGCGACGGACCAGAGGAGCGAGGGAGAGGGAGAGAAGGAGAGAGGGGGGTGGGAGTCGGTGAGAGTTGGTGAGAAGAGGCCATGCCTCGGCGGAGATAGCGAGCCCATGCCGCGGTGGGAACTCCGAAACGGAGCCGGTGAGGGAGCGGAGTCGGTAAGAGTTGCTGAGAAGGGGCCATGCCTCGGCGGAGGTAGCGAGCCCATGCCGCGCGGGAACTCCGAAACGGAGTCGGTGAGGGAGCGGAGCCGGTGAGAGTAGGTGCCTTGCGAGAAGAGAAAAAGAACTTCGCGCGAAAAGAGAGATCAGAGGAAGAGAGAGGAGCCGGTGAGAGTAGGTGCCTGCGAGAAGAGAAAAAGAAAAAGCAGAGGGAGAGAGATGACCCGTGAGAGCTATCAAAACCTTTTCCATGTACGGCGATGACCCGCGAGAGAGCCCGCTCAGCGTGAAGTGCGGAGGAGCCTTCTCAGCTTCGCCCTTTAATGTATGTGTATAGATTGAGATTGAGATATATATTTTTATTAATAATAAGAGTTAATTTAGACACGTGAGTGGACATTGAGAGAGGGACACTCATGTTAAGTGAAAGTTCCACGTGTCACGATTGAAAAGGAGAATACATGCATGGAGAGGAAAATGCCAAAAACGGATCGAATCTTTTTACGTTGGCATCTCGCGGATGCTGCCGCTTCGCGGGTCGGACCCGCTTTTGAGTTCGAGTCGTTTTTGTGTTGTGGATCGGCGCCCGCTACCACGAACGATCCAATTTCCAGCTGATATTTGTACGCTCTGTTTATATTAGGATTTTTGTGCATGGACACTCGTAGTTTTGTTTATTAACACCCAAGTCTAATATTCTGCTGTAATTTTTTTTTCAAAGAAATGTACCCCAAACTTCACTAATTTGGCAAGTAATTTTTTTTTTTCAAAGAATCGTACACAACCTATCTGGACTATGGACCGTTTTGATTTTATTATTCAATTTTTTAAAATTTTAATTTTACTATTCGATTTTTTAATTTATCTGATTTGAGTTAGTCAACGATATCATGACTTTAAAATTGAAATACGCCACTTATTTTTTAAGATTTAGTTGGTAATTTTTATACAATTCTCGCAACTATAATTTTTTTAAAATATATAATTAACTTAATTTTTAAAATCAAAATGTTGTTGATTAATTTAAATCAAACAAATTAAAAAATTAAATTGTAAAATTAAAATTTTAAAAATTTGAATAATCGATGCAAAATGGTTCATTGTTCTAATTAGTTTTGTATATTCTTATCTATACATTTAAAATTCTAATTTTGAAAACTATACTCTCTAAACTTTACGAAAGTGCTTAATTACACCTCATCTCATTTAATGTTGGAATTTAAATAATTTTGATTATATTTTACGCAAAATCTAGTAAGACTTTACCATATAAAAAAAATATTTTTGTACAAATTTAAAATAAGCTAAAATTATCATTAATTTTTGTTATTTTTCATGTATTAAAATGTAAGAAATTTTTTTCTCTATTTTTTTTTTTTTTAAGAATTATATTCAAGACATGCGGTCAAAATGATTACGTAATTAATATTTTTGATTTAGAAGAGTGACTAATTAAAGTATCTCAAAATAATTAGAGGGTCTAATTATAAATATTAAAAGTTGACTTTAATATTTAAAAGGTATGAAACTAATTAAAGAATAATTTTTCAAATAGTTTAAATTTGTAGAGGCAAAAAATTATTTCATATTGTGTCGGAATAAAAGACCACGAATTTAAATTCGATCATATATTTAATTACTATTCCTTTTGGAAGCAAATTATCGAATAATATAGTATGTAGGGTCTCCAAGATTAAACTGAGGTTTGCGTAAATTGAGGACATTTTGGGGGCAAACTGCAAAAGTTCAGAGTGACAGGAGGTACAGCTTTCGAAAAGTGGAGTACATATATCAAGCTCAAAGTTAACTACATTTACGGCAACTCCGCTTTTTGTCATCTCTCCCACAAAAATAACTCCTTTTTCACCCCTAAAACAATGGCAAAATTTTTCCCCCTTCTCCTCCTCCTCGTCTCCTTCCTCTCCCTCTCCCTCCCCTCCCTCTCCGAAAACCCTAACCCTAACCCTAAACCTAAACGCATCTCCGCCTACGACGAGCTCAGGCTCAGTGGATTCCCCATCGGCCTCCTCCCCACCAACGTCCGCGGCTACTCCCTCAACCGCACCTCCGGCGATTTCTCCGTCGAGCTCCACGACACCTGCCGCATAACCCTCCCCCCCGACAACTACCTCGCCGCTTACTCTCCGAGGATCACCGGGAATCTCGCCGGCGGCCGGATCAGCGGCCTCGACGGCATCCGGGTGAGGGCCTTCTTCCGGTGGTGGTCCATCACCGCGATCCGTGCCTCCGGCGACGACCTCGTCTTCGAGGTCGGGGTCGCTTCGGCGAAGTACGCGTCGAAGAACTTCGACGAGAGCCCCGAGTGCGAGGGCGGAAACCCTAGCAAGGCCTCGTCCTGAGGTAGCGCCGATCATCCCTCCTCGTCTACGGTTCTGATTTCGGATCTGGAATTAGGGTTTCTATTAAGTTGTTCGTCTAGTTTTTGTTAGATCTATGTTTATTGTTAATTAGTTTCGGCTTCTTAATAAATAAAACTACTCTGTTGATCTAACCATGATTATAAGTACTAAACACTGCTCAATTTGTTTGATGAGGGTTTCGATCTCTGTTCTTCTTTTCCCCTCCTTCAGAAAAGAGTTGACTTTAATGTTATTTTGCTTTATATGTACGTAATTGCTCAGCTGACTCGGTTCATATCAGTTAAGATTGGTTCTGAGCTTTTGCATCTGTAGTGTAGATTAATTTTATATGATCGTATGCTGCACCCTGAGTCAATTTTTTTTTTTTTTTTTTTACTGAAAATTGTATTTTAATTGAACACATCATGTTCTACAACTCTAGGGTAGAGCAGTTTGAGTTGGACATAAGCAGTTGACCTGTGTAATAGTTTTCAAATTATGGGTCTTCGGATTAACTTAGGATATATCAGTTAACCTTAATGCAAAATGAAGAGAAAGTAGATATGGATTTCAGTTAAGGGACGTCGTTTATAGTGAAGCGAACTAACTCAGAACAATATTTACCCTCTGGAAGAGGAAAGACCCATCGCTTATGCGAGGTAGCATTCAAACTCTAGCAATTGGTATTAGAGCTAGGCCAATTCATCCATGATTTTGTTTGTGGGCGAGGAATGGGAGGAAGAGGTGGAGGGAACTAATCACAATCATTTGGATTGAACCGAATGGTTGAACACCGACTTATTTTAACAAGTGGATTTTGCTCCAATATATTTTTTCCTTTTCTCTAATCATTTGCTGCTCTTAGCACATTATCATGCCCTCTCCCCGAGATTTTCATCCCTTCACCTTGAGTTTAAGAGACAGGCATCTCTTTTTCTAAAAGAGTTTGTTATCATTCAAGCCTTCGTGAAAATGATGCAAGATAATCAAAATTACAGAACTGGGGGATCACGATGCTTCCTAAGTGATGTAAGGGATTAGGTGGAGTTTTGAGTCCATTTTAAGTTGTATCACATGATTGTAGAAGCTCAGGATCATTCAATGCCTAGACGTACAGAAACATGTGCTTTGGTGGGTTCTTCATTGGCCTTTGGGTTGCCATACTATCACTGTATGGTGAATTTGTTGGGCCCTTTTTGAGACAACAATGCACTAATAACCAGGGCAATTACTGTTGGTTAAGAAAAACGGTTCTTTTTCCTACTACTAGCATGGAAAATTAGGTCCAGCGTCAGGCTGGCATTGGTAATTCATAAATTCTCTCTGCTGGAGTGCTGTACTCCCCCAAGTTTGTTAGGTTTCGTTGGATCAAAAGCATCCAATAATTGCAAAGCATATGGATATATCCAAGACAATTGAGCTGTTATGAAAGTTGGACTGAAGGTCAATGTGCCTAGCATGACTCCTTGAGGGTAGTTGCACCAAAAGACTATAGAGGAGATTTGCTTTGCAGTAACCGAGCACACGAGCCTTCTTGTGCTCTATCTGGCAAGTGTTCGTTTTTGGCTTGAGTATCTAGTCTAGGTTTGGCATGTTAACCCCAAACCAACACTTTCGGAGATGCTTTAGCGTCAATATTATGTGCGTGGTGCTAATGCGTTATGAATTGTGTTGTAGTGTTTTTCATTTTATACAGTGAAACATGATGCACTTTATTTTACTTAGGCGCTTCTTAGGATACTAATGTCTTTTTGTTGCTTTTTTGTAGTTGTCAGAAAGTTTTATTTCTAGTAGTATTTATCCAACCCTTCTTTGCTGGGGAGTAAGATGGCCCTGTGTTACCCAATTCACTTACTGATCTAGGAATGCAATTCATAGTTTAATTTTTTTTTTTCAAACATATTTTTGTTTTCAGATTTGCTTTGTCTCAGGTAATATTTGAGAAAAAGTCTCAACTTGGCTTTGATAAGTATTTAAAGTAATTAATTCTGTTCTTAATTCGATGGCTTTATCATGCTGTGCTTAGCCATATTCTGAGCTGGTTTTTGTCATACATGGTCACGACCTGTTCGGTTACATGAGAGGATCAACTACCATTCCTATATGCTGCTGGTGCTTGTGCTTGTTGATGGTGCTTGTGCTTGTTAATGCGGATGTCTATTTGATGCTACTTGATCAATATGGTCTTTCTAGTGACGGCTTTTTTAATCGTTTTGCAGGAGCTTGGATTGCGTGGTGTTTGGTAAACAGGGGCTTCTCTTCGTCTCCATCACAGTAAAACATTGTCGTTATTTACTCCCGCAGTTATGTATAGTATAGTAACACGAAGCAGAACATTATTAATTCGTCTGTAATGTTGTTCATGATTATTGTCCTACTCCCATTTTGTTACACCTTTCAACAACGCACTCTCTCATATTTTCATATCCGACTTAGTATCAAATCAATTACTATTACATATGAACAACATACTTTTCCTGTCAGTTACTACTGGGCCGAACTTTCCCATAGAGAAACTGCTCTCCACCGCTTAAAATGTGAACATCGGAATGAAAGGTATGGCATTCGAATTCTCATTTCTCTTGTGCTATACGGCAATTTCTGGTTGACCAACTGCAGAAAGTGTGTCCTCATTTGGTAGCGCGCTTTTCGCATGCTTTTTGTTTCCGAAGCTTCCCAAACTCTCCCTCTGATTGAAAATGATACTTGAACAAAATGATAGGGAACGCTAATGGCTCATATTGTGGTGAAGGTTTGATCCGTAGTGAGGTTTTGTTCGGCCGCTTCGTCTTGTCCTGAAATCATCTTTTACATATTATGTTTGGCTGCAGTTCGGACACAATTCTTTCATTGTGGCTTCATGTCCCCCCTAACACAAATTTGGTTGTGAGTCAGCAGATATTTTTTTATTTTTTTATTTTTTTTTTCTTTTTTTTTAAAAAAAAAAAAAACTATCGACGGTTTACTATCGAATTTGTTCGTTTGGTTGAGTTTTTAATGAATTTAATTGTTGATATTGTCAAATCAAGTATTGATATTGCTTGAGCGGATATATTTTTAAAAGTAAATTCTCAGTTTTGTTCTGACATCATATTTTTTATTTTTATTTTTATTTTTTTAAAAAATAAAAATTAGAAAAATAATTCATAAATAGTTTTGCTAATTTTGGTTAAAGATATGTTACCCAACCAGAACCTACCCGTTTAATTAAGGGATAATTGCCTGTGTACCCCTGAAATATGAAGAAATATCTGATTTACCCCTCTTATTTTTTTCTTTCCAATATACCCTTCATACGTTCCACCGTTATTAAAAATACCCCTACCGTTTCCCTTTGTTAAGTTAACTAGGGTTAAACTAGAGTTAAATAATAATCGGAGTTGAAAACTATCAGATATACCTATTTTGCCCCGGTTTAGGGTTTAGGGTTTAGGATTTTTTAGGGTTTTAGGGTTTAGGGTTTAGGGTTTTAGGATTTAGGGTTTAGGGGTTAGGATTTTTTAGGGTTTAGGGTTTAGGGTTTAGGGTTTTTTAGGGTCTAGGTTTTAGGGTTTAGGGTTTAGGGTTAGGATTTTTTAGGGTTTTAGGGTTAGGGTTTAGGGTTTTAGGATTTAGGGTTTAGGGGTTCGGATTTTTAGGGTTTTAGGGTTTTAGGGTTTTTTAGGGTTTAGGGTTTAGTTTAGGGTTTAGGGTTTAGGATTTTTTAGGGTTTTAGGGTTTAGGGTTTAGGGTTTTAGGGTTTAGGGTTTAGAGTATATTTGAAAGGACAAAATAGTAATTACACACAGATAACGGCAGTTTCAAACGGTACACTAACCGAGTTTAACTTCAGGGATATTTTGGAAAGAAGTTGGAACGTAAGAAGGGTAGTTTTAATATTAGCCTTCTAAGAGGGGTAAATCTAAAAACAGGAAAATTTTTAGGGGTACGTAGGAAATTGCCCCTTTAATTAATTAGTGATTCATTAATTAGACCAGCAAATTCAACAGAAAAAATCAGATATTTCCACATTTAGTGTTCAACCATATTTTTATTTTTATTTTTGTTTTTTTTTTTAAACATCTTGATCATAATGATCATAATAATTATGTCAACTAGAAGAAAATAATACATTGGCTGCTCAGCCGTCTAAATCGGTTGTTTTTTATTTATTGTTTTCACCCACCAACAGCTCCATCCATTAATATACTAGTAAGAAAAATGCTCTGGTGTACGTGTTGTCAATAAGTTGATGATCAATCTATTTGAATTGGCATCTTAATTAGACTTGATGTACGAACTAATCAATGCCTTTTGAAGTCACGTATGTTGACAAATGAGTACTGTTTCTGTAGAACAGCATTATGAGTGACCTCAATCATTAATCATGTTTCTTGCATGAGAGTTATATATAATCTGATGGATTTTTAAATCTATGTTAAAAAATTTGTACGAGTCATTCATGTTAATACACGAGTTATAATTTTTAAGTACGGTGGTATTATATATGAAAGCTCTTTCAAACCTGCAAAAATGACCAAGCCCAATAATACCATGTACATCTTGTGGTTTCTAACTCAAATGGCCAAGTTGTTGTCACGCTCGAGCTTAAAAGAGGACACAAAAACATGTGATCATTGTTCATGTTTTTTTTTTAAAAAAAAAAATGTTGCCCCGAATAGTCGTAGAGTTTGCTCTCGAAAATTGCCGATGCGTTGAATACATTAATTTATACGTGTATCTAAAATAGCTATGGAGCCGAATAAAAGATAGTCAATGCATTTCCTTTTTTGAGTGGTTAGATGATAGAGTTTGCGTGCCCAAGTGGACATGCATATGCATTTAATCTAAGAGATTAAATACCAATGCAATTAGGTACCGATAATAAAATAAGATAATACCAGTTATATCAAGAATAAATATAAAATACGAAATTAGAGTAAAAAAACGTTTGGAATGATTCTATGGATAAGAAATTTTGTGTTTAGTGTGATAATGAGAAATAAGAGGAATAAAGAGATTTAGTTGGGATAAATAATCTTTTTATCCTCAAATTTTATTATGTTATAAAATTTATTAAATTCTAATTTCTTTATTTTAATTAATAGATTAAAGTTTTAAATAAAAAAAATAAAATCAAAATAAAAAATAAAATCAAAATCAAATTATATTTTATTAAAATAATATATTAATTTAATATTTTATTTGCTCTAAATTTTAATTTATTAAATTTTAATTTTTTTATTTTAATTAATAGATTAAAGCTTTATAAAAAAATAAGATAAAATCAAAATCAAAATCAAAAGCAAAATCAAGTTGGCCTCGGATAGTGTACTAGGGATAAATTACGAAAGTAAAATATAGTGATATTTTACTGTTGGAACAGTAATTCTTATTATATCAGAAATATCATAACAAGATATTCTTATTATTTTTGGTGCATTTGAAAAATAAGAAGATATCCTTCTTATCCCATTCACTAACCCCGATCCAAACAGACCTAAGAGATTTATTGAAGAATCATTTATGTGATTTTTTTTTTTCCTCTTGGGGATGTTTGGTTTTGTCTGGTTGGTTCGTAGAAAGAAAATAATTTTTTTTTTATTTGTTAGTTTTCTTAGAAAAGTAGTGTTTTTTATTTATGTATTTTTATCCAAAAAATTAAAATTATAAAAAAAAAAAGTATTTTTTAAGGAAAAACCTATTTTTCTAAAAAATAATTCTTTCACGCTTTTTGGAGGAACCCAACCTCTGCATTCATATAAAGAAAAAAAAAAAAAAAAAAGGGACCCAATGCATTTATCCTTCTTTGATGGAGATAATTGATGAATCAACTTAGCGAATAAATTGGGTTGAATCAGATCAAAATGGCTTGGACCCAATGCATTTATTAGCTCAAGATCCGATGGGAGTCATCTGAATCAACTTGTGGTGTTCATAATGTGACGGAAAGGACACCTTTATTCCTGGGTTTGATATTTACACTGCTAATTTTCTGCATGTAAAGTTAGAAATGAACTCATAAAACTGGCATGTTTTGAATATTTTTTATGGCAGTTGCATTTAGGTTGTATGATTGAGGGACACGGGCTTCATCGAAAGAGAAGAGGCACAACCCGCTCCTGTTTCTTTCTAAGGCGAAAGTTCAATGTGTTTGAGACTTTTAAAAAGTTCAAAACTCTTGTGAAGAATGAAAATGATTTAAAAATTAAGTGTCTACGTTCTGATAACGGAGGGGAGTATTGTTCAAGAGAATTTGATGAGTTTTGTAATCAGCATGGAATTAAACGGCATCTCACAGTATCCGGTATACCGCAATAAAACGGTATAGCGGAGAGGTTAAATAGAACACTCATGGAGAGGGCCTGTAACATGTTGAGTACTTCAAAACTCGACATGAGATTTTGGGCGGAAGCCATAAGCATGACTTGTTATTTGATTAATCGAGCGCTGACAAAATCACTTGGTTCGAAAATTCCTGAAGAAGTCTGGAGCGGTAAGTCCGTTGATTACTTCTATATTTTTGTCTTTGGATGTGATGCTTACGCGTGGATACCGAAGGAAAAAGGTTCAAAATTGGATAAGAACTCTCGGAGGTGTATATTTTTTGGCTATGCGAAAGGTGTTAAGGGGTATCGATTGTGGGACCCTACTACCCACAAAATAGTCGTAAGTCATGGCGTTGTCTTCAATGAAGGGTCCTTTCAAGACACCAAGGAAAAGCAAAATGATGATGTTATGATTCCAATTGAGCTCTTTGAAGCGTGCGATGAGATGTTAGTTTAGCAAGCACAGCAGGACGATGAAGTAGTTGATGATGAACCAGACTTGGAATCTCCGCAATCATCCGAAGAAACAAATTCACCGATAGAGTCGCCAGTGGATTTCGGGCGTCCTAGGAGGGTTATTAGACCTTCTGCGAGGTATAATGACTATATTACTGTATTTATTCCTTCTGCGCGCTAACCATGTTAGTGCATATGTTGCTTTGGCGGAGGAAGATGATCCGACTTTGTATAAGGAGGCTTGTGAGTCGACCAATGCTGGAAAGTGGCAATGCTCGATGGAGGAGGAGATGGAGTCAATTCGGAAGAACAGGACTTGGGAATTTGTTGATTTGCCGAATGGAAGGAACGCGATTAAATGTCGGTGGGTGTTTAAGGTGAAGAATGATACAAATGAGAATTTAAAAAGGTTCAAGGCAAGATTGGTGGTGAAGGGATATGCTCAGAAGTCGAAATTGACTTCGATGAGATCTTCCCACCGGTGGCTCGTTTTACCACTATTCGGGTTGTTTTGGCAATCGCAGCGATCATGGATTTGGAACTTGAGCAGATGGATGTAAAAATAATATTTTTGCATGGTGACCAGAAAGATGAGAAATATATGTTGCAATCGGAAGGCTTTGTCAAAAAAGGTAAGGAGTATTTGGTTTGTCGGTTGAACAAATCGTTGTACGGCTTGAAACAGGTGCCAAGGTGTTGGTACAGCGATTTGATTTCTTTATTATGAGTTTGGATTTTGATAGATTTGAAGCGAATCAGTGTGCATATTTCAGCGATTATAATGACGAAAGTTTCTGTATTTTGTTATTATATGTCGACAACATGGTGGTCGCTGGAAATAACAAAGGCCAGATATCTATCTTGAAGACTCAGTTAGCCGATGAGTTCGATATGAAGGACTTAGGAACTATGAATCAAATACTCTGGATGAAAGTAGTACGGGAGAGAAAGAATAGGAAAGTTTGGCTTTCACAGAAAAGTTATGTGGAAAAGGTTTTGTGGCGCTTCAACTTGCAGAACGCAAAGCCAGTTTCTACCCCGTTTCTTATTCGTTTAAAATTGTCGGCCGAGCAATCACCGGATACGGAAGCAGAAAAGGCCGACGTGGCTCGGGTACCATATTCATCGGCAGTAGAGAGTCTTATGTTTGCTATGGTGTGCACGAGACCAGGCATTGCTCAAGCAGTGGGAGTAGTGAGTCGGTATATGGCGAATCCAGGTTGAGAACATTGGAATGCAGTGAAGTGGATTCTCAGATATTTGAGAGGCACTGTGGATTTCTCACTCTATTATGGTTCTGTGGGTTTGGAGTGCATCGGATATGTGAATGCAGATTTCACAGGAGATAAAGACAAAAGAAAGTCTACCACGGGTTATGTTTTCTCCATGAGCGGTGGTGCTATTAGCTGGGAGTCGAAGCTTCAGTCGGTAGTCGCTTTGTCGACGACGGAGGCGGAGTATATAGTAATGACACATGCTTGTATGGAGGCTATTTGGCTAAAAAGACTTTTAGGAGAATTGAAAGTGAAGCAAGATGTGGTGGGAGTGAATTGTGATAGTCAAAGTGCAATATACTTGGCGAAGAATCCGACGTTTCACTCTTGGACGAAACACATTGATATTTGTTATCACTTCGTGAGAGATGTGGTGGATGAGGTTTTTATCTCATTGTTGCAAATTCACACAGATGCAAATCCAGCGGATATTTTAACAAAGCCGGTCGCTCGAGAGAAGTTCAATTGGAGCATGACTTCTCTCGATCTTGGAGCTACGTGAAGAGAGTGGGAATTTGGCAAGATTTTTAATTTTGTGTTTTATGAAATTCGGCACATGTTTTTAAGTGGGAGAATTGTTGGATTATGTAAAATCATGTTTCGAGTCGATATCACGGTACTCAACTTCGCGATGGGTTGAATATGTTGGATTTGATTTTAATTTGATCCGATCTTGTTCCTAAAGATTAGGAATGATTTAGAAATATTTTAAAGATGATTCTTAAGAGGATATCGACGACGACTAAAAGTGATTTGGAAACTCGGATGGATAGTGAAGATCGTTTTCTATTAGAATTAGATTTTTAGAGTTATATTAATTCATGTGATTCATCTTTTATTTTTTATAGTTTTATTGAAAAAATTATAATTGAGAGAAAAAACGTGAAGAGCCCCCGTGAGAGAATTTTTTATAAACTAATTTTACTCCTTATACTACTTTTGTGTCGTGGATTAATCGAATAGCGCATTGAGATAGTCTTATCTGTTGACGTAGGTTGACACATTGTTGGCCGAACCACTTAAATCTTATGTTCTTGTATTTTCTTATTCGTTTTATTTGATTAGTGATTCTTGTACTTGTTTTATACGATCGTTCTCGTTTATTTTTATCTACGAAAAATTTTATTTTCACTGCACTCGTATGCTCTGTGAATTGAGATGTGCTTGATAATCCTACAGCTGGTCCCTTTATATATATATATATATATATATTAATTTTAGTGAGTAGTGGATGATTTTGGTTGGACTCTATTAGAAATTAGGTATCAGTACATGTCTTGATTTTGCTTTCTATAGCCTATCACTGTCACGTACGTTCGTTTGTCAGTGTCCGAAAAGCGGCTTTAGATAGTAATTTAAAAATACAACCAAAAAGTGATGATTTGGCCGGCCTAACAGGTAATTTGGTTTTTTTAAAGAGTAATTAATCCTTCCTTCCCCGCTATGTCCGCATTAATTTTGAAAAATTAAATTACTAATTTTATTTTCATTTGAAGGTCATATATCAATTATACTTTTGAGTTATGATGCGTTCGTGGATAATCAAACGGAAACAAATTAACTATTATTGTGCATATAACATGAAAGGATTTTGTTCTCCGTAATCCTATTCGCTAATATAAAAATCAATTTTGTATTTGTACCTTTACTTTTTATATTTGTAAGAAAAAAATATTATTCTATTTATTTTGTTCATTTTTTAAAAAATAATAAATTTAATTGAAAATACAAAAGCAGCAACACTTTGAATTTATAACTTTGGACTTAGATACCAACTATCAAATTTAATTTTTTATCTTTTGCATCAGGAATGACTACATAGTTTTGTATTAATAACATTGTCTACATTAAATGTGTTTTGTGTAAAAAGATGAGTACCATAGGCATTATTTTGGTTTTCTATTTTGAGCTCTACAGCTGAATATAGCAAGGAAAAATACAATGCATCAATTAATACTGCTAAAAAAAGTCTTTGGGAAATTAAGAATCCAATTTCTAATTACAATATTGTGGAAAAATGCTTTGGATCCTTACAAAAGAGCTTTCAATAAAATGCTGATGTACGTGCCAATAAATTTATATAGTATATTTATTATGTATATCAACAAGCGGTCAATATTCAAAATATATATATATATATATATATATATATATATATATATATATATAAAAACACTTGACGTAGAAACTAGAAACACCTCCTTCTCCTCTATATATAGAGTCTTCTTTAAATTCCCCGTCCAATAAAACATTGAGATTTGGACGAAAAACTTGTAATGAATCACTGCTCATCGAATTATTTTAATGAAATTTCATTAAAAAACTCCTCAGGGAAGTAGCGCGCTCCTATTTTGGATAACTCAGACAACACGTACTACATGTCACAAATAAATTAAAGTCAAATTGATTGGGCCCATCACGCCATTTACCAAATTGCGACACGGAACACTATAAAAGCTAGCATTGAAGAATCCTCTAATGTATAGTTGAGCCTACATTAATTAAATTAATATTAGCAGTAATAATAAAAATAAAAAATAGACTTAATTATTTATTGAGCGGCTAAATTTAATAAGAGCAATGCTACATGTACACCCCCAAAGGGGGTGTACATCTTACACCCACCCATCTAAGGGTGGGGGGGGGGTCACTTCACAATTGTGAAGTGACCCCTCACCACACCCCACCCATTGGATGGGTGAGGTGTATGATGTACACCCCCAAATGGGGTGTACAAATAGCATTTTTCATTTAATAAAGTGTACTGTCCCCACCCATTGAATGCGCGAAAAGGTCGGTTTTGGACTCTTTATATCACGTGGCCGACGACTTCTTTATATCACCTCCATTGGAGAAATTTTTCTATGCACCATGTTCACTACTGTGTGTTGGTGCAGCGGAGGCCGAACCGAGCAAAGCCACAGTGCCATGTTTGGCCTAACTTCTATTTTTTTTTTTTTTTTCTTTTTTTGTAATTATGTTCACCTCTATAGAGTGTTCCACAAACAAAATTAGAGTTTCTACTATCGTTAGTATCAAAACAAGCTCTCTCAACACATCAATAAAAATAATGCACTAAAATTTCAAGTTTTAACTAGCTGGTGAGCATAAACGATAGCTTACAAAATTTTAAGTTTTGAATAGCCTTTTGCCTTTAGAAAATAAGAAAATTGAGTTCTAGAAGAATGGTCCATGGTGGGCCAAATCCAAGAGACAAATTTTTTCCGTTCTAGAGCATGTGAACAGAACCTGCACCTATTACACCTTTTCGGGAGAAGGTGTTGTCTCCTTGTTCTTGTTGCTCATGTCATCCCCTGACCTTAATTTTTGGACGTTGAAAGAAGCTCAAATAAGATAAGCTTTATCTTAAATCAGTGAAAGAGAGCGAGACAGATAGAGAGAGAAATTAAAGCTTATTTTTAACCACATTATTACCACTAAATAATCCTTTCAAAAGATTTCATATCTCGATCTGCGTCCATCGTTAATTAACTCTTATTTGATTAATTGCTCATATTCCACGTGTATTTAATTTCCTCAAAAAGTGCCCATTAAATTCACCTTCATTGGTTTCACAAAAATAACCAAACAGGAGAAACAAAACTTGGTGCCGATCTCCAGCACAATTTTTTGAGTCATATATAATGCACTATATATATATATATATATATATATATATATATATATATATATATATATATATATATATATATGTTAGATGTGACTCCGAAATTGCTTTGATATTACGATTCCGGTTCGCCGACGGCTTTGCGGTGCGACGAGAAATTTTGTGAATGTCTGTAGTGGAAAGCGAAGGGCTCGGGCCGAGGGGTGCGGGGGACGAAACCCTCCACGGTACGGATACGATCCGCTAAGAAAAAATCCTAATTTTTCTCTTTTGTTTGCCCTAGAGAGATCGAGCGAAGTTGTACGAAGAAGAATTTTTGCATTCCATGTTTTCGACATAGTGAAACTCTTTTTTTTCATCCATGATTTTTTTTTCTGCAAAGAGTTTTTCACATAAATCTGTGTGTTTTATTTTTTATCGTGCTTTTTGAGATCCATACTTGTGTGATTATCGCATTGAGAATTGTTTGATTTGTGCGCTCGGTACTAACAATATATATATATATATATATATATATATATATATATATATATATATATATATATATATATATATATATGGTGAGAGTCTTGGACCATCCACATTTATTACAACCTCTCGTTTGTAAGGGCATTTCTCACAACCACACATGTAAAAAATTCCAAGATGTTTCAAGTCTCCTAGCTAGCTACCTAGTTACCTAGATCATTTTTGAAGTTTTAATTTTCATTTTTGTCACTACATAATATAAATTTATATCCTTGTCATCTCTCACCAATATTTAAGGCCTCCAACTTCCTAAAATATACTTAGTCCAATTAAGTACCTCTAAATCCCTTCCTCTCTTTCTCTATCTATCTCTCATGGCGACTATGAGCACGAATGTGACGATGGTAGGGAGCGGGGAGAAGGTAGTAGTGCTCGCGCACGGATACGGTGGGAACCAGGCGATTTGGGACGGCCTGGTCCCTCATCTTTCTCGGAATTACCGAATATTACTCTTCGACTGGGACTTCTCAGGCAATGGCAAAGACGTCGACCCCTCTAGTTACTCCTTCGCAGCCTACGCGGACGATCTAATCACACTAATGGATGGGAGGAATCTTAAGGACGCCATATATATGGGGCACTCCATGGCGGGAATGATCGGTTGCATTGCGTCGATTAAGAGGCGCGATCTCTTTGCACACCTCGTGCTTATTGCGGCCTCTCCAAGGTGATGATTGTAGTAATTGTTTACTTAGCACTAGTTCTATCTTGCTCATGTTTCTTTAAGCCGCCCTTACTATTGATTAATGATACGTACGTATACGTACGTCTCTAGTATGCATGGTTTTGTTATGACTAGTTTTATAATTTCTTTCCTAGAATGGAATTTGATCTATGTTTCACACCTTAATATTCTCACATCAAATACATGTACATAAATAATTTTCATGTATATTCTAGCTAGCTAGCTAGTAGGCTTAAAATTATTAGTATGGTACCAAAAATTAATCGTGAGAAAATATAGGTTGGATTATGCACCAATCATAACTTCATTGCGTGTTATAACGCGCGTGTCTAATTTGGCTCTTTGCTTGAGTAGCAGGTCTTGCAATTTTATTGAACAAATAAGAATTAAACTTAAAGACTTTTTTGGCTTAGAGATACCCAGTAAAATTGCTTTTTAGGCTCAAAAACTGCAGTAGTTGCGGTTGTTTTTAATGAAAAAGAATATTATTTGCTTTCTTTGGACAGCTCTCGCTCAAGTTGGGTCAAATATGTACTACATGTGCTTGTATTTATGGGTCGTGTCCTGAATCAAGCTATTATTGATGGAATTGTGCGCGCGCGCGCGCGCACACACACACATATGGATGACCTCCTTAGGGTGTTCGTTCTTTTAAAATTAAACAAGCACTTACTGGCTGAGATTAATACATGCAAGATCCCACTTCCTTTTGTTTTGTTTTGCTTTTGCTTCACTTTTACTTCTATTACAGTTAATGTGTATTTGAACGTATGCAACTATATATATACTACCTGTTTGTTGGCCGAATCGGAGGGTGACCGCTGGCTGTATACGGTCAAGGATCGGTCTCGGAGTTGAATCTCTCTAGGCTGCGTTTGGTTCGGGTATAAGCGAAAATTGGTTATTCCGGGGATAGGTATAAGTTCAGGTACAAGCAAAAATTATAGTAATTTTGTGTTTGCATCACCACGTGTCACCTTCTGATTCAGCTAAGCCGGTTGATCATACTGACCATATCTCTTGCCACGTGCTGATTTTTTGATTTCAACACTATCAATAATATACTAGTTCAATTCTCTCTCTTGCTCTAGATCTCTCTCTATATAATGTGTTTGGAATATTTTTGATAAATTGAAAATAATGTTTACTATAAACTTTTGATCATTGAATGTCTAGGTTTTAATAGAAATTGATGAAATAGTAATAATTCAAGGATGAAAAAATTAATAGTAAATAATATTCATGACGCCACATCTATCTCCTCGTGACTAATCACCATAATAACTGCCAGCAGGTACTTGAACTCGGAAGATTATGTAGGAGGATTTGAGAAAGAAGATGTCGATGAACTACTTTCAAGTATAAAAACCAATTTCCAGGAATGGGCTCCGCAATTCATGCTGGCCGTGATCGGCGTAGACAATTTGGCCGTCATCAAGATACTTGGACAAAGCTTTTGCGCTATGAGTCCCGATGTCGCATTGGCCGTTGCAAGAACCATCTTCCTCGGCGACCAAAGAGAAGTTTTAGGCAAGGTCGACGTGCCCTGCACGATCATACAAACTACTGACGACTTTGCGGTGCCTGTTTCCGTCGGGCAGTACATGCAGAGCAAGATACGGGAAGCAACGCTGGAGATCATCGAGTCGCGGGGCCACTTCCCGCAGCTCACAACTAACGATTTGGTTATCGAAGTTCTCGACAGAGTCCTACCACCGATAAATGCGGCCTACTATAGATAATAATAACATGGCAGTGATTTTATGTATCATGACATTATGCTATTTTAGGTTGCTACAAAATTTAGGTTGTTGATTATGTCTCGTACTACTTTTGTTGCCATCAATCAATCAGTGAGTTTCCCACAAATAATAATGCCAATGATTGAATTAAGGGTCTGCATGCACTTAATTGGATGTCCATGTTTGTTCTGTGTCAACTCATTGTAACATTTTATGTGGTTTGGTTATATATATATATATACTCATTGTAACATTCATGTGGTTTGGTATATATATATATATATATATATATATATATATATATATATATATATATATATATATATATATATAGCTTGGAAGTTGTACTGCTATTTACCTTATTTATGCTTCTTTTTTTTTTTAGTTAATCAGCATGTGTTTTATTTTTTTAGCCTCTTGTAGACCTAGATGGTAAAAATGCATGTGTGTATGTAAACCTAGCTACTCAATGGTAATTAATTAATTTTATTCTTTTTAATTGATTGACACCTTCTTAAAGTTTTTTATTTTTTTTAATGAGTGATTTTATTAGTCAGTTTAATAGGAAAACTTGTGATCAAATTCATTGATGATTCTGTAAAATTTAATTGTTTTAATCACTTTGTACCAAATAAAACTGAAATAATTAACAACTAATTAATCAATAGCTCATATATTTATAGAGCCACTTTGGCCCTAAATTCAAGAATTCAAAAGAATTAGAATTCTAATTTTCTTAAACCCATTGTTAATTTGATATCATGATAAGTTAACAAAAATTCAATTCGTCTGGAAGGATTTAATTAATTTGGTGGGATTTCTCATAATACTAACTAAAATCCTATTCAGATCACGTGATTTGAGTTTGGATTTGGAAATTAAGAATTTATTTACTACTAGTTATTTTAAATTATCGAATTGAAACCCCAAAGCATGCACTCCTTATTAAACCATATGATCAAGGATATATAGATTAATAGAAAAGGTAATCACGTTGAAATATTAATATCACTCTTCATTTTACCAAACAACAAAACGGAATAGCATTCAGTTAAACTCCGATTTAATCCAAACAAAAAAATTAACTTCTAAATTAATAATGAATTCAACTGGATTCTTAATTTTATTCGAATTCCATTCAATCCTATTTAAGTTTGGTGATAAATAAAGCGTTACTAATTAGCTAATTAACTAAAATAATTAAGAAAAAAAAAAAGTTATACATGAGAAGGATGCATGTCAAATAAAGAAAAGAAAATGGGCCGGAGCCCATAAAGATATCCACTTCTTACTTCTATAAAGCAAATTGAAAAGCCCTAATAATTAATTATATTTTTATTAATCTAGAACGAACCTAATAATTATATATTTATCAACATTTTCTTTTCTTTTTTTTGAATAGAATTATGGGGAAATAAAAGCACAAGATGTGCCCCTTTTTTGACCATAATTTTTAATGTTTACAAAATATTAAAATCTCGAAGTGTGGTATGGATATACCTTATCCACTATTTGTGAAATGTCAAAATCGTGCGTGTTAAATTGGTCGTTTTTTGTTTACTATGGATAGCATGCTTTTATTGACCGTTTACTTCCCCATTTACGTTGCCATGCATGCATGCACGCTCGGGATTGAAGTTTCTCTATCTAATGAAGAAGAAAAAATTGTTATTCAATGAGACATGCAATGCTATTTATTTTAAGAAAAAAAAAAGGAAGGTGAAACAAAAAAATGTACAAGGCATGAATTTTTCACTAAAAAAAATCCAACACCAAGATTTATAGCCATTTCATGCAAAAGAAATTAATTAGTGTAACTAATTAGATCAAGGAAAATAAAGAGAAAATACTATTTTAAATGGGACCAAAATTAAGGATTAGAGAATCATTTTTTCAATAATTTCAAATATATTGGAAAATGTCGAACAATATATATATATATATATATATATATATATATATATATATATATATATATATATATATATATATATATATTTCAAAGAAATCATTTGGTAGTAGATTAAAATATTCTATCACATATAATATTATATTAATGCTATTTATTTGTGTCTACACTTTTGGCAAAAAAAAAAAAGGAAAAAAAAAAGAATCCAAAGGGAATAAATAAAATAGCCATATGTAATCTCAGAAAAAATAAAACAATTAAGAACTTGCAAATCTTTGGAGCAAAAGACAACAACAGCGAAAAATATATAATAATTAGCATTCATGCATGCTACGTACTCATCTCAAAACCTATTTCAAAGTCTAAAATTTTAAGGACGAATTAATATTTATTTCGATCATTCTACCACGTAATGCATGTGTTGATAGCAAATGGTGACATGCACGGAGAGTGCTGCAGCATGTAATCTCGTGAAGAAATTAATTAATGGGGAAATGGAGTAGTGAATGACCAAGGCATGCGTGCACCTAATATATATAGCATGCCCAACGATGAAGAAGCCCAGGTGACCTACAAAGCTACAATGATGGCTTTCCTACATCAACGAGTAAGAACTCATCAACCGTTCTCAGCGCTCGGTGATTAATATTCGAGACCTGAGTTCGAAAACTAGTTGCTTTACATTTTTAGTTAAGTATATTTTAAAAATAAACGAAACAGATAACATTCTAACTTTCTCTCTCTCTCAAAACAAAAAAAAAAAAAAACCAAAACAAAAAAAAACAAACAAACAAACGAGCTAGTAAGAACTCTATAATGCATTTTTTGATTCATTTATGGCATAACAAATATACAAATTGAAGTAAATTAAATTATATGAATCTCTCTTTGGGGAGCTCTTTTACCCTTTTTTTCTCAACTTAGAGCATTACCATAAACTTCTGAACTTAAAAACATGAATTATATTTCTCTCTCTCTCAAAAAAAAACATGAATTATAAAGATTTATATTCTTTGGTTCAATTCTCATGTACCAGATTACAAATGATCTTCTTTTCATTTTCCCTATGCACTGTGGAAATGAAGTAAAGGAAAATGACCATAAATAGAAAATGTCACATATGAGTGGTCCCATTATGAAAATGACCAATGACTATAAAATTAAGCTCAAACACTCATGGAAAGGCACTCTAAAACTGGAGATAAAATTTATTATACAAGGAGCTTCTCTTTTATATATATATATATATATATATATATATATATATATATATATATATTTGTGGCTGCTCTCTCTATAAATATTTTTATTTTTTTTTAATTAGATGGGTTGATTTAAATGTTTACTTTGGATAAAGGGTTTTTAACTCTTTGTATGATCCTTAAATGTGAACCTTTTTTCCCTGAGAAAGATGTTAGATTCTCGAAAATAAACTTTTTTTATTATTTTTGGAACTTTACTTCTTCACTCTGATTTCCATTTCATTCAAACCAAACAAATAAAATAATCACATTAATGTTCAGTGACACTTCTTAATTGCTACTAATCTTGTAGGAAGTATCCTAGCTAGATAGGGAAGATTTTGTTAGGAGGAATTGAATACCATTTATCTAATTAGTACAAAGTACCCAATAAAAATCTAACTTTTGTAATAAAATAATTAAATTAAATTAAATTCTAATAGCATAACTAATTGATTGAATTTGAAAATATTAGTTGCATGAAAAATATCAAACCCTAGTTATAAAATCTTATAAATTTGATAACATAGATGATAGAGATTGAAAGTATCAGTTGAATGAAACTCATCTAGCCCTTAAAGTGGTTGATCATCATTGGTCATAAATAAGGGCTTTAATATGGCCACACATACGTAGTTTTCAACTTAATTCCACAGTAATCTTTATATTCCACCTTTTTTTCGTTCAGTCTCTGTCTTATTATCTAGACTCACTTTTGTCCACAATTTCTCGGCTCTCTCCTTCCTTGAAGGGACATGCATAAGGCCATCATATTTGATCAACTTAAGGAAAATATGCACATAGTTTAAAATTTGCCACGTGAGCAACACGTTACACTCAAAATACTAATGGAAAGGTACGGGAAATTTCCCACCATCGATCTCACCAAGAATCTTTTCCCAGAGATATTAATAGTTATCAGTGAAATACAAAATTAGACAAATACTCTGGTGCTTTCTTTAATAAATAAAAAAAAATATTTTTAGCCGTTGATCGATAAAAAATAAAAAAGTAATTTTATTTATTATCAGATTAACAGATGTTATAAAAAAAATATTTTTATAATTAAATATTACAAAATAAAAAAATATGTATTAATTAAAATACCTTCTACTAATTTAGTCATTAATTTAAAAAAATTTAGAATTACAATTTAGGCATTAATTTAAATAGCTTAATTTAAAAAAATTTAAAATTATAATTTAGGCATTAATTTAAAAAGATTTAGAAATACAATTTAGTCATTAATTTAAAAAGCTTAATTTAAAAAGTTTTAGAATTACAATTTAGGCATTAATTTAAAAAGTTTAGAATTATAATTTATGCATTAATTTTAAGAGTTTAAATTAAAAAAATTTAGAATTAAAATTTAGGCATTAATTTAAAGAGTTTAAATTAAAAAAAAAAATAGAATTACAATTTAGACATTAATTTAAAGAGTTTTAGAATTATAATTTAGATATTAATTTAAAAAGTTTAATTTAAAGAGTTTTCAAAAGACAATTTAGGCATTAATTTAAAGAGTTTAATTTAAAACATTTTAGAATTACAATTTAGGTATTAATTTAAAGAGTTTAATTTAAAACATTTTAGAATTACAATTTAGGCATTAATTTAAAGAGTTTAATTTAAAGAATTTTAGAATTATAATTTATGCATTAATTTAAAGAGTTTAAATTAAAAAAATTTAGAATTATAATTTAGACATTAATTTAAAAGTTTAGAATTACAACTTAGGCATTAATTTAAAAAGTTTAATTTAAAGAGTTTTAGAATGATAATTTAGGCACTAATTTAAAGATTTTAGAATGATAATTTAGGCACTAATTTAAAGAATTTAATTTAAAAAAAATTAGAATTATAATTTAGTCATTAATTTAAAGAGTTTTAAAATTAAAATTTAATCATTAATTTAAAGAGTTTAATTTAAAAAGTTTTAGAATTACAATTTACACATTAATTTAAAAAGTTTTAGAATTATAATTTAGACATTAATTTAAAGAGTTTAATTTAAAGATATTTAGAATTACAATTTAGGCATTAATTTAAAAAGTTTAATTTAAAAAATTTTAGAATTACAATTTAGGCATTAATTTAAAGAGTTTTAGAATTATAATTTAGGTATTAATTTAAAGAGTTTTAGAATTACAATTTAGTCATTAATTTAAAGAGTTTAATTTGTTTAAAAAATTTTAAAGTTTCTTTAATTTAAACATTAATTTTGTATTACTATTTTATAAAATTTCAATGTACTTAAATATTTGATTTAATAGAAATATATGGTATAATTCAAATTTATTTGATTCAATTGTACTGGCTAAGTTAAATCAAATTTAAATAGTAAAATTTGATCTTTTAAAATAATGAGATCATATATTATAATTTAAAATATAAATTGATAATAAAAATTAATAGATTTCTAAATTCTAATTTCTAAAAATAATTTTTTAAAAATAAAATCATTTACATTATATTAAATAAAAATAATTAAAATATTACCATTTAAGATGATAACTATTAGAATATTTAAAATTTATAATCTTTTCAAAAATAAAATGTCTGACTAAATTCAAATTTTTAAAATTTATAATATTTACAAAAATAAAAATTTTTAAAATAGAGATAAAATTACTTAATTACCTTTGAATCAAAAGATCAAAATAACTCTGTTTTGGGGTACTGTTTTCGGGTACGTACCTAGTAACCGGTACCTCCTCAAAGTAACCTGCTATTGTAGGTCACAAGTTAAAAATAATCAAATTGAGCCGTTAAATAGGTATGAATGGACGGTAATAAAAAATAATAAAAAAAAAAAGTATAGGAGTATGGCTCACAAAATTATTATTATTTTTTGGATAAAGATAATGTGATGTTTGTTTTATTTATTTTTTTGAGAAAAAGGTTGCAGGCTATCTTCATTCATAACGGAAATAAGCTTTAAAAAATAAAAATAAAAAAAAAGAAAAAGAGGAAAGAGGTGAGATGCTTGTTTTATTTATTGAGAAAATAAACTGATCAACTACAAAAGTGAGATGAATAGGTCTCTAAAATTCTACATTCTTGGTCAACAGGAACTGAATTGTAAAATATATTCAAATTGTGCACCAAGGACCAAAATAAATTAATTATATAAGGTCAAAACATAAAGGCCATGACCAATTTTCTTTGTGGATTAATTTACTGTGCAATTTTCTAAACAAGTTGGTGGTGAACCCACAATTGGTTGGTGAATATTTTGTGTACACTTTCTATATATAGCCTAGTATTAGCTGCCACTCTCTCTGCCAATATTGTAGGAGAAGTAGTTTTAATTATTTCACCAATTATAGGATGTGTCTCCAATCATCTTCTCCATGTACCAGCTCCTCATCATCACCACCATGCCATGATCATGTGGTATCCATAATCATGGATGGTGATCATAGGTCCTCCCTAAAGAAACCTCTCTTGCATGGCCACGGTGATCAGCACGACGCATTTCCTCGGCTCCCTGCGCGCGACAACGGCGGCTCATCTTTCTCGAGGACTTGTTTGAACCTCACCAACGCCATTTCAGGTTCCACCTCTATACGAAAAGTTGTTTTTCTTTTTGCTGATACGTACCGCTCGTATATATATAACATTCGTTTCGTTTATTTTCTTAGATTTATATATATATGCGATTGGATGCGTTAGCAGATAAACTATTTGCATGTTTAATGGTTCTAGGTATCGGGGTGCTATCGATGCCGTACGCGCTCTCTGAAGGCGGATGGCTCAGCTTAGGACTCTTCTTTTTTGTCGGAGTTCTATGCTACTACACTGGAATACTCATCCGACGGTGCATGCACGCCGATACAACAATCAAAACCTATCCTGATATCGGAGAATACGCTTTCGGTTGGAAAGGAAAGACGATCATAGCGAGTTTCATGTATCTCGAGCTCTACCTCGTAGCGATCAGCTTCCTAATACTCGCGGGGGATAACTTGGATAAGCTGTTCCCCGGTATAGCTATTGAAATAAGTTGGTTGAGATTAGGTGGGAAGCAACTGTTTATACTTCTCGCTGCTGTGCTGATCCTACCGACTACGTGGTTTCGGAATTTGGGCATGTTAGCTTATGTTTCGGCCGGGGGAGTAGTCGCGTCGGTTATCTTAACGGGTTCATTGATATGGGCTGGAATTGCTGAAACTGGATTTGAAAGCAAGGGGGATTTGTTCAACTTGAAGGGAATTCCCACATCTGTGGGCTTGTATTTTGTGTGCTTCACTGGCCATGCAGTTTTTCCAACCATATACACCTCTATGAGAGCTAAAAATCACTTCTCCAAGGTAAGCAATTAATGTGCATGCATATATAGAGATTTTTCCAAAAGCACAACATTTCTTTTTTTTTTTTTTTTTTTGGTTTTTGAAGTTGATATGGTTTTATGGCTTATTGCCAAAGTTAGAAGCAGAAACTTATTCTAACTATATATGTTCTTTTATTTCTTTTGAAGTTTCATAACCTTGTTTCGATCAGCTTTTCCTGCGAATCACAAGTTCTAAACATTTTCGCTAATCAAATGCTTGACTACTACTTACCTATTTTTAGTATACAGACCGAATATATATACTCTCGATCGCATTAAAAATGTCTTTAAGTACTTAATTATATGTTACTTAATTGCAAAACTCGAACTTCTCCGAAAACTATATTTAGTTGCAAAACTACTTTCCCTCGTAAATAATATTGAATGAAAAACCAACTTAAAATAGATGATTTTACAAAGATATACATATCTGCAAAATCACCATCAATTAATCCCCAAAAATTTATTACATAATTTTTGTTAAAATCATCTCAAACAGGACTTAACCATCTCCTATTTCTTTTATTGCAGGTGCTTTTAATTTCTTCTGTTTTGTGCACTCTCAACTACGGATTAACTGCAATTTTGGGGTACCTTATGTACGGTAAGGGTGTACAATCTCAAGTAACACTAAACCTTCCTGGGGGAAAAATCTACACAAAAATCGCGATATATACCACTCTAATCAATCCTCTAGCGAAATACGCTCTCGTAGTCACACCGATCACCACAGCGATAGAAGAACAGCTCGGTCTAGCGTTTAGCAATAAATCGACTAGCCTTTCACTACGAACTCTTATTGTGATGAGCACAGTGGTAGTTGCATCGACTATACCTTTTTTCGCCTACTTAATGGCGTTCATCGGATCGTTTTTAAGCATCATGGCGACCGTGTTGTTCCCCTGCTTGTGTTACCTCAAGATTTATAAGGCCGCGAAGATTTGTACTGTTGAATTTGTAGCAATTGTAGGTATATTAGTGATTGGAGTGGTTATTGCTGTTGTAGGAACTTACTCTTCAGTGCGACAAATTCTTAGTAGCTTGTAGAGACTATTAGAGCCAATAAATGTTTTGTTTGCGAATTTAATGCCAATTTTTTTTTCCATTTATTTTGCAAAAAACTAAGTGTTTGTAAATCATGCATCGACATGGGCTCATTGTTCTGATTTTCTTTTCGTTTCTGCTTACATAGTTTCGAATTATTACTATAAATACAAAAAAAAAAAAAAAGCATTAAGGAATTAAAACTTTGATATCACGTATAGCCGTATACGTATAATGGCAATGAAATAATTTGATCTGTAGTGCATAAGTGGAAGTCGGCGACGATACAGCGCTTATTGCCGGCTTTAGTTGAATATCTCTTTTGAGAGGAAGCCAACACTGAAGTCGGTGACGAGATAACTATAATGCCGTATTCTAGCTAACTGGGCCGGGCTATGAACGCTTGAGGCAGGCCCACAGGCGATGGAGGTTTCTCCTCCTGTGGCCTTTCGCGGCCATTTATCTTTACATATTTCCTTAGTTTAATTCAAACAATTTATTATAGTAAATAATTTGCAAAGTTCACACATAATTCTTTTATACCATAAAATTTTACTCTCTTTTTTCACTCTGTTCATCTTTCCCTTTTCCACCTCCAAATAGAGTGATTATTAGATGTTTCGGTTTATATATACAAGTTAAATGTACTAATGATAATACTTTTTCACAAGAAAACATAAATATAACTCAGCAACTCCACACAGAGTAAAACCAAAGTAAACTAAATCCATTACATAATTCCGGCCGACGCAGGCCATTACATAATCTCCATACTAAGAAAAAGGAAAACAAACAAAACAAGAAACTTGCAGACAAAATGCACTTTGCAGCAACATTACATTATTGAACACAAAGCAACTTAATCCATACCCACCAACAGAGAGAAAGCAAAAGGAAACAAACAATGAAACTGGGATGGATCATCAGTTCATGGCTTGGTGGTGGTGGTTCTGGTGGTGGAGGTGGTCGTGGAGCCGCCCATCCCGACCGCATTCTTCACTGCATCAGCTGCTCCCTGCGCCATTTGCTTCATCTGTTCACCGGTCTGTAATAAAAAAAACAAAGCAAAAATATTTATCACCATCTCATTGCATATCTCTGAGAATATATATATATATATATATATTTATGAACTTAAAGTTTAAAATTTTTGTTACCTGTTGCATGAGTCCCCCAGCCTCCTCTTTGCCATGCTGACAAGCCTCAGAAGCCCTGTTCATCATCTCATCTTTCTTCACCTATTACTCACCATGCATGCAACCATTCATAAAGTGAGAAATAATAATTAAAAAAAGCAAAATTTTAAATGTTCATTACACCAATAGTTCGATCCTATGCTCATGCTATGTCCCTATATATGGGTTGATTTTAAATACATATATATTACATAATAATTTTCCGAATCGTTAGTTGAAAATGTATCTATGTATCATATTTTCTATTTGGGCCCCATAATCTATCTAGAATACTTTCTCGGTTTCTTCTCACCTGAGCTTGTCCTGCAGCTTGGCCGGCCTTGTACCTCAGATCCGACTGATCGGCCATTTCCTGCGCCTTTTTTTTTCTTTTTTCTTTCTTTCTTTTCTTCTCTCTTGCAAATAGAAGTAACAGAAATAATAACAAGGGAATGATAAACTTTGTTTTGAAGAAGCAAAGGTGAGAGAGAGTGAAAAAACTCCAGTGGAAGGTAATGAGAAAGAGAAAAGGTATTCATGGTATTTATAATAGGGTGTGGCTTTGGACAGAAGCAGTTATGTAGTTCCACTGCTTTTTAGGCGTTTGAGAAGGGCCAACTCGTATGATCCGCTCAATGGCTTTGTTCCATGTAGCCCGAATCTCTCTTCTCTCTCTATCTGGGCAATGACTTGGCCCCTGCAAGGCCAAATTTATACTTTTTTTTAAAAGTCATTTTCAATTGAGCATGATTAATGGTGGATTTTGTTTAATTTGTTTGTGTCTCACAAGTTACAAAAATACCAAATATTTCTACGCATAATGTCCCCATCTATCTTTATAGTCGTTCAGTAACATGCTTTAAACATTAATCATGATATGGCAAAAACATGATCAGAAGCCATTACATTATTATTAAGATAGAATATACAAAGAGTCACAGATTGTATCTCAATCTTACAAGCACCAAGCAAAATTGGAGTTTGTGTTTGCATTTTTATATGTCAGCAGAAATTCTCACAAGTGGACAAGATATGACAGCAGTTAGTTTACATTTTTTATATATCAGAGCGACATTTGTTCATCGGTGAATTCGGAATTCATCACGAAGCTAGGGAACGCCATTGTAATGTCTCTGTGAAACAAAAAAAGAAGATGATGCATATTGAAGTTCTAATTAACAATGTTAAAAATATTAGGAAATATTAGGAATTGTGAAGTCGAAGGTAAAGAACAGAGGTAGGAAATATCAGAAAACTTTTTTTCAAAAAAAAAAAAAATTTTAGACTCACTTTAAGTATGGAAGTGTCATGTTCCTCAATAAAGAAGGATTTCGTTTCACAAATTCCTCCCACTCTTCTGGGTCTATCTTTCCGTCGCCTTTTGTATCTGCCTGACCGAACGTCTGTAAGCCAAAAGGCAGCATCAAAATGAACTGGCAAAAAAATTACAAAAAAAATTGCGACAAAGAGAATGCACGATAAGATTCTGCTTAATTACCTTTTCGACAATTGTTTCAACTACTTCATCAGAGAGGAACAAATCCGATTCATTTAAAAGAGCCAGCACCATCTCCTTCAGCTGTAAAAAGAAATCAAAAATGAGAAGAGGACCTACTTAGGTAAGACCATTCATTAATGTGAAAAAAGAAGAGAAATTTACCGACAATTAAACCATTTTAGAATCAGAATAACGACACAAGTTTTCAAAACATTACCAGGTCACTAAATGAACCCTTTTTTTTCGTAAAAATTACATCTTTTTTCCCTACTATAAAAGCAAGGCCTTTTGACACATCTGTTTGAGTAAGCTAATTAGGATTACTCCATGTTCTTTCTATTTGAGAACTACTTTTTGTGATGCATACAAAATCACGAGTAGCAGGTTGTGAACATAAAATTAAATTGGTAAAGTTACATCAGAAAGAAACAGGGGCTGGTTGTTTACCTCTTCTCTTTCGATGAAGCCCGTGTCCCTCAAATCATACAACCTAAATGCAACTGCCGTAAAAATATATTCAAAACATGCCAGTTTTATCAGTTCATTTCTAACTTTATATGCAGAAAATTAGCAGTGTAAACATCAAACCCAGGAATAAAGGAGTGGACTGCTATAAAATTTTTCAATATAAGGTATGGCATTCTATTATATATGGAGACCATAAAAAGTATTTAATCGATGTTAATTACATACAAGATAGGATTCGACAGAGTCATACATGCAATTTTTTCTGCTTCTGGCGCATTTGGGTGGAAGATGCTAAGCGATCGAACAAATTCTCCAAATTCAATGACCCCATTGTGTTTGATGTCAAATAAGTCGAATATCTGAGTGCCAAGGCAATAGAAGAAACTGATCAAAACGCTACTTACTGTATTACGCAACTAGCTACAAAGTATAGTAGATCACAATAGGAAGATGAAACTAGGAAACAATGTAAAAAAAGAGTGAAGAGCACTGACCCTGTCTGCAAAGAGATTTTCTTTGTTTCTGTTTCTAAAAAGTGCAAGCTGAAACTCTTCCTGCTCAGAGTTGATCAATGCATATATTCTAAGAAACGAAACTCCTCGAAGAATAATCAAAAGTAAACTGCATCCAGTTCATAAGTGAAAAGGTACCTTGTGAATAAGCCCATCTTTTATTATCGAACAGCTCAACTTTTTGAATAATTCATACAGTGCTTCTACTTCGCTTATTGTAACTGCAGCGATATACAAAGCAAATCAAATTTACGTAAGAGGGTAAACTTAAACTGCTTTGTGAATGGATACAATGAATTAATATACACATTCTTTGATGTCTAACTGTAATGAGTTTCCAACTCAAGAACTAGTTAATGCAGATATAAAAAGTATAAGCATTTTCTTTTGAATGAGACAAAATTATAAAATGTTCAACAAAAATTAGAACCTTAGTAGATGCTATGCTTACAGGAAGTTTCAGCAGCAAGGATAACAGGATCTTCATATCCAGGGGAGTGTTTGATGTGCCGCGAAGGCACACAGCCCATTATACAAAACGGTTGCAACCAAAGGAAGTGATTATAATAAAACCAGTAGCTACTTTAACTTGGACTGTCGCGAATCGGAACCTGCGGAAGACCAGAAACAAAAGTCAGAATTCAAGAACAAGTCACAAAAAAGAAAACCAGGAAATTAAATTAATTAACCTGTGAATTTTTAACAAGTTCGGATCTTTAAGAAACAAAGTATATGAAAATTAAGCTCCATGAAAACACCAACTAGTTCTTTTTCACTTCTAAGAGACATGGTGCTTACGAAAAGGCTCTCCTTTAATATGTTACTACATGAGTTGAGCTTGTGAAGTTTGATCAATGTCCAAAGAGGTTTAGCTTAATCATATACCCATAAAAAATGGAGCAAAAACATGAAAAGTCTAATTGTGTCAGAGCCTCAAAAATAAATGGAAAAAAAAGGGGGGGAGAAAAATTGGATTTTGGAGACACAGAAATGAAGCTACGATCAAAATACACAAAACCCAGTCCCAATTTCTCCCCAAATCTTCTCTTTTCCTCTCTCCAATGTCCAACAAATTACAGCAACAACAACAACAACAACAACAACAACAACAAATGGATAAGTATAAATTAAGTTCAACAACAACTAATTCAAACATAAAGGAAAAGAAAAAAAAACCTCTCTCTCTCCCTACGAAACTTTGTATAGAGAGCTCCACCTAATTTTTCTCCCCCTTGGGAACCTTTTATATTATATAGAGAGTTCCATCTAATTCAAATTTGTTTTTCATAAAATAATATCTATGCTACATATGTCATCTCCCTTCGCTTTTAATCCCACTTTTTTATAGCCAAATGAGTTTTCTCTTTACTTTATGGCCTCTTTGTTTCTACGTAAAACTGTCAAAAATTAATATATATATATATATATATATATATATATATATATATATATATATATAGTTTTTCACCCATATTTATTTCATTGAAAGAAAAAGATAAAGAAAAAACTAGTTATATTATTTTCTTATAGTTATAATACTATATATATTATTATTATAATTTATATTTAAAAATTAAATACATGCAAAATTATAAATTTATATTATACATTTTTTTATATTCTATCCACATTATTATAATTAAAACAATGTTGATGGAGATCCATGAGAAAAAAAATATATTTGTGCAAATGGTATAGACTAGGATATTTTATATTCTATCCAAATTTTAATTTTTTTTTTTTTTAAAACTGCTCTATATATATATATATATATATATATATATATATATATATATATATATATATATATATATATATATATATATATATGTATGTATGTATACACACACACAAAATGGCTATAAACTAAGATATTAAAAAAATATATGGTAGATGATAATTTGGTGTACATGTACATATGAATAGGCCTGGTCTATGCAATAATCTCTATTATTTGTAGGTGCAGTAGGTCCACACATTTAGGTCCACATGTACATTTTGGTTTCACATATACTTCATTTTTTAAAAAAAAATTATAAAAATATTTTATGCAAATTATTTTACAGCTAAACAAACAAATGAAAGGTATTTTTCAAATCAAAAATTAATTTTCAGTAGTTTTTACATTAATCCAAACAAGTCCTTAGTGAATTAAAATATTACACGCTAATCTTAGATAGTCTTGCAAATTAAATAATAGTCTAGTTCTTCCATTTCTATTTGAGTTACCCGTAAAAATTTAATTGTTGGAGAACACTATTTTGTACACTTAGAAGTTAGATATAAATCTTAAACTCAATCTATCTAAAAATTTAAACAAATTTTTAAAATTTTAGTATTTAAAGATAAGAGTTTGATATAAAAGAAAGCTTAATTTTTGCACAGATCTTAATTCTTTTAGTAGAGTTATTATTAGAAAAAAATTATTGTTTGCACTCGGTGCATACATACATTTGTGCACCGCCTCATTTTAATCTCTCAATTTCATCTCCTATTCCACTCTAATCACCCAATTATATGTTGATATAGTTACCTAATCATGTTAATAATTATGGTTGGTTTATGAGATTGATGTTTTAGGGGTGACACAATTACTGCATTTCACATGTCCTCCCCTCATTGCTTTGTTATTTAATTATTTAATGCATGTCAAGGCACCAATTTATGAGGAGCACTAATTTATTTAGTTGTGATCTTAATTTTTTACTATATGTAGATTGTGCACTAGATCATGCCTCGTACCAAATGTTGTTATTTCCAAACAAAAATGACCTAATTTTCACAAGCCATAATTAACCATAAATAGGATTACTTTAGTATCATTTATTGGCTTAATTTATAAGCATCATCGTACACTCCAAATATTATTTAGGGAATTAACAATTACTTTCTTTTCATATCACTAACAAAGTTTTGATTTTTTGATTTATTCTTTTTAGAAGATTAGTATTAAAACTACATATCTAATATTTCAAGTTCTTTCAAAATGCGTCTAAAATATTAAATTTTGTTAATGAACTGCTACCACCGATACTCATTATCTCTATAAAATTATTATTTTATATTTTCAAATATACTTTGCTGTCGTTATCAAATTTTTTTATTTACTTTTAAATTAAAAATTTTCAAATATACTCTTCTATCGTCATCAACTTTTCTTATTTGCCCTCAAGTTAGGAACAAAGTAGGTATTTTAATTTTTTAAAACTCTCGTAAGAATTTAATCTGAATTTAATTCAAGATAATTTAACAAAAACTAACTTTTAAATAATTAAAAATTATATAAAAAATAAAAATAAATAAGATATTTTAAAAATATTTAAAAATATATAAAATATTATTATTCTTATTATTTAATTATCATCTAGTACCATTGTCTTTGTAATTATTCGTCACCATTATCTACCAAAACCACAGCCCCCATTATCTACCAAACACCATAACCACCTGCACCACTCTTCCTCCTACTTCAAGGTCTCCATAGGTTGGATCTGATCTGAATAATTGATATAATATATTTTGTTCTAAAAATAAATGAATAAGAAAAAAAAAAAAATTCTATCCTTTTAACTTTGAATTGAATGCAAATCTGAGTATTTAAGTTAGTAATATATCCATCTGATCTATTTAAGCAGATCTGGATACTGACTACTCGTAAATTATCGGCTTAAAATACGGATCAGAATGAATTGCACCCGATTTAATTAAATTCGTTCAAAAAAAAAGAATAAAATATCTCAATACAAAAAAGACATCACTTTTCGTCAGTATAAAAGTCATGAAAAAATTATTATATTCCACCAAATTTGAAAACTATTTCGAATCCTACCAATTAAAAAATCTGGCTCCAATGTGATTTAAGTCGGATATAAATATAAAATATCTAAACTCATATTTAAAATTTTATTAAGTAATTTTCTTTGCATGCATATTATTTATTTTTATAGAGTGCAAAAGTATTGAGTATTGAAAATTAAATACAACACTTTACACGAACTCAAAACAAGGAATACAATCTACCGATCATATCGAATCTGTTCTAGATGCCAATCACATCATTCCATATAATAATTTTACTACCGTCCAATTCCATTCCTGTTTATTTATACTTTTTATAGTAATTCTATGGTCCGCCATTTTTATTTATTTATTTTTATGATAGTGACATAACCTTACTTAATTAGGATATGCATTAAACTATAAAGTAAGATAGTCGAATCTCAAAAATAATAATAATAATAATAATAATAATAATAATAATAAAGGCGTTTTAGAAAGTTATGCGGAAATAAATTTCTTTCGATAAAGCTGCGCTTGGTTCGGAATAAAAAAAATTTAGTTATACCGAAAATAAGTATAAGTTATGATATTAACAGAAATTAGTGTAAATTTTTGTTTTGTTGGGTTTAAGAGTTATACCGGATTTAAAAAAAATTGTGTTTGATAAATTATATAGGAATAAGAGAAAATTATGTTTGGTTGGATATAGAGGAATAAGAAGAATGAAGGGAATAAATATTTTTATTTACTATTTTGCCCTTTATGATATAATTTAAAATTAAATAAATTTATAGTATTAATCAACCTTATATTTAATTTAGATAAATATTAAAAAATTTATATAATATGTACAATTAAATATTACATTGTAATATTAATATTTAATATTAAATATTAATATTTAATATTTATCTAAATATTTAATATTAATATTAAATATTACATATTTAATATTTAATATTTAAATATTAAATATTTGCTTTATTCTGCTATTTCGCTATTCTGCCTGAGAGTGAGAATTGCTAAACCCACCCCTTAGCGGGTTATTCTGAGATAACTCGTTAAGGAATAAGTTAAGCAATTTTCACCCCTAACAATCACGTTTGGATATAATAACGAAAATAAGAAGATTATCCCCCTCTTATTCTCGTTACAAACGGGGTCTAAAGAATTCGTGTTGCGCTTTTATATTTTAAAATTTTTTTCATTCTGCTCAAATAAAAAAAATCCATCAAAACTCGTGTTGCGTTTATATTTTCTTGTTTTTCTAAAAAATAAAATAAAAGGACATGTTAGACCTATGCAAAAAACGACAAGCAACTGAGTTTGCCCTTGGATTTAGTAATTTATATAGATTTTAATATTAGGTATACGGATAGAGACGGTGCCTCGTGAAATCGCTATTATCCTTTCCATGGTATCTCACGAGAGGTGACGGAGAAAAGTAAATGAATTGAACCACAGTATGGGCCCATATTAAATTTGTAACTAATCAAATATTTTTATAAATCGTTGATAAATCACATGAGTGATTGACATCTTCTTAATTTAGAGTCAAGGGAAAAATAAATAATCCTTGGACCTGATCTATAGACCAACCCATGTATGGTTGAAATCGAAATAAAAAAAATAAAATAATAAATTATTTAAAAATAATTTATTTATTTATTATTGAAATGAAAATGCGAAATGAATATTTAGAATTTTTTAAAAAATATTTTGATTAAGAGAGATGAGAAGATATTATTGGTAAGAAAAGACTCTGAAAAGTTTACTTAAAATTGATCGATTTAATATTTAAAGCTCAGTCAACCGTCTCTAGCGTAAGTAACAAAGAATTTGATGGTTGATATCTGAGGTCTCGAATTCGAAACCTAATTGCTTCACATTTAAAGCTAAATTTATTTTTTAAAAGATACGAAATGAATAATATATTATTATTATTTTTTTTAAAAAAAAAAATTATTCAAAGGTCAGTTTCATTTCCAAGTGGAATGAAAATGATAATCTGTGTGCGGTAGGCTGGGATCGGAAATTTAATTTGGAATACGGACAAGAAGTGATAGTGCAACAGTTGCAAGTCGCAATAAATTAGGAGGAATTTCCACTTAATGAGACATACATACGATACATAAAAACTATTTAAGGGTCAGAATTAAATAGATCATTCCAATAATTAATTACCCACTCTAACACCCCCACAAATCAATCTTGCTCATAAAAGTATTAGCTAAATGGGACATAATTTTCCCAATCCATTCTATTAGTTCTTTTGGACGTGCTTTATAGACACATAGCCTTCCTTGTTTATAAATTATTTTTTATATTAGATTTTCAAATCTGCGTTCGATTCTATTATACTTAAACTAAAATATTTAAAATATTTTAAAAATAAATTTTTTTTATTTTTTTATATTATTTGTCTGGTGATCGAAAGTGTTCAAAATTAATAATTTTAATAGTCGTGATAAACTGTTTTCAACTTTAACGGTATAAAAATATTCAAATCACGTAAAATTTTAATAATTTTTTTTTATACTATATAAAATAAAATCAATATTTTTAATCTAAAATTTTAATATTATATCATTATATTTTGTAAAATATAATAGTCCAATATATATATATATATATATATATATATATATATATATATATATATATATATATATATATATATATATATATATATAGGATTAATTTGTTTGTTTCTGTATGCGCATATATACCTTTAGCTAGTTCTTTATTAATGAGAATAAGATTAATGTGATGGTTCCGTTTATATATATATATATATATATATATATATATATATATATATATATATATTCCCATTAATAAAGAGCTAGCTAATTAAGGCATATATATTTATATATATTCGCACAAAAGGAACCATGAACCATCACATTTATTATATTCCCATTAATAAAGTGAAAGCTAAGGGTGTGGTTGAGGCTTCACGGACATGGATTCATCCACTATGACCCATCTTAATCTTTCCACAATCCTAATCTTCTTAATTAATTTCCTCAGAAGATTAAAAAAAAGATTCCCCCACAAGTAGGGTGGCAATTCAGCTCGCTGTTCGCGAGCCAGCTCATGTTCGGCTCGAAATGAGCTCGAGATCGAATCGCTCGTTTAGTAAACGAGCCGAATTTTTCAGTTCGTTTAATAAACGAGCCGAACACGAGCTAGGGTCAGCTCGCTCGTGTTCGGCTCGATAACTGCTCGAATATATATATATATATATATATATATATATATATATATATATATATATATATATATATATATATATATATATTACTATTTAGATTTTAGGTCATCCGTTTTTTGTAAATTTTAATTATTAGATTAAAATTTTAAATTTGTAATTTTTTTTCAACTTTACATAATAGTAAGAATAAAAATTAAACTTATTGTTCGCGAGTCAGCTCGTGTTCGGCTCGTTAATAAACAAGCCGAACATGAGCCGAATTTTTCAGCTCGATATTTAAACAAACCAGCTCGTGTTCGGCTCGTTTATTAAATAAACCGAACACGAGCCGACCCAGCTCGTTCGTGTTCGGCTCGTTGACATTCCTACCCACAAGCACGAAAAATCTTCCGTACCATGCTTTTACACATAATTAGAACAGTACTCAACTCTTCATGCATGCTCACCATCTAATTAAAGTCTCCATCTTTTTTTGCTTTCGAAAACCCGCAGGTTAAATGATGAGTGCAGTAATAAGAGACTTTACCTTGACTACAATATTTTTAAGATTAAATTAAATTTCTATTGTAGTTTATTACAAGATTTTATTCAAAACGATATAAATTAATTAATTGCTATGTGGATGGTATGTTCATTTGCTATTAGATCACGTAGTCATTGATTGCTGAGCTCCTCTCTTTTGTTTTTTTTTTTTTTTAATGTTTAAGGGTCAACGAGCGTGAATCTTAGGACCCCACAAAATTTATAATTTCTATTTTCCAACGTGAGTACCGTACCATAATTACTGTTTAAAGTTTTAATAGTGGCATGCTAAAATGACAGTTTTTAGCCAATACACTTTTTCTCAATCAAATCTAATAAAAAAATATGTGCTTTTTGTTAGTAGCTTATAGGATTATACTTTAGAATAACATTATTGACACACTCCAAAAATAATAATAGGTATATTTATATTTTTCATATTCAAAAATATAATTTTACTGTTTATCATATTAATATTTTTACTTTTACTAAAAGTTATATTTTTGAAAGTTTTCGATTGGCTGCCGCTTATTATTAGTTTTGTCTTCATCTAATTGTTTATTAAATATTATTTTAATATTAAGATTTAAAATAAATTTTTTGGATTTTAAAAAGTGATACATGAAAAAAGATTGCAACTTTTTAACCCATAGTATTTTCTGGAACTTCCACCTTTAGTATTATCTATTGTATATTATTCTTAGATTAAGTTCAATTTTTTATCAATAACTTAACATAATATCTAAGTTAGTTCTACATTTGTTTGATCTCAACCAATTCTAGCTTTCATATATATTTATATATATATTTGTATTGATGAATATAAATATTAAAAATATGATTTTTTGATATCTTAAATGTTTAAAGGAAAATAACTTTTTTATATAATTTTTATATATTATTTAGTGCTATAATATATAAAATAAAATATATATCATATATTTTTGTATAACTCTAAAATTTATATTTTTATTTAAATATTTTAGTTTTAAATTTTTACCTACATTATTCTTCAACATTTGAGTTAAAACAATCATTTTACGGGGATATTATTAAAATTCTTACTTGCCGTGAAAGATTAAAACAAAAGTTTTAAGTCAAAATTTCATAAAACAAACCTTACAATCCAAAAAAAAAAAAATAATAAATAAAAAAAAAATCTGTGCAGATCAGTTAAACCATTAAAATATATTCTAAATCAATTCTAGCGTGTCTTATAAAATAAGCGTGTAAGTATATTAAAGATAATAGGACAACTTTATATTATAATAATGTGAAAAAAAAAAAAAAAATCTTGTACCTTTGAACAATGCAAAAAAAATTAATTAACATTATCTATAAATTTTGTGATACATCTTCTGTTTAATAAAAAAATGTTAAGCAACAAATAGTTTTTTTTTTTTTTTATTAATTTTTGTCCCTATTAAGGGATCAAAATGAAACTCTTTATGCGAGTGATACAGTATTTTTTTCCCCCCTCTTTTTGATAAGTTACAATTTTTGGTACAATCTAAAAAATCAAAAGAGTTGCTTAATTTACGTTCTTTTTCGACAATTTAGCTTCTGATAAGCAGAGAGCGACTTAATTAATACGAGGGATTAAGTCCACTAATCTTTCGTATTATTATCCAAAGGGATTGACGTTATAAACCCATAAAACCATTAACTTTTCATAATGTTGATAATGACTTTGGTTCCTTAAGCACAAGGAATAAGTCAATAAGTTTTGTAGCTCTACGAGGGACCATACACCATAGTCTCAGAGATGATGGTTATATTTTCCTAATCTATGACTCTACGAGGGACCAATACACCAAAGTCTTATTAGAGATGATGGTATCTTTGCCTAGCTTCTACCAGGGCTACTACCTGAGCTGTGAAAAGGTATCTAGCTTAGCTTTCCTACTTTGTTTGCAATCCTGAGCTAGTTCTAGGAGACTTTGAAAAGTGTAAAAATTACAATCTTGCTCGTTTTAGTTAAGCAATTAGTTTTTTATGTCAAGATGTTGGACTACCTGGAGCCTGGAGGCCCCAGGTCCGTGCCTCAATCTTTCACAACCAGACACAATTAGATTGAGCCCAAGCCTATTTACTTGGATATCTTTTACAACAAAATTTGAAAAAGAGAAAAATAGGTGTGTTATTGGCATTGGGCATGAACTGGCCATGTATTTTACCATCTATCCTCCTATCAGTTACATTTAATCCAACCATCCAACTTTCGAACAAAAAAAAAGATGTGAATGGTTGAGATCGACATGTAAGACGCGATGTATTGGTTTAACAATAACATATAATAAGGTTATTGAAAATTAGCCATGAAATTACAGCCACCGCAAGAAGTAAAAAAAAACGATTAGTTGAATGCAGATGGGTAAAATATGGCTATATTTGTTAGACTTCAATTGATCGTGATTACAAGATGAACAAAAATTTGTGCAGAACAAAAATATGGGCTTCTGAAGTACCTGACAAAGCAAGTCAGATGACAATACAGCCCTGACAGCAAAAACAAGCAACCAAGATGCCCAGAAAAGCCCCCGCGATAACCTGCGACGGAGTGTGGCCTAGGAGCTCCTTGAGCTTTATTTCGCTGATTGGGTGCCCTTGAAACAAGTCCTCAACTATCCTATTGAGTACCTGCACCATTTGGCAAAGTTTTATTATGATTCATGTAAGAAATGAAAAGGAATAAGAAGGCAAAATCAGGCAGTATATGAAAATGCATTTTAAAGTTGCCAGAGGCATGCATATATAGCGAAAAAGACAGACATAAATACCAGGTGATAAAAATATGTTAAGCAATGCAGAGATTGGCATGCTTAAAAAAGGTACAAGCAAAGAGAGATGGAAAAAAAAAAAAAAAAACTTGGTCATTCCTGAATCATAGTACACTAGAATTATACGGATTCAGATGCTAGTAATGTTCGAGTTAATTCAGACAGAAGATCTGTAAGATGAATATGCTACCTGAATGAATACTGTGGTATGCTATAGTACAGCATAATTGCATGATGTATCGAATCATAAAGATTCATTTTACATTTTAACGAAAAATACAAAACAACTTTCTTCTAAACATGGCGACTGCAACCCATTTATAACAATAGAAGGACATAATCGGGATCTTTTTTGAGGAGATAGTATACTCATTCTGAAGGAACCTCCAGCAACAATTAAAAGATTTGCTACTGCTCATTCATATGGAACAAAAGATCTGGTCAATGCTAAATATGGCAAGGCATCACTAATTTACCGCTTGAATATCACTTGAATAATTGGACAGAATATAAAGAAGAGATAGATACATAAAATTTAGGTACAGAATTATGACAGTCAAAGCAAGGAGGAGAGGAACTAGTGGTGAAAGAGGAAAGATGAAATATAAGGAAAACAATAGAATGTAAAAGAGGATATCGAAAATACGTTAAACGACATAGTTGTATCAATCCACTGCATATCAACAAAACAATGGATTCGAACAACCGAATATAGTTGTTCTTGCTGTTGTTGAGACAGTTAGCAGACAACACAGACACTCCCATAATGTAAGCGCCAAATAAATTATAAACATTATTAGGTTGACGAAGTGTAACAAATAGTGGACCTAAACTCAACCAAATAGCAACTGTACACAATAGACGAAATGCACAATACAAATGGAAAACATACGGCACAACTAGAAAATACGAGATGTTAAAATTTCGTTCAGCATGCCTGTTCACCTATTCAACGTTGTTAAAATAGTTTATAGTTATTTATTTATTGCATATTTAAAGTTTTAAACAGAACTTGTCAATCCTCTATGTCCCATATAATGAAACAGCCCAGGATTGAGAGTTAAAATTACATTAATTATGTTCACTCAGAAAATCTACCCTTCAAAAGATACTCCATTACTCGAGTCGAGTGGAGCATCAGGTATAAAACATATTGAACTAACATTAAACATACACATAGCCTGTAGACCAACAATACATGAAGGATAATGTGCAAAAATAAATATCAAAGAGCCTTAAAAGAGGTTTGGAAGGTATTGTCATGTTGCACATGGTGCTATAACCTATTTGTTTCCTTGTTGATCTTGTCAAACAAGGAAGAAAGAGCAAAGTAAGTAATTTTACTTGCAACATCATAGAGTTCTGTTTGCAGTTCTTCCAGAGACATCTTTGGTTTGCATACTTCCAATTCATATCTTCTACCCAATCCTGTAATCCAGTGTAACATTGATGCATTCCCATTACCTTTCCTGCACGTGAGCCCTCTTTATCATTTGCTCCCTGTTTAGGCTCATTAAATATAATTCAAAATCTACTCAAGTTTATTTTTTTCATCTTCACTTGATTCAGAATCCTCAGACTATCTTGGTGCATTGTACAGTTCAGAACTAAAGATAACTTCAAATGTATTGCTAATCACTAATTTATAAGTATGTCCATTCGAAGTGTGTTTAATAGAGATGTAGTGGTTTCTTTAGAACGAATATCATTTCAATCACTCAACATCTAATGCCATGGCGTGATATTTTGAAGTGTGATATGATTCGATCCTCATTCCTTAAAGACCATTTTCTACAACATGTTTAGTAGAAGTGCTTATGGTAATGCAATCAACTAAAGGTTTTTTTACTTCATCCGAAACAGAACAATTCCAATAGAACTAACTTTTAACAACCAGATAGTTTCAAACACTTGGAAAGCAGAGACGAACTCACCTCTGCCTGAATCCCCGCATGCCGCCGGACCCCAATGGCATCATACATAACAATGAGACTAAAACCAAGGCAAACAGGAAACAGTGAATCCCCAACCCCATGGCACAGCGCAACCGAGGTCGTGAGCGCCATACACAGCGCCGAGTGCGACGAGGGCATGCCGCCGCAGCTGAATAGCATCGCCAGATCCCACCTCCGCTCCACGAAGAAGTTGAGGAACAGCTTCATGGTCTGCGCCAGCGCCCACGCCACGAGCCCCGACACGAAGGTCGGGTTACCGGCCAGCGCCCACAGGAATGGACTCACTCGGGACTTGGACGCCATCGCCGCCGGCGTGGTGGTGCTCATCAGCATCACCCCGATCCCGCCCCCGCCGCCGCAGAGCGCGTACTCGCCCCCGCCACCATCGGCGAGCCCGCCGCATAGCCAAGCTGGCAGCTTGGGCGCATGGGACCGGACGAAACCCCCGAGGGAGTGGACTATAGCAAAGAGCAGGCACAAAGGCGTAAAAGGAGAGGAGCTTACACCGGACTGCGTCTCTAGGGTTTCAGATGGGGGGTTTACCGCGGGATTGGAGGAGGAGACGGAGATGGTGAGTGCGCGCTTGGAGTAGGGAATGGGGTATGGCTTGGGGAAGAAGAGATTGGATTTGCCGAAGCTAGGGTTTTGGTAGAGAAGGGAGGAGGAAACCGTAACGTAGGGTTTGAGGCTAAGGATCTCCATGGTCGCTCAACATCGCCCCGAGAAGGGGAGGTGGAGGAGGAGGAAAGACGCAGCAAAATTGCCGTTAGGATCAGATTTTATTTGTTTTTCTATTTTTTTATCGAGAAAATAAATGGAGATTATTGACCGAAAAGCACCTATCATTTGTGAAAATTTCGCTAACGTCTCTGTGGGGTAAAGTGTAGGGTAAAGAGTGAGATAGGGGTGCTTCTGTAATTATGGATTGGAATGAGGATATTACCCGAAGATTCGGGTTATGTTACTGTCGCGCTTCGGAGAGGAGCGCAACGTTTCCGCTTATTGGGCCAACGTGCTTTTACTGGCCGAGCCCATGTTTTTGGGCCGAGTCTGAGAACAAGGAGGTACGCGGATGATTTAGTGCACCGGATGCAAGTTATTTATCCAATGAAACGAATCCGACCCGATCCTGTATAAAAATTCCGCGGATCCGAAAATGATAAACTCGGGTCCGTCGAATCGTTTCGCCCGAAACTCTATCTCTCCGAACCCCCTCCCTCGTCACCCTCGATCCTCCTCCCTTTCTAATTCGTCGGTGATCTCTCTCTCTCTCTCTCTCTCTCTCTCTCTCTCTCTCAATCAATCAATTGCTGCGTAGTTTCCTGAGTCGTTCCGGTAGGAAGCTCTCTCCCCATCTAGTTCAGCTGCGATCTCTCTCCTCCATGTCCAATCGAAGCAGATTTGATTGGAATTTTCCTTTTTTTTGAAGTAAATTTTAAGTATTTTTCGTGTGATTTTGGGAGAATTGGAGAAGAAATGGTGGTACTGCGTTCCTATTGAGCTTCTGTGAGTTGAACTGTTGTCATGTGTTTCATTTTAGGTTAAGAGTGTTGTCGAAATTTTGGGGAAGCGATGTACGAACAAAAACTTGGCAATGATGAATCGGAAGATGAAGCTGTTGAAGAAGAGGATTATTTGGTAGCCTAATTACCCAATTCGACTGTTTTTACCTCTCTATATGTTGTTTAATCATGTGTTATGTTGTGCATTATTATTCTTACCTCTTTATTTGTGCAGCTTGATTGGTGAAAGCTATAGTTTTATAGTAGTTTTACTGGAATTTGTGTTATTTTTTTGGGCAATAGAATTTATACAATATACGGTGTGCTAATGTGACAAAGTTGCTTGGTGTTAGCCCAGGCCATTTTTGAAAAGTTTGGTCCATGAAAATTAACATAACTTGGTTTTGAGAAGTGGCACTGTTGTTGCAGAAAATGTCCATATAAAAGTGATGTGATACTTTAATTTATCTATTTGAGGAATATTTATACAAAAGTTCCATTGCCGCTTTTAAACGAATCAGCACCTGTTCAATTACAGCTGTTTGTTGATAGATTCAGGTAATTTTGCTTTTTTTAAGTTTTTGAATGTATGTAGCTTGAATTCTTAAGCCCAGATTTTACTAGAGAATGGATTGTGTCAATATGGGTAGGCTTTGAAAACATATCAAGATCTATAAGGTTCCATGGAGAATTTGGCAATACACTATGCTATTCGGGACAACTGATAATATAGAGAGCATGGAGAATTTGTCATTGCACATTTCACGCATAGCTAAGTTATATAATATTTAAGTCCTTACTTGGTTGTCTAATGTATTTTCTAAAACTTTCTTGACAAATGTGGGTATTGCTTGTTTTTGCAGGATGATTCTGCTTTTGATAACGATACGTGCGGAATATGTACAGATGTTGTTGTTGAAAGAGGAGTTATAGACTGTTGTGAACACTGGTAGATCTTATATTCATTTATATGTGTGCATGTCAATATGCACCCACACACACATTCTGTATTATAAGTTTCTAAATTTATCTGCCAATGCTTGTCTCAGGTTTTGCTTTGCATGCATCGACAACTGGGCTGCCATTACAAACCGCTGCCCACTTTGCAAGAGTGAATTTCAGTCTATTACTTGCCTTCCGGTGAGTAACATTGCTTTGTCATGAAGAGATAATTGTCCATGCCTAGCCTTAATTTAGTTCTTCCCTTGGACTTGTCTAAGAGGCATATTGGTGTTATTATGAGTAATGATTCTAACCAACATGATCAATTTTCTATATCAGTGTCAACATTCCTCAAATAAGGTTGAATTGCCAAAAAATAATTCATTTTGCTGATTTGTTTGTCTGGGGTGATTGAGGGCTTATTTGGCCTGAGTGAAGTTTCTGTGAAAATTCTATGTCACTAGAGCTGTTCGGGGAAGCGGTAATAGCCGAAATCACTTCAATAGCTTCTTGTTGCAACAGAAGCGGAAACTTTAAATGTAGCTTAAGCTTGTGGAGTGCATAGCTCCTGCCACAGCAGAAGCTTCAAACTGTCTAAGAAGTTAGTTCAATCAGGCACTTTAGTTACTGAACCTATTTGCGAAGGCTGACACCCCACGACTATTCATGCAATTTTTAGTCCTTTTGTTAAAGCATTTGATGAAATCTTGCTGGGCTTTCACTCCATTAGGAACAATAGTTTTGGCCTATCGCATAGCTGCAGCTTAATAGTGTTTTGCTGACTGAAGGTGTATGAGACCACTGGAAGTATCAAAGCAGAGGAGTATTCTCTTTCGAGGTAAGACACTGATGTATTATATTGTTTTCCAGTTCTGCTTTACAATTCATGGTATTAATCTTGATGATATTGTTATCTTGTAAGCCATGTTTATTTCTCCAGGGATGTTCTTCTAGTATTGTTATAAACCTTGACAACATTGATAGCTGTATATTGTATCACATTTTCTTTGTTGCCTTTTAATTATCTGTATCATTTTCTCAAGTAAAGTAACATACCGATGGTATGCATGGAATGAGATAATGGATTGATCTTCTTCTTTCTTTCTTTCTTTCTTTCTTTCTTTCTTTTTTTTCGTCCTCCTGCAGAGATGTTGATGATTGGTATGTCCAAGGGGAGAGCAACACACTTTCCTTCCCTTCGTACTACATTGATGAAGATGTAATGATATTTTGCATGTATTCATCTTTTCTTCCTTAAATGCATTGATACTTATGAAACTTCTTTTAACAGGCAGTCATATGTTTGGATGGTGGTGGATGCAAAATTCGAAGCGGACTTATAACAGCTGAGGATGATATGGCTTTTGATACATCAATTGCTTGTGATTCATGCGATATATGGTACTTCATTGAAAAAAGTTGATAACCAGTAGCTGATGTTTTCATTTATTTTTCTAGATATTGGTATGAACATCTTTTAAAACAACAGACAATCATTCTGTTTGATTTTTATTACCACTTACGTTATTAGTTCAATGTACACTGTCACTTTCCATTTCTATCCTTTTCATTTTGCAATGTTTTCTCATATCGGTTGGCTGATTTCATTCACATATTCTTTCTGCTGAAGATAGGTATCATGCTATATGTGTTGGATTCAATTCTGAATCTGTGCAGAAAAAATCATGGTTGTGCCCTAGGTAAGATGAATATTGTGTAACTTGCTCTTTGTCTCCTCGACTACGATTCTTGCTCTTGAATTTCTATCTATTTTACTTCATATATCCTAATAGTTATTTCTCCTGCACTGTAATTATATTTTTTCTTTTTCTTCTCCTTGTCTTTCTCATAGGTGTATACCTGCTGAAGGCCAACAAAATTTAGATTCTTTTTTACAACAAAACCCTGATGGAAATTCCATTGCGGCAATTGATTCATCCTTTGCTGGGAAGGTGTCAGTATCTATTGCTGATGATGGTGAGACAGCTGTCGTTGTCTCAATGGTTGGAGCACAGCAGAATACCGAAACCAGTACAAAATTTCCATGGGAGAGTCAATTGGATTTAAGTACAGGGAAAGGAATTGAAAGTTCGTCGTATGACTCAAATACTGGTAATAGGAAGCTCTTTTATAAGTCATCAGAAATGGGTGAAACCCAATCAGTTGTACTGATGGAGAAACCATTAGAATTCTCACCTATAAGGGAGTCTACCCTAGAGATGTCTACTTCTGAACCAGAAAATGATGCACTTAATGCATCACCGAGATTACCAGACAGTGTAGCATTCTCTTCCTTCCCAGTAATACCTGGTGGTTTGGAAGCCAAAATTGAAGAAGTTGTAGAGAAGAATGGATTTTCTAAATTCAGCTCTAGTATCAATCCTCCAATCAGAACATCTGTCGGCACCTTGTCAGGTAACTAAATACCCTTTGCATCATATATTTTGGCTATTGTGCATGGTAATTGGCTTTTTAATGTCACTCAATAATTTGTTCCATCCAGCACTAGATTGGCTTGCTTTATCTATTGGTGTTGGTATCACCGCAGGTGACCAGAAGGTAGCCATCACCGATAAGAATATGGATGATGGTATGCACCGAGAAGATACTAAAGTTGAAGATTTGATGGAAACTTCAGTGAATGCTCACTTGTAAGGGACCTTTAGCCTAATGTGTATTGCTTTTCTTGAATATTAAAAATGATATCCGGCTGTCCTTTTTCTGACTGCGATGGATTGTTCATAACAAGAGGATCTTAATAAAATTAGATATAGCTTGAGTAGTGGTGCTTAGAGGATTGCTTTATTGACATACACCATTTTAAATATGTGAGTTTCAAATTTAGTTATAGTTCGAATATGATCAAATAGTCAGTGCTACCCGTGTTGTCAGGATCTGAATTGTATTGATGAACAAATTAGGGCTCCAGTAGGATATGATACTGGATACAATCGTGAATCCTGTGTACGTTTTGGTAAATCATAAAAGAGAGAACTATGAACGTCATGATGAAGAGCATGTGGTCATGCATCTTACTAGGGCAACTTTTAACCTTGCCATGTAGTCAACTCGGCAGCTTATTGCTGTTTAAGATGACTTGCTTTTGTTATATTAACTTTGTTTGTGGATCTGTGAGCTCGTGCATATGCATGACCTACCCATCATTGATCTCCTCTTTAAATTAATCTACTTCAATGGAGAGACCTTCTTGTGACATCTTTGTTATTATGAGCTTTATAGTTTTTTGCTTTCTATTCACTTATCATCTTGGTTGAATAGTTTTCTGCTTCTCTCTTTTAGTGATGCTGATATAGTGAACAGTCACATCAGAAAAGGAGACTCCCAGACTAGTATAGAAGCTGACTATCCTGTAAAGAAAGCAAAATTAGACGTAAAGTTTCAAAACGTGTCCTTGGAAAGCCATTCTACCCCTTCTGCCTTGAAATGCTCTAGTTCTTCTGGAGACAGAGAAATTTGTAGAGATGATCAGTCGAATAATGTCTCAGAAGAGGTATCGGTTCCTACTGATGTAATGAGTATAGTTAAAGGAACACAGCACAGATTGCACCATCATAGAGATGGCGAAAAGTCTTTGAATAGAAATGAAGGAGATAAATCTGGGCCTAGAGTGAAAAAGATCATGCGAAGAGCAGAAAAAGAAAATGAATCATCCATCATGGTTCAAAAACTGCGAAAAGAGATTAGAGAGGTTGTTGGAGATACAGCGTTGAAGAACTCAAAGGATGAGCCATTTGACGGAAAGCTTCTTACTGCATTTAGAGCGGCAATAGGAAAACCTGAAGTTGTGGAAACAAAGCTCGATCCTTCACTTCTAAGGGCAAGGAAATCTTTGCTGCAAAAAGGAAAAGTACGTGAAAATTTGACAAAGAAAATATATGGAACTTCAACTGGAAGGAGAAAGCATACATGGGCCCGTGAATGGGAAGTCGAGTTCTGGAAGTACCGATGCTCAAGTGCAAAGGCTGAAAAGATTGAGACGCTACAGTCAGTTCTTGAACTTCTTAAAAAGTTTTCAAATTCATCCTTAGAGAACTTTGAAACCGATCAGGAGCCAAAGGGGGGAACTGAAAATTCCATCTTATCCCGAGTATATCTAGCTGATGCATCAGTTTTCCCAAGAAAGGATGATATAAAGCCTCTCTCTGCTCTTACTGGGTGCTCATCAGTGGAGAGAAATAACCAGAATAATGCAAACAAATCTGATAGTCTATCAGAAAAAACTCCAAAAGTAGTTTCTAGGGGAACATCCAATGTTAAAGTTCCTTCATCTGGTAACACAGGTAAAAAGTTAAGTTCTGATTCACAAAAGGAAGCTAATCAACCTGATTGCAATAAGCGTGACAAAAGGAAATGGGCGCTTGAGGTTCTTGCCAGAAAGAATGCTTCCTCAAATTCAAATGCAAATAAGGACAAACCTGAAGAAGGAAGTGAGCTCAAGGAAAAGTATCCTTTCATGGTATGTTTACGATACAAATTATTTTCAAAACGATAGCAATTTCTAGTGTCTTTCTATGCAGATTTTAGGCTGTTACTGATGCCTCTCTCTCTTGTTTTTATATGTGTAGGCGCAACTTCCAATTGATATGAGACCAAAGCTAGCGAGTAGCCGCCATAATAAAGTTCCTGTACCAGTTAGGCGGGTAAGTATGTTTAATGGTCATGATAAGTTATTGACATTTCCAAATATCTATGGACATTCCCAGTCATATTTGGATTTTTTTTTTTTTTCCCTCCTCTTCAAGCAGTAGTTTCCTTACTCTTTAAGTGAAAAAGTGTTGAGATTACTATGGTTGGGTTTCTTGATTGAGCTTCCTTAGGACCTTTAACTGAGGAAATTTTGCAAGATGTATCATAAGAATATCTTCTTACTCTAACAGCAACATGTTCTTGTGGATGTTCTAAAGTTCATTCTTTGATTGATTTCTTTTATCATGATAAAGTATTGATTAAACTTCATTTGTACCAGGCACAACTTTACCGTATCACGGAGCATTACTTAAGAAGAACAAATTCAACAGTCATTCGTAGAACAGCAGATACTGAGTTGGCTGTTGCCGATGCAGTTAATATCGAAAAGGAGATTGTAGAAAGGTCCAACAGCAAGTTGGTTTACATAAACCTTTGCTCGCAGGTCCTCCGCCAACATCCTAAGCCAGAATCTGGATCAGCTGCTTCATCTTCAGCAGCAACCACTGAGTGTAGTATTGATGAGTTGACAAAAGAAACATCATTCGAACATGAAGACACTCCATGCAGCGATGATGTGGAAGAGGCATTACGAAGGGCAGGCCTTTCTTCTGATTCCCCTCCAGAGAGCCCAGAAAGAAAAGTGCCACTTGTTGATGAAGGAGATCCTTTAGTAAATGTTAGAGAAGAATGCCTTGAGAACACTCGGAATGCAGAAAAGGCAGCTACTTCTAATATTGAAGAAAACTTTGAAGGAGATCCTTCATTAAGTGTTAGAGAAGGCCTTGAGAACACTCAGAACCCAGAAGAAACAGCAGCTTCTAACATTGAAGAAGGCTTGAATGCAAATCAAGAGGTGATTAGTGAGAATGTGAAAACAGATACTATAGCAAATGCTCCCTCGTTGCTAAAACCCTCTGAAGTAGATACAGGTAGGGACAAGGAAAGTGAAGAGCCGAATGGGCCAGAGAAGGATCCTTTGGTAAATAGGATATCTGATGAAGCGAATGGGCCAGAGAAGGATCCTTTAGTAAATAAGATATCTGATGAAGCTATTGAACATTTAAGCAACTCTACTAATATGGAAGAAGCGGCCAACAACTTGAATCCTTGTGAAAGTGGGATGAATAGGCCAATGGACGGTGCTACTGTGTCGGAGTTGGACAGCAAGAACTGTGCTGAAAGTAATGTTGCCGGTGATGGGCCACCTTCTAACTGCAAGTCCTCCGGAGGAGAGAAAGAAACTCATTCTCTGAGGAGTAAGAATGAAGCAAGGGAGGCCAAGTCCACATACAGCAGTACCAAGTCAGCGAATCCCACTGCTTCCATATCGAAGAAGGTATACTAAAATTGATTATTTTGCTGTGCATTTTATTTTTTTCAATCCATAATCTGGTTTTGATTGGTCACAGCTGGAAGTGTACGTCAAAGAACACATCAGGCCACTATGCAAAAGCGGTGTAATTACTGTTGAACAATTTAGATGGGCAGTTGCGAAAACAACTGAAAAGGTTATGAGGTATCATCAGAAGGACAAAAATGCAAATTTCCTCATCAAGGAAGGCGACAAGGTGAAAAGGCTCGCCGAGCAGTATGCTGAAACCGCTGCTCAGCAGAAGGAAGCATTATAGCTCCTCTTCATGGAAGTTATAGTTCTAGTGAACTTTTTTTTTTTTTTTTTTTTTCTTCTAATTCTGTACATATGCAATCTTAGAAAGCTCCGTTCTATCCTTCATCAATTTCTTAAACAATTCGGCTATAAATATGTAACCTGCTATCAGAGGAGTTGCGGAGAGTAGTGTTTTGTGTTGTTCTTCTGACCATTTGGAATCTTGTGGCTTAGTAACTGTTGAGGCAGGAAAGGTGTAACTGTGATTGAAACTTGCACGCAAGTGGCTTCTTGTACATATTATCAGCTGTTATTGTTGCTTTGCTATTGAGTACACTTACCGTCACGTGGGCGTGCGGGGGTGCGGCTGCGTTCATGTAAATCATGATCTTGATTCTCGAGTGGTTTTCAGCTGCTCCGGAATTTGCGACATGATCTACAGTTGCAATATTCGAACCTTTTCTACTTGCTGAAAAGACTTTGGCCCCTATTTCAATTTTTATCTCAGCTTAAAGGGGGAACGCCCCCAATCCTAATTTCCTGTTCTGCTTTGATAGTCGTGCAAACGATTTGGCATGTGATGTGAATGTTGTTATTATATCATTGTTATTATTACATCGTTTCACATGCGACAAGATTGATGTACATTGTTAGACCTTAGCATGTGGGGTCATAAATTTTGGATAAATCGCATTTCAAAATTCGAGACAATGATCACAACCTACCTGTAGCTAATCCATCAACTATTGTATACGTTCCTCTTTTTAAGTTTTGGGCCAAAATTGTCTAATGCTCTTTATTTTCTCTCCGCTTTAAGACATATAAGAGATCTTCTGAGAACTGAACAAGGATAAATTAAAAACTTAACCAGCATTATAAGTAGCCTTTAAAAGACTATGATACATATTAAATCTACCGAGATTTCCAGCACTTCTCGCTCGTTCCGTAGTCAGTGATCTATTGATACAACAAGCCACTATATATTCGCCAGAGGGAGAAAGAGAAATTCAAGGACCAATTTTTCAGGTACAAAGATTCGGTATGCAAACTCCGCCGTCGAGGTTCAGCGGCTCCTTCCAAATCCGGCCCGTCACGCGCAGCTTCAGCTCCTTCCGGTCGCCCCCCGAGAAGAAGAGCGCCATGTTTCTCTGGATTATGAGGCCATCGTGGCTGTCGCGGACTTTCCGGTGGCTGTCGCGGATGCTGCGCGGAGTGCCTTCCCATATCAGCTTCCGGCCGTTCCCCCCGACCTCGAGGCTGTAGGTGAAGTTCCTGGCCTCGTTCTCGTCACCCATGAAGCGCAGGAACGCCATGTACACCGGAGCCATGCCTAGTTGGAATGCCTCAAAGTGCAGGCAGAAGGACTGGCCAAAGCAGTTGAAGACCTACACACACACACACACACACACACACACACACACACACACACACAGAAAGAGAGAGAAGGATTGAGATCATAAATTTCGACAACCATATAATGGAACTGGGAAGAATTTGCAGGTCTTACTGATTTAAATAACTATTAACATTCTATCAAATATATTTACAATATACCACTGCAAAATAATTTGTTTTACATATAAATCCCTGCAAATTCTGTATTTTCAAATATGCAATTCAGAAACTTCATTATTTTAGATATGAAACCTTGCACTTACGGAAATACCCATTTCTAATAAGAAACAAACTTTCCCCCATGAAATCGGATGCCCCTATGTATGACAGTTCAGATATTACAGGGCTAAATAGGCAAATAGATAATTTTGAATGGATATATATATATATATATATATATATATATATATATATATATATATATATATATTTATGAAAATTCAAGCTTCTGTAACATCTTCCTCTGTATGTACTTTTCAAGTGAGAACAACACACAAAAACTCACATCGCATAATAGGAGCCTCGACTAAAGAGGTAAGCAAACTTACAGTGAGCATCCAAGTAGCATTCTCGACCTCCCGCGGATTCGATTTCACGTACCGATGGTTGAAGGTGCAACCCGAGTGCATATCCACTTTGTGGTCATCCCTCAAGTGCGTGACCAAGAAAGGGATGTCCCCGACAACAGAGCATTCAGATCCGGCGTAAGGGCAGTTGTACGGCCTGAAGTTGCACTGGGCCTCATGTTTGAGCTTACTGTAGTACGGGAAAATTTCGGGGCAACCCAAGGAGTAGTACTTGCATGGGAGTTCGAGCGATTCGGCCACCTTTTCCAATGCTAGGCATCGGATATCTCCAAGCTCTTGCCTGCATGTAGGGCATCGGTTGTGCACCCGCAATTTACATGTCGAGCATAGTGTGTGTCCATTTTGGCACTGCAAATATCAAACACTTGTGAGGTAACGGTGATGCAGCGTTCATAACTTATTCCCTACGCTCTTGCAAAGATGCCAACATTGTCCCTCATCTCTTTTCTTTAAGACGAACCGTGCGAAAAAAAATTCTCATCATTTTACTTGATTATCTAATGATATACAATTATCCACGATGTGATTTCGTGAAACATAAGCAAAACTTATCCAATTTTTAGTTGTTAGATCATCAATTTGTAAACACTTGTGGTACATATTCTCAAATATATCACACAAGAACCTTTGCCACGCAAATTTTCCTGAAGCTACATTATGCCTGGGAGGCATAATGACTTTATAAATTAAGAGAATAGCATAAGCTCATCACTTACAAAATTCTCTGCATTAACAAAGCATGCGGTGACATACGAAATGCATATTACAGCTCTGATATATAAGATCGCGAGAACAAAATTCACGACAAACTAATTGTTAATGTAACCATCCAGAATAAAGATTTAATATACATCTAATCGTTGGAATGATGAGCTCTTTGCTTGAAAATTGTAGATTTAGTAAACTGGTTTTTTTTTTTTTTAAAAAAAAAAAAAAAAAAGTTCAAAAAGGAAAGAAAGGAAATGAGGTGTAAAATTCTAATCTGGTTAATCTACCCGAATTCCTTTGGCAAAAAAGAGCAAATTTAGAACCAAAATGTGCAAATTTCATACAGCTAAAACATATCAAAAAAAAAAAAAAAAAAAAAAAAAAAAAAAAGCTACCCCTGTAACCAAACAATCAAATAACATCAAAGGATGGATCGTTTCAAATCTTCATAGAACTATATTATCGTGCAGTTATGCATCAAAACACCACCTCTTTGATGAGCTTTTAATTCTGTTTAAGCTACCAACTCAATAGCAAAAAGCTTCAATTTTTATTTAGAATTCAGATCCTTAGAACACCAAAGTTTAAATTTTGACTCAAAAATACCAACACTCCGCGGTTAAAAAATATTAAAAAATCTACAAAAGGAATCAAATCCGTCGATCAGCATCAATCAACTTTCACCAAAGTTTGAATTTTGACTCAGAATTAACAAAACCTTCAAATTTAAAATATTTTAAAAATCCAAATAAGAGTCAAATCGACCGATTCAAAATCAATCAATAAATTAATTAGTAGGGGGAGTTCCCCCCCAAAAAAAAAGAAAAAAGGAAAAAGAAAAAAGAAAAAGAGGAATCGAACCTGGTGGATCGGAGGGTACATGGAATTGGTACAAACGGGGCACTCGAGCAACTCGTGCACGCTGGTGGAGCGGGAGATCCCCTGCGGCGGAGCTCCGCCTCCTCCGCCGCCGTGGGGCTTGGAGAAGGGGCCGTGGGGGTGGTGGTGGTGGTGGTGGAGGAGGAGGGTGGTGGCCTCCCCCTCGTCGATCGACGACACGCACTCCACGCTATCCAACTCCATTCCCCCCGATCCCCAATCCCCAATCCCCTCCCAACCAAAACGGAACCAAAATTAAACGAGAAAAAACGGAGAAAAGGGGAAAAAGGGAGAGCGATCTCTCCTCCTCCTCCCCTGCTTCTCCCCTCCCTCTTCTTCCTCTCTCTCTCTCGAGCTCCTCCAATGGCGAGAAGATCCCAATCAACGCGACGAAGAAATCGACGAGAGAAAGAGAGAGGTGGGGTTTCGTTGCACGATTCGCGATTTGCAACCGAAACCGAGCCCCAATTAATTTTTGACCCCTACCACAACGTTTGTGAATCAAAGGGCTCACCTTTCACCCTCTTTAATTTTATTTACTCAAAAGTGTTACTTTTCACTTAGTTTTATAAAATATCTTATTTTTGAATCTTTTGTGACCATCCACATTATATTTATTCCAAAATTAAATTTTTATCATTTATATATATTTAAGTAGTTTCGAAATTCATAAATTTCAATGATTAATGTAAAATAAATTTAAAATCATTAAATTTCTAAATATGATTGTACAAATGCACTAAATATAGATAATAGATTTTTCTCTAACAAAATACATAAGCCCCTACATAATAATAATACAAAATACTTTTAGACATTTGGGTTATCGAATCTTAAACTAAAAAGCCTGATTACCAAAATACAACTCAACTCGACAAAAATGTTTGAAAACTAGCGATGTTAATTTTCATACTATTTTTTTTATTTTTAGATAAATTATTAATATTCTAATAATACAACATGGAGTGGTCCGAGTAATATAAATAGACATACTCAGAATAGGATTGTAGGAGGCCAAGCTCCTAATTCTTAAAAAGAATAAAAGGAGTGGCAGTGGTTGTGAGTTTTTTTTTAGATTATACTATTTTGAGTTAGCTGACACAGTTTTAGATAGTAGTTGTGTGTATATATATATATATATATATATATATATATATATATATATATATATATATATATATATATATTTATTTACTTATTTATTTATAAGGTTCGATGATAAGTTTAGCCTTGATATTAGATGCTGTAATTCTTTTGAGTGTTTCATGATCTTAGTCAATCATGCGCTGAACTGACGGAGTTTTCCTTTGGGTTCAGTGATTCTTTTGTGCAGGTATCCAAGCAAGCTCTGTTGTTGTTGGCCCCTCTGTGATGCAGCAAAGGATTCAAAATCAGAAATTAATACTCTGGAAATCCTTATAAATTTGCTCATGCTGGCAAAATGGTTAAATATTACTGCATTCTTAAGTTAAATTGAATGAAATGCCAACATTATAACAAGTGCAAAAGTTGCTGCAAGGCAGATAAGATGGCAACTATTGCGATATTCATGTCGATTTGTTGAAGCAGTTTAACACAAAATGCAAAAATTACACACACCTGACTCTACAATTGAAAAGACATTGAGAGGCCGTGATAGTATTTACTCCTTGAAAAATAATATAAATGTAACTCCAAATTCAAAAAGCCATGCGATTGAGTTAATCTCACCACCGTAATCCTGATGGTTGCAGATTTCGCAGAAACAGAAAAATTCCCCCGTATTGTTCGAGTTCGCTGTGTATTTAGACTCACATATAAGCTCACTTAAGAGCCCCCATGAACTTTTTATAGAGCATATGGTTTGCCTTTTTGTTTTATAAGCTAAATTAAGATTTTGGATCAAGGTAGTGATAGTAGCCTCCTGAAAGAAGGAAACCCAAAAAAAGGAAAGTGAAATTCATTTGTTATGGAAAGGTTCTTGGTGTTGCTTGCATGGTTTTCTCATTTTCCTGATCCATGCAGGGTTAAACCATTGTTATAAAACTTACTCTCCACACAAGTAAGGCTAATTCATCAGTTTCTTATTACTGATTCTCAAAGCAGAGCAAAAGTGAAGTAAATGCAACATTATTCTTTTAGAGAGATATATATATATAAACATGATAAAGGAATGCAGAAAATGATATGCTTGTTTGGCCCTGCTTCCTAAACAATTGGTCTTCTTTGAAAAGCACCAGTCATTGAGAGAGCTCTCGCATAATTGAAGAGCTAAAATGAGTGATTCTTCCTACATCACTGCCATAGCACTTTTATGAAAGCTCCAACTGCTTCTGCTGTGGAAAGAAGCTAATGGAAGAAAAATATTAAAGAAAAAATTGTTGAAACTTCTCTGACTGCAGTATTCATAAAGAAATTTAGTTAGTTAACAGCAACACACCCAACACAGAGGCCAAAATCTTTTAGCATGAGAATCAACAACTTTGTGGATTTGCTGAGACCATTACACGAGCAAGTTTGTATGAATTACACATGAGAAGCCAAAACAAAAGACGCAACAAGAGAACGATTAAGAAGCTGGCAAAAATTATTGTGGCAATGAAACACTTATGGCTGATCACCAGCACCAAAATTTCTTAGGAAAACAGAGCTCCGCATGTAAAAATGAGGTTGCGAACCTAATTATTAAACAAGTAATTACTAAAAAGCATATTCCAATTGGAACCCGGCTTTAACGGGCTTTGTTCAAACATAATAGCCAGTAAAAGTGAACCCTCTTCCTACGATCTCACCGACACAGAACCATGCATACAACTCGAGCCCAAACAAGGCAGCAATGCCGGCATCCTCAACCGTGAGATCCTTGCGGTTCTTCCATATGTGCTTTACGCCATCAAGCTCCTTCCAAAATGCTTCGTAGCGACCAGGAATGCTGAAGAAAAAGATATAAAGAAAAAATTCAGTATGGTAATATAGCATACTTTTAAGGCATGAAAAGAGCTTATGCACCCCAAAAGCAAAATCTTCCTACTCGAAGCTTCTACTTCTAAAGAGCGAGAAGCTGTTGCCGAGGTTTTTTTTTTTTTTTTTGTACAGAAAAAATTTATAGTGCTAATGTGAACAGCTTTTACCCTGACAGGGCTGGAAGTACAAGTCAAAATTCTTAGCTAGCATTCAGGAAATCTGTTTCATTTTTCATTTCTATATCACGATGAACCAACCGTCCCTTTTGCTCCAATAATCGTAGTACATGTGGGTGATTATATGTGTATAGATTAAAAAGGCAAATAAAAGAACGACCAATTGGCAAATCAAATATCTTGTTGAGCCTAAGGAATACACTAAAATTTATATATTCTTGCTCACCACAATGAACATAAAATAGATAATTGTTGTTCAATGGCTTCATGTCATTTGTTAAGCCCTGAAACACCAACCCTATGGATGCATTCATACAGGAATTAACAAGGCTAAAAACATATACAACTATTCTAGCAACCCATGCAGTAGGAATTTTTCTTTCTAGTTACACTGCTATGAATTTAATACTAATGTAGATTTCACAACTGCAAAGGTGAAAGCAGATCACCCAATTGCAAAAAAGAAAATTCTCGTAATCTTCTGGTTTTCAGATCTAATACAACAACACAAAGATTGGCCGTCGATGCAAAAACAGAAAAAGAAAAGAAAAAAAAACTAGAAGGAACATTGCATCACCCGAAATAGAAAATCACCATCCTTTTCACTCATCAATCTCGCAGATTAAGTATTCATTAAGGTTTTTAGAATAGAACTCCCAAACCTTGAAATGAACAGTTAATAACATTCTACTAGTATCTGGTCTTGTATATTGTTTTCAAGACATTTATATCAGTTGAGACTTGAGACTCATAACAAAGACACCAGTAAAGTAAAACATACCATATTCAAATCAGCATAAAAGGATAGGAGCTAACATAATTAAGCCGGAACAAAAGCAGAAAAGCATGACTTAAGTAGACATGGCTTGTTTCATTATCGAAGAACTCCATTTACAATATTACATGGACCACATACCCCTCAAAATTATTAGAGTACGTTCATATATGCATTGAATCACCGACATGGAACTTTGTTGTAACTTCTCTAATCCAACATAAAACTCAAAAAATAAATAAAAAAGCCAGACACTTGACACTTTCACCGAGCACAGTTAATCACACTTAACCTTCCCAAATCATAGTCAAAACTCTAAAAAAAGATACGAAAACATAACAGGAGGACCAGCAATGAGAATAAAAAGATAAAAATAGCTACACAAATAGGAGAAGCCAAACTACAGAGCCAAAAAAATCACCTGTAGACAGCTAAATGCACACTGAAAATTTGAACTAATTCAACTTATACACCTAGAAAATGAAAAGCTATCTTATCTAAAGCATTGAATGAGTTTAATAACTGGAAATAAAAAATACGATGCGCATCTTTCGGGAATAATGATATTAACTCAAAATATTTATATAAGCAAAGTAATTATCTGTTCTATCTAAAATAGGCTTTAAAATATGCACCAAAAGAATGGTCTTTGGATACCATACGAAAACTAAAAACCAACTATATACCGTTTCATTCACGCTAATCCAACTCTACCACTTTACAAGTATGATTTCCACTCATGTTTCGCCATTTTAAGATAGTACCCAAGTAACTCGACATTACAACATGTAACCACCCAAAATTAGCAGTAATATACCAATTCGAGGGGATTACCTTGCGAGGCGCGTGTAAAAGAGCTTCTTTGACAACTCCTGGCACGTCTCTACGGTTGGTGGATCCACAATGTACTTCTTGTTGTTCTCCAAAAGCTCCTTATAGTACGCGCAACCGTGCTTCGCCACAAATTGCGAAGCCTGAGCGGTTTTTGCCCGAAGCTGGTTCAGCTTCGAGGCCATCTACTCACTACAACCAATTCCACAACAGAATCGAACGATTAAAGGCGCTACGAAGAGGAAATCGGAAAAGATCGACGCATCTAGCAAGAAATTACGAGATTTATCGCGTACAAACCCTAAGGGGAGAGAGAGAGAGAGAGAGAGAGAGAGAGAGAGAGAGAGAGATAAACCCTAGGATTTGGGGACGAGATCGCAGGGATTGGGGATTACCTCTTCTTTGCAGGGCGACGCACGGGGAAGGGGAGAGAGAGAGAAGAAGAAGAAGAAGAAGATGGTGGGCTCGTTCTTCGCCCTATTGCAATGAGGCTCCCTTAGAAATTAAAAAATATATAAAATTTATCTCGACTATTTGATTTATATATAATCTTTACAAATTTTAATTAGTAATTTTGTAATTTTAAAATTTAAATACATCGTTTATTTTTTAAAATTTAGTTAGCATATTTTTTTATAATTTATATAACTATAAATTTATTAAAATAAATAATTTTTGTAAATTTTGTATATAAAGAAATATTAAATTACTTAAACTAAACAAATTAACACATTAGATGCTAAAATTTAAATTTTAAAATAGATCAGAGTTAAGATAAATTTACTGTATTTTTATATGACAAAAATTATTTCCGTTCGAAATAATATTGTAATAAAAATTATACTAGTTATAATGTACATTAGTATAATCTTTAGTCCCCATAGAAACTAAAGAATTATAAATTTAAATATTGTTAAGAATTTTCAACAACAAATGTACTCTTAGTATTACTAAAATTTAACTTTTAATTTTAGTTATTCCACAACTTCTTAACTTTGATCAATTACATCTAATCTTTCAATATTTTCAATATTATGGTAACTAAATCAACTATAAACATTATCATTTTACCAGATTAATAAAGAGCTAAAGTTTCGATAATCAATAAAGAAAAATTAAATTAAATTGGTTTAATTTTTTAGTTCTTTTAGTTAAAAAAACTACTAGTTTGCACTTTAAAAGCGAAAAATTGAAATGCAAAAAAAAAAAAAAGTAATTGAAATAATAAGAAGATGCTTAGATTACACTATTTCTTAATCTACAAATATTTCCAGTTAGTAAACATATTTATTTATACTTAGTTTGTAAACCATAAAACCATAAACCATCATCATTATTAAAACATAATCCATTAGAAGTTCCTAATTAGAAGATAAATGTAGTACAAAAACAAAAATAATTAGGGGAACTGATACAGCGATTAACGCTAATAAGGAAGCAAAGCAAAAGCCAAAAGATAAACAGCAAAAGCGTCGTAGCGTGACTCGTTCGGGGGCGAAAACAGCATTTCTCTCTTTTCTTTTTCTCTTCCGTCTCTTCTCTTCGCTTCTTCTTCTTCTTCTTCTTCTTCTCCATCTCCATCTCCGTCGTCGGCGGCGTCGATCCCCATTACCGCCGCCGCTCACTCCATTAATCCCCCTCGTTCCTCCTCCCAAACCCTCTCCTATGGCGGAGGGGAATCGTCGTAGGTGATCGCTTAGTGCCTGCGCTCGCGCGCTCGGGAGCACCGATCCTCGTCCCGATCGTTGATGCCCCCGCCGATCTCGCCTCGATCCTGATCGGAGATGGGCGCGAACGGGGCTGGGGCGGCGCTGCTGACGCCCGAGTGGAAATTCTCGCAGGTGTTCGGCGAGCGGGCCGCGGGAGAGGGGGTGCAGGAAGGTGCGATCTCTCTTGTCCTTTTTTTCTTTTTTTTACCCCGCATAGCTTGGTGTTAGATCCGTTGGATAGCTGGGGATTCATGTGTTTCTGATTGATCAGCTCTGAATGCTCCAGTAGAGCGGTAATTGTTACTGTTTTTGTTTAGGTTTAAGGTTTTGATCGTGGATTAGTAAGTCATGCATGCAATCTCATGCTTTTTTAAGGAGATTCCTCAGTTGACAGCTTTATTTTTTTTTGGAATTTTGTTGTGTTGAGAGTGTGATTGGTGAGCAATTGATGTTTGCGATGATTATTGGCAAGAGCAGTTAGATTCTGTGCTTGTGACATTATCCGGAGTCTATTCCATTACAGGTTAATTGAACATTTATTGTATATTGCGCTCTCGGAAACTACAGGAACAATGCTACATGGAAAGCAAGGGGACGTTTGCTTGTAGCTCTTTACCGACAAGCTATGAAATGGTGATAATCATTTATCAGATAGGTTAGGATTAAGACGTTAGTTGCATATATTCTGAACTTCTGGTGCTACGTGTTGTCTTTGTGCTTTAGTAAACTGGCGGCCTTACACATTCCCAAACTGGACACGAAGTTCAAATCTCTTTAGACAGCCTATAAGAGAAACTATTGGTCAAGAATTTCATAAATTGACTTAGTTGATTTTTATGCTTGTTTTTCAGTTGAGATTCATTACATTAATACCGTGTCACTAATTACAGGAGTAGGAATGCGGAAAATATATTGAAAATGTGACTGCTTTGTCTGGCAAATGAATTTCTATCCCACCTGTGCTGGTTAACTCGTGTTGGCTTAGCACACAGTATTAGAACAGTAAATCCTTTGAGACAATGTTATGGCTAAAATGTACCTTTTCACATTCTTTAACTAAAATTTGCTTGTAATTACTTCCAGTTGAATTATTACTTTAAGGTATGTTTATTTAGCCAATTTGTAACACCTTTTATTAGATTCAAATAACTTTAACAAGCTGATCAAATTACTGACAAATAATGAACAAATCTTTTAAATAATGAACAACTATATATATGGAGCGCGCATGCTAATATAAAAGTATATTGAGAAACTCATGAAGTACATCTATCAAAAAAGTCATTAACTATTTGTACGAAGACACACTTTTAGGGCCTAGGAGCATGCACACAAGCAGCCCGACCAACAGTGTAAAGGGCCACCTTGGCGACAATCTCGGATTTATGGTTACACACGTTGTCATGTTTTTATCAAAGTGCCCTCTTATTCTTTGTTGACTCTTGTTTTACTTATGGTAACATTTCAAATGAACTTCAATGCTGATTTGATATGTGTGTGTAGTTGCTCTCCTTGTGGTAACTTTCATTGTAGGATGCACTTAAAACTTCCATCTTTTGATTCCAAATATTTTAGGCCTTTGCTTTCTCATTAGTATGCTTTTAATTCAATTGTTGCCTTCTTTAGCTTAATGAAATGCTTCCTTCCTCATTGACACCGTGTTCTATGATGTTTATAGATGTTATTTGTAAATTCTCTATATTCTCTTCATGGTGTGGCTGCTCAGTTATGCTGACGCTTTTCATAACCTATTTCTATCACAGTTGACATTATATCAGCAATAGAGTTTGATAAATCTGGGAGTTATCTTGCTACTGGGGATAGAGGAGGGCGTGTTGTTTTATTTGAAAGTACAGACCTCAAGAATGTATGTTAGGCATCACATTATTTTACATATTAATATATTGTCGTGCCTTTTAATTATTCAGTTGTACGATGTTCCTGTATGCTTTTCTTTATCTGTTCTGCAGAATATCCGTAGAAGGGATCTAGAGAGAACAGATTGTCCGATCAGCAGGCATCCTGAATTCCGCTACAAAACTGAGTTTCAAAGTCATGAACCAGAGGTGCCATCTCTTTGAAGTTTTTGTACTCACGACCTGATTCTCTTTTCAACCGTCTCTAATTTAATGTTGCATTACTTTTATGCAATCAGTTTGATTATCTTAAAAGTTTGGAAATAGAAGAGAAGATCAACAAGATTAGATGGTGTCAAACCACTAGTGGTGCGTTGTCTCTCCTCTCCACGAATGACAAAACAATTAAGTTGTGGAAGGTATCGTGTAGTTTCTTTGAGAATCAGTTGTTTTCATTTGTTCCTCTTGTTGTATTTGCATATCAACTTGATGTTGCTGGATCAATATATATGTGACTTACAGACCAAGGACTTGTTGATTTTTGTTATTCCTACTTGCATGGCCATCTTTAAATTCAATGTAGATAAATTATCAAATTCTTAGTAGATGCACTAATATATCAAGTTTTGTCATGGCCATCTTTGCATTTTTTTTTTTTTTTAACTTTCTTCCTGTGCGAATTATCTTTGCATAATTTCAGGTGCAAGAAAAGAAGGTGAAAAAAGTTTCAAAAATGAAGTTGGATCCTTTGCATTCACAAGCCAATGGTAGTTCAGCTAGTCCTAGCGTATCTCTCCCCAATGGTGGATGTTTAGAAAGCCCATACACCCATGCAAGAAATGATTTATCATTTCATCCGGGCGGATTTCCATCACTACAATTACCTGTGGTAGTTGTACTCACCCTGGACTTACCATTTATGCTTCAGAGAATAACTCACTGCGAATGCCTCTGTTCACTATCATTTGCATTATGAGAGTATATATTTGTTCACTTTATCATAGTTATTTTAGGTTCTTCTATTTTGCTTAAATATAGTTACCTCTATCTTCGCCGATTCCTTAGAATTGCCACTTAAATTTTTTCTGTGTAAACAGGCCAGTAGCCAAGAAACTAGCATTGTTGCTAGATGTCGAAGAGTATATGCTCATGCACATGATTATCACATCAATTCCATATCGAATAACAGGTTTTTACATATTTCACCTATCATTGTACTTGCAACAATATTTTTTTTCTAACTGACCTTGTCTATTGCATCGTGGGATTGGATATTAATTATATTTTCCTATTTGTTCATTTTCTCATTATATTTACATCTGAGATATTTTCTGTGATGTGGCTTATAAATCTTTTATCTCTCTTCCAGCGATGGCGAGACTTTCATATCAGCAGATGATTTGCGGATAAATCTTTGGAACTTAGAAATTAGTAACCAGAGTTTTAATATTGTTGATATGAAGCCTGCAAATATGGAGGATCTCACTGGTATTTGATCTAATGTTTTGCAACTGCTATAATTTGTTTGACATGACAGTTGCAATTTGGTTCCTGCATTTTTTTTTTATTTGAATAGATTATTTATAGTATGGCAGGCAGTCGTTAAATTTAAAATTTATTGCAATTAGGTTGTATAAATTTTCTCTTAGAAATAGGTCCCTGATCTTACCAAAAATTAAGTAGGATCAACAATGGATGTCAATAAATAAATTTGATTAATCTCCTAGTTCTTTTACTGTATGAATTATTTTAATTCATGATTAATTTTCTCAAAGTTGTCTTATATGGTTATTGGTCTGGCAACTGACTTAGATTTTAGAAGACTCAATGTGGAAAGGCGGATAAGTGTTTACTAGTTCTCTTGCATTAAACTGTTGCCTGAGAGGGTGGTATAAAGGTCAAGGCTGTTGGACATTAAAAGTAAAAAAAAATTAATTTCGAAATTGAAAAGAAGATTTTAGGAAGTTTAAACTATTCATGAAACATTGATTGAGTAAAAGTTAACAATTATTTATATCGGGCCATCCTCCATTGTAAAAATGTCCCCTGTTATTATCTGATACAAAAAGGGAAAAAACTAAAAAAAAAAAAGAAGAAGCTAAGACTGTCAGCATAAGGTCTTTTCCCTTCTCTGCTTTTTCTTGAATTGTATTGTACCACCTTATGTATAGTTTAGCCTATGATAGTGTTAGTTATTTTGAATCAAACACAACATAAACGAAACTCAGAAACTATGTTTTACGGTATATCTTTATTGAGGATCTATTTATAACCTCCCTATTCTGGCATACATTCTTCATTGGCATACTAGTGGAGCTTTGTGCTCTGGGTTGCCCCATGAATTTGGATCCTTATATCTGTCACTGTTGCATGATTACTTTCACTGCTTCATTTTGTGAAGTGAAGAAAATACCAAATTTTGTTTATTTTCACGACAATATGCAGAGGTGATAACATCTGCTGAGTTCCACCCCAGACACTGTAATATGTTGGCATACAGTAGCTCGAAGGGCTCAATTCGACTTATCGATTTGAGGCAATCAGCTTTATGCGATAACCATTCCCAGTTGTAAGAATCTCTCTCTCTCTCTCTCTCTCCACGCGCACACGCTCACGCACACATACAAACACACCCCCTGTTGTCATAAGGATCGCATTCATTTATGTTGTTTTTTCCTAACAGGTTTGAGGAGCATGAGACATCAAGGTCTTTCTTCACTGAGATTATTGCTTCGATTTCAGATATAAAGTTCTCAAAAGACGGAAGGCATATTTTGAGTCGTGATTACATGACTCTTAAGGTTCTATTTTTCCCCCCCCTCAAACTCTGTATTTCTTTGATTATTGGGTATTATTAAGCAATATTAATCTTTCCATCATGAGCGTAATCATATTAGATACTTACTGAGGTTTGCTGATTTTATGCAATAACTGAGAACTTTTGGAGATGTTTCTGTGAACAGAGGCAGCTATTTTGCCTTTGCACATATTTTCTCAGTGAGTAATGCATCAGTCATAGGTTCATCTGCGCTTTTTTAAAATATGACAATATTCACAATGATATAGAGTGTGCTAATACATAAACTTGCTTTTGGTGCATTTCTTAGAGTTGCTAAATGTTGTAACTTGAAGTCTATATGAAGTGACTATATTATTGACGCAACCATAGATAATATCGAAGTTGAAAAGTCAGTTCAGTGAATATAGAGATTGATAAATGTAGTTATGACAATTTTTGGAAACCTGATCCTAAACCCATGGCACTATATTGAAGCCCGTCCCACATCAACCTAAACAAGAACGTGGCAAGCCATCCTATGCAATACAACGGTTTTGATATAAATGATTTAATTTCGCTTTCTTGCCATTTGTGTGGTTGTGAAAGTAAGAAGATTGCTGCTAGTTATATATATCATAAATTAAAGTAAATAATCACCTGATTTTTTTCAGCTGCATGATTTGTTGTTTTGGAAAAGCAGACACCTGTGCAAGTTCTTGTAAAGCATCTTACACATTTATCTTTTTTTTTTTTCCTCCCTTTATTCTTCTAATTTAAGGCTTGCCCATTCAACCTTTTCTTTTCTTTTCTTTTCTTTTCTTTTTTGCAGCTATGGGATATAAATGTGAACTCTGGTCCTGTTGCTACTTTTCAGGTTCATGAATATTTAAGACCTAAGGTGAATTTTTTTGTCTTTTCCACTAAATTAAGACTGCATATTGTTGTCTGTGAGAGAATGTATACTAAGGTTATTTACTTGTGCTCTGTTCTTTCTGTAGCTTTGTGATTTATATGAAAATGACTCGATCTTTGACAAATTTGAGTGTTGTCTAAGTGGCGATGGATTGCGAGTAGCCACTGGTTCTTACAGGTATCCTTCGTGCTTAACATTATAACATTACTATTTTATGTTTGTCTCCCCTGCTATCAAAATAATTGTACTGTAATTTGCATGGTTTCAGTAATCTTTTCCGTGTATTCGGTTGTGTTCCGGGAAGCGAGGAGGCTACAACTTTAGAAGCAAGTAAAAATCCAATGAGGTATAATTCATGCAGTTCTTCACAAACCAAAATGGCAATAAAAAACTTACGTCAGTTAATGTAAATCAAGGGAAAATGGCTTGTCGTTTGAACATATAAATTGAATTAATCTTGCATAATAAAGTCATCTAGATATAGGCCTTAATTCGTTTCAGCTCTCTCGAGACCCCTGCTCCCCCGCTTCCCCCCCCCCCCCCCCCCCCCCCCCCTTCAGAGGTAAATTTTGTTAAAATTTTGACCTTTTTCATTCTTTATCATTCAGGAGGCCAACTCAAAATGTTGCAAGGCCTGCACGATCTTCGAGCAGTGCGGCACGTGCTGTTCGGCGAGGTTAGCTTTATAGATCTTATAACATAAGCAGCTTTAACAATTTTGTTTTCCAGATATAATACCAAGTCAAATCAAAGATCAAGAATCATCTGGTTTAGGGAAATTTCAACAGGAGCAGAAACCTCGGGTGTCGATGCCAATGGGAACTCATTTGATTCCACTTCGAAGTTGCTGCATTTGGCTTGGCATCCAACCGAAAACTCAATCGCCTGTGCTGCTGCAAACAGCTTGTACATCTACTATGCGTAAAAAGGAAGTGAAAAAGAAGGTAATCACAAGCTTAAATTTAAATCTGAAAAAGAAGGTAATCACAAGCATGAATTTAAATCTGGGGAAGCGCCTCTCTGAAAAACGCGTGTCGCAGTTCATTCTACTGTCGTGGAAAGTGAAGAAGACCGCTCAAGCGCCACTCCTTGTCATCACGGCCAGAAAAAAGCCGTCTGTCTCCCTGAGGAAGTGCCTCTCCTTTTGTTCCCGGGAGGGGGGTGGCTTGATTCTGGTGTCTTTGTGGGGGGCGGTTGCAATGTTGTTCAAGGATCTAAATTATGTAATTGTAGCTTTATTACGATGGTAAAAACGAAGCTATCTGAAGAGTCCATCTTTAGAAGTGTTCTGAGGGGGGCTAATTTTTTTTGTTGCTTTTTAGGCTTCTTGTCCTAACTATTTTGTTTATTATCTATTTAAAAGTGTTATTATTAAGGGCACATTGTGATTTTAAATAGCTGAAATAAGGGGCATTATTATTATTATTATTATTATTATTATTATTATTATTATATAACCACTCGTATCCATAATGAAACAACTATTACTGTCGACCTTTGATTTTCTAGGTTATTGACATGTTTACGTACATAGCATGCAGGTACGTAAAAATATTTGTAATTAAAATACGCACTTCATGTAAGAACAATTATAATGGATTCATCAATACTCCTTTGTCCAGGCCCTCTGAAGTAATTTTCGTTTTTCTTCATTTGGTGAAAACAGGCGGGGGAGGGGAGGGGAGTAGAAGTAAAGTCACGTCGTGTGAAAAAGAGAAAGAAAGAAAGAACAAAAAGTTCACTTTTTCTATAGATCTAGAAACCCAACGTCGTCTACAGTCAAAGTGGTAGTTAAATATTTTACACAACTATTTTTATTATAAATTCTAAAAAAAAAATAAAAAATGATTATTACATCGCTCAATTTTCTAAACCACATAAAATCCAAGAGATCAAATTAACTACAAGAGGAAAATAATGGCTTCTTTGAATAACATAACATAACATGCATTATAATTTTTGGTAAATCTCTCGTCTCTACATACATACTAGAGAATCCAGCTGCCAGCTGGAATTCTGGAACATAACTCCGGTTTGAACCGGAATGTCAGACCTATATATATATATATATATATATATATATATATATATATATATATATATATATATATGTATGCGCGAGCAAGGTCCGTTTCGGTCTGACATGGACTCGTTCTCCTTCGCCGGAAAAAATAGGGTTCCATTTCCGATAATAATTTATTTTATTTTATTTCTCAAGCCTAGAATAGTTTTTCATATTAATTCCACCTTAATTTTGAATTGATTAATGGTATGCATACAATGGCAATCTTAAAATTTATGGGCAGAACAATTTTTTCGTGGCATTTATTATTATTATTTTTTTTGTTGAAATAAAGGTAGTATACTATCGGTTTCGTTTATTTTTAAATAGCTGAAAATATAAAGTAATTAGACCTCGAACTCAGATCTCGAATAATAAGCATCAAGACTTTTGCCACTTACACTAAGAACGGTTGATTTTCGTGACATTTATTGCGTTACTACATTCTAATAGTAGTTGCTTTCTACGTTGTTGTCATTTATTTAAATCATTAGTGCTGATCTTCCACCAATACTCTGGCACCAGGAACATACGCCGTCGCCGGCTCAGTTTTTGGTGACCCGGGAGAAGCCCGCAGTAGTACTCGTAACCTACCCGGATGTAGTAGCTTTAAATTGTATGCTAATTTCTATATATCTCTACTTGGAATTCTATTTTCTTTATATAAATCATTGTTATTCATAAGATGTATCTGTAACACGCAATATATTGTTTCTGCTATTGCTTTTTTCTCTCATATTTTTCTGTGTACATGCAATAAATTGCTTCTGCTATTGCTTTTTTCCGCAGTTATGTTGAATGTGATTTGGTAACTGTTTCCAGATCAGACATAGCTCCCGTGTTCTAGGATTGATATTGGTTTCTATAGCATGGTTCAGCACTAGCTAGATTCCTACATGTTTCCGCCTTGTAGTTCTTGTTGAAAACTTAAAATGAATGTTATGTATTCATCTTTCCTTCAGGTAGTGTCCAATTTGCTCTATTTTTATGGGATGTGTGGTTTGATCGAGGACTAGTTGCTGCAGTGCGCGGTACTTTAGTAATGTAAGTGAAAATTTTCGCGATGGTTTGATAAAGTTTTATCTGTGAATTTGATAATAGGAAGTTCGCAGCAGCACAGACCGGAAGGAGTGTGAGTGCTTATGCTTATCATTCAGTGATTTTTTTTTTTTTTTTTTTTTTTTTACAAATGCACGGTTAATAGCTTGCTTTAAACTTTGCTTTGGTGCCTAATATCTTTGCCTCTACAGTTGAATTCTAAGTTTAAAGCTTAAGCAGAAGCAAAGCCAAATGGGCACTAAGTGGTGCATGACATATCGGTTCGCTGCAAGTTTGATCTTGGTTTGCATTGGTACAGGAAGAGTGAAGATGATTGTAAAGAGCAAAGAGAGCATTTGGGAGGGGAGAGAGAGATTCTATTCCATTCATTTGTTACTATCTATCCTTGTAAATCCTCATTCTTTAGTGAGATCCAATAAAAATAATGACAACATTAAGATGTGGATCTTATCATCAGTCATTAGGCATTCTACTTTTATGACTTTATATCATCCACTACTACTACAAGTCTACAAGCATCCAAGCCACTATGTGCTTATATACTTTTTAACTCCCCAAAGATATGTATAGCTAATTATTTTTGGGCATGTGGGTTTCTTCCTTTGTCACAAAATTATATTCCCATCATGATCTGTGTGATATCCTTTGCTTCACTGGCACAAAGGTGGAACCACCACACCCACTGCTCTTCTTTTCTGTGAAGAGCCAAATTTGTGCTTCCTTAAAGTGGCCTCTCAGCTGACTGTAATTGAGATGTTTTGTAGAATGATATGATAAGAGTTTGTTGGCTCCCCTGCAATTTTGACCCTTCTTGTGGAGCTTCAATAGCAGAATAGATGGTGAATACATTTGAAGCTGAAGCTAGAATTGTTTATGCTTAGGCCAGGTTGGAAACATGGCCATTATCCTTTCACTATTGTTACTTTGTTGTTGACACAGAAATTGAAGCTATTCCTGGATCCACACTTTCAGTTCATAATATGTCTTCTTATGATAGAAACAGAATAATTCACTTAAAAACATATTAATAATTTTAGGCTTTCATGAACAATAAAGAGCAAGAGAAGTAAAGGAAGCTGTCTTCTTAGAATTAGAAACTCCTAGCGTGAGGTCATGTCTTTTAAGGCTAATAATTTTATTTCAGTGCAGACGTTGGGCCTCTTCAACCAAGATCGAAAACTTCAGCCATCGACCGTCCTAGCACAAGTAGCAAAGGACTTGATAATTGGTATCCAAGGTCGTGAGTTCGAAGCCTAGTTGCTTCACATTTTTAGCTAAGTTTATTTCTATAAACAAAGCAGATAGCATGCTATCTTTCTCTCTCAAAAAAAAAAAGGAAAAAAAAAAACTTCAGCCCAGCTTTGATGTTCAGCCCCTACCATTGTAGAGTTAAAGCTAATTGCATCTTAGTTAGTTAGCAACTCTACTATAAGCTTCTTATCATTATCTCAAAGAAATGAGTGTCTAATCAATAACTTATGCAAAAGAAAAGGTCGCTCATCGATGCCGAGATGGCATAAACAGAAAGTGATCTACATTTGAATTCTAAGTTTTGTATAGCATCATGTGTGAGTAAATTTGAATGCAAATAGCATGTTTGTTTCAAATGCATATGCCAAGTTTACACCCTCCGAAAATAACACACTGTTTGTTTCCCTCCTCCATTGCATATCATTTAATAGTCTCGTTCTCATCAATTCTACTCAAATCAGAGTCAATTAGGTTAGTGGGGAACCCGTAGAGCCACGGGCCTGGTTTCCTTTGGCGACGACAAAGGGATCGAATCAAAATTGAACTCGACCGACATCAAATCTGCGACAATTGCCTTATTGATTAGCTGCTTGAGAATCCTCGCTTGCTCCTCGCCAGTACTCCACTCATGAATCCCTGCTTTGAGAAGCTGGGGATTGCTTCTGATAAGATCCCACAGAGGGAAGTGCTTCCGCGGCATCACGGAGTCTGATTCACTTAGCTTAACCGACGGACAGTAGTCTCCCTTTCCGTCACCTAAGTAGATAAAGTGCTTCTTCCCCTCGGCCATAACCGATGTGCGGATACGTTCAATGATCTTACCCTGTATTCATCACAACACCCGCAGTGTGAGTAACTGAAGACACCAGTAGCAGATTCCTACCATAGCAACTTTCTAAGATGTAATGTACTAAAGTCTACAACATAAGTTGCTTGTGTTACCACATATAGCTTGTTACCACATAAAGCTCATATTTAATTTGTATAGTTTATTAGTTTTCATATTCATTGTAATTGTATATTTCTATATTCATTATATTTTTTTAATTAGATTGCACGGCTGTAAAAGGAAAGAGATGAGCATTGTATATGTACCTATAAATTGAATAAGAAGAAAAGAAGAGACGATCATCTTTTTCAATCAATATTCTATCAGCTTGATCCTATAATTTATCAATGTGCAACAAAACAAAACAAAACAAAACTAAACTTGCTACAACTTGTAAGTTGGGATTGGTTAGGATTGACATTAAACTACAACTTCATTTTCTATTATGTTCCCTTCAAATTTGATCCATCAAAATGACCACTCTACTTCTTTGTTCTATAAAATAGAATAATAATACATGTGGTGGGTTACACAAAACCACATGCTACTACATATGTATGAACAAATTTTCTATATGATAAAAACACAGATATATAAAAATCAAATAAATTAATAAATAAAAAAAATAAAGGGGTTAGTACCTTGCACATGTTAGGAGGGCAGAGGCTGCAACCATGAGAAGTGTTGAAATCATGGTAGGGGAAAATCCTAAGCCTCCCATCCTCATCCACATAGCTAGGGTTAGTGTTGATCTCAGAGAAGCACTCAAGGATCCCATGGTGTTTGAGTATTGTCTCAATGAAGAAGAGGTTTGCATCACTCACCACCCTCAGATCACACCTACAATAATAATAACAACAAGAAGAATTAATTAAGCCCAAAATCAAATACCTAATTGTTGAAATCAGCTAAAATTCATCCTCTTTTTTTTTGAAAAAAAAAAAAAAAAAAGAGAAAAAACTTACCCAACAGCATAAGCTGATCTAATACCATCAATGATGTGGGGATCCAAAGGAGCCTTTTTTAGGCACTCAGCAATGTCCTCAATGGACTTCCCCTGCGAATGCAACTCCCTCATCATCCAATCCTGTAACAACACAAACATAAAATTGTTACTTAATCTACCCAATAAATCTAAAGATAGAGTCTAATTCTTTGAGCAGCTTTAGAATTTCACCAAATCCAGTTGTAATTCGTCAAACCGACAGTTCACAAACAGCAAAAAAACCTCAACTTTAACAATCAGACAAAAGATCCAACTCGACCAAAATGCACACGCACCATGAGAGAGTTCCACGACATTGTGGGGAGGAGGCGCTCGAAGAGCTCGGTGGCGCCCAAACCATCGACGACCCAGTTGTCGCTGTCGCAGTCGATGATCGTCTTGTCGAAATCGAACACCACCACGATCTTATGCGCCATTGCTGGGTTTGGATGTAGAAGACGAAGACGAAGACGAAGACGAAGAGGATTAGGGACTTGGGGTTTGAGGAGCGGGATCGGAGCTTAATTTGTGGTGAGTTCGGGGGTGTTCGTGAAGGGTATTTATAGCCGGGGGAGGACGAAGATGCAAAAAGGAATATTACAATGGATTTGGAGGGAATATTACGGTGGCGAGTTGGAGTTTCCTATTCCGAGTTTATCTTCGAATTATTATCATTTATCTATTATTAATCTCTTACTTTTTAGTTATTATAATTGTTTTATTATTATTCCTGGTTGAGGGGTGGAGGAGTGGAATAAAACTGCGAATAGCCTGGAAGTGGTTATTGCGCGAATGTTCGAGTGGTGGAGAGGAATAAGAATAAGAATAAAAGGAGGGATATTCTCTTCCTCTTTATTATTAGGGGCAATTTTCTATATATCCCTAAAAATTTCTCTGTTTTCAGATTTACCTTTCTTAGAAGGCTAATATTAAAACTACCCTTCTTACGTTCCAAATTCTTTCCCGTTTGGAACTGCCGTTATCTGTGTGTAATTACTATTTTGTCCTTTCAAATATACCCTAAAACCTAAATCCCTAAACCCTAAAACCTAAAACCCTAAAACCCTAAACCCTAAAACCCTAAACTCTAGAACCCTAAAAAATCTTAAACCCTAAACCCTAAACCCTAAAACCCTAAAAAATCCTAAACCCTAAACCCTAAATTCTAAACCCGAGCAAAATAGGTATATCTGATAGTTTTCAACTTCGATTATTATTTAACTCTAGTTTAATCCTAATTAACTTAACAAAGAAAAACGGTAGGGGTATTTTTAATAACGGTGGAACGTATGAAGGGTATATTGAAAAGAAAAAAATAAGAGGGATAAATCAGATATTTCTTCAGATTTTAGGATTACACAGGTAATTATTCCTTATTATTATTTTATTTTTGTTCCAGCAATTATTTTTTTTAATTTTTATAAAAAAAAAGTATTAATTTTACTTACAAAAAAAAATAATTTTTTAAATTAATAGAATCATACTTAATTTTTTAAAAAAAATATATGAAAAAGTACAGGAATGCAAATAAATTGTAGTTGAGGGTGTCTGCGTACATTTTTAATTTTTTTATTTTTAAATTTTTGTTTGGCCCTAAATTCGCGCGCGTGGGTGCCGCTCATTTGGGAGGAAAGGGAATATTCGGGGTGGGCTGCGGGGAATCTCCCGTGACCAAAATACGAAATAATAATAATAATAATAAAGTGATCTCGTAAAGAACATATAAATAATATTACTCTATTAAATAATATTTTTTTAACTTTTAAAATTTTAAATTTTTAGAATTTATTATTTGATGATAGTATTATTATAAATCAGTTGGTAGTACATAATTTTATGTACTTTTAAAAATATCCAATATAGACTCGCCTAGAACTAATAATTTTTATTCGTATTCTCATATATCTATAAATTATTCATAAATTTACGATTATGAATATTAATTTTTTTACCTAAAAAATTATAGGTAAAACAGATTGATATCCATTTAGTCGTAGGTATTTTGAACAACTTATGAATAAACGCATAAATTTTTTAATTAAAAATATATATTATTTTTATTTACATATTTTTAAAAATACTAATCCTAATTTCTCCCCGTATCGCTTTTTTATCGTTGTGACCACCTCTCGTATTTTTTTTTTTTTAATCGTTGTAACCTACTCTCGTACTGGGCTGCCTTCCCATATCCTTTTATTCTATAAAAATTAATTATTCAAAATTTAAAATATAGATGAACATAATAATAAGAACCTTGTAGTGTCATTATTAAAAATTGGTCAAAGTTTGAAATTAAGAAAATCAACTACTAAAGTTATAAGCTGTGGATTGAGTTTTTATAATTTATTTCTATAATATTTAACTCTATAATTATAAAAATTTTATTAATTTTGTATCATAAAATTTTGGAATGATAAAATATTTTTACATTACATAATTTATGTGCTTAAAAATTTTATATTATTTATTATTTGTTGTGATATTTTAAATAAATTATGTTATAATTTTTAAAATTATATATTTTATATTGAAAAAGTAAAGAAGCAGAAAAAATATAATAATAATAATAATAATAATAATAATAATAATCTTGCGGGTAACCTGCATACCATACCCACCCGCCACCCGCGGATGGGTATGGATAAAGACGTTGGCTATCCAAAAAAATACGGATAAATTTTATCCATGCCCATATAATCCACGGGTACAATACCCCGTCCGCGGGTTATTCAATCCGCCCGTTTGCTAGATAGAGGTCACTCACAAATGATTTTCTCATAAAATTATTTTTAATAAAGACAAATTAAATTTAATAAGTTTAACTAAACTCAATTAGCATATATAATAATTAAATTTAATAAATTTATATGTTTTTTTTAGAGAAATGTAATATGTTAATTTCTTCATTTAATAAGTAATTGAATTTAGCTTCAGCGAGACGACCATACCTCAGACAAAGACGGAAAAAAAAAAAAAAATAGAGAAATTTATTTAACGTTAGCCTTCCATAACTTTACAGGGTGTTTAATTTTTTTGACTGCATGTAAAAGATTCGAGCTATTCTGATTGAAGATTATGTTATTTTTATTCAACTAGATTGTCCACCAGCTAGCCGCTAGTACCACCAACTGCTTGTCCGCAACCTGTGTGAGCCATCTCTTCTTAATCTGATTCCAAAATGATTTAAACCTCTCCTACTTTTCATATGATTCAATCATACCCTTTAAACACTTCACTTTCGAAAAAAAAAAGAAGAGAAATTTATTTGACGTTAGCCTCCCATAACTTTACAGTGTGTTCAATTCTTTTGACTGCATGAAAAAGATCCGAGCTACTCTGATTGAAGATTATGTTATTTCTATTTAACTAGATTGTCCATCAGCTAGCCGCTAGTAGCCTAGTACCACCACCAACTGCTTGTTCGCAACCTACGTGAGCCATCTCTTCTGAATCTGATTCCAAAATAATTTAACCTCTCCTACTTCAAATGATTCAGTCATACCCTTTAAACACTTCACCTTCAAAAATTGACAATAAATGCATCCAACAAGCATATGATCAATAGTTTCAGGCGCTGTAATGACCCTGCTCACTAGCAATAATAACTCATTCGGTCCAAACCACAGCCCAAAATATTTAAGGCCAGTTATTATTACTAGTGTTCATATCTTATATAAACCCAATCACAATTCTATCCACATTCGATGTGGGACTATTGGGGGCGTCACAGGCGCACTCCCACACAGAACACAAGTTTGATCTCTCGACCACCCTCTCTTCATGAGATTGTCTTTTGTGAGGATGCTCTTCTGTAGAACTAGCCATACAAATATTTTAATTTTCATAGATAGTTTAAGCATCCAGATGTATGCCACTATAGGATCTCTGAGTCCTCTATCGCTAATCATATTGTACGTGGACTTCACCGTAAACTTGTTTCTCTTTTCCCAACGCCAACATACCACATATGACCTGTTTTGTAAGCGGTACCCACATATCACCTCTTTGAGCCTTTGTGCTCGCGAGGCATCCAACATGGGCACACTCCAAAGTCCGTTTAAAATTTTTTTTCAGTTTCACTCGCTTTTGTTGCCACACCCATATACTTTAAGATCTTTTTTTGTTTCTAACTTTATCGTAGATATCTAGAAAGTGAAATAAAAACATGACCTTACTGCACCATCTATCCAACCATAGATCAATGTGTAGCCCATGCATTACCCAACTTGTAATTCACTCCACATCGGAACAATTCCTTTCGTTTTAACATAGCTTTCCACTATTATGAGTCGGGAATAAAAGAGTGTCCTTCTTTTAGTGGCCTCCATCTTGTCTTTATGAGCTTAACCCATTGAGTGTCTGGCTCCGTAAAGAATCTACACCACCATTTAACAAGAAGTGATGTCTTCATATTTGCCAAGTCCAGCAACCTTAGTCCTCCTTTTTGTTTACTTTTGCACACTTTTTTCTAAGCTACTAAGTATGCACCTCTTTTGTTCTCAGCCTTACCGCTTCAGAAAAAACTCCGACACAAACCCTCAATCTGTTTTAAGGTCCATGAAGGTGGCTTAAATATTGAAAGGACGTGAAGTGGCATGTTAGACAGGATTGTACTTAGGATCAACCTACCCCCTCTCGAGAGAAGCTTTACCTGTCAACCATCGATTTTACGTGTTATTTTATTTATTACGCTTGCCCAATCCTCCTTACGTATCCTTATTCTGATATATTTTATTAGGAACCACCCTACTCTGCACTAAAGTATAGAGACTAGCTTTTCAGCCTTGCATTCCGTCCTACGTAAATAGAATATTTCAGATTTATCTATGTTAATCTTTACTCCTGAGGCCATCCAAAAAACTTGAAATAAATTTTAAATTTCTCATGAATTTCTTTCTCACCTCACAAAAAAAAGTGCGTGTCATCAATGTATTGAATTATTTTTACTCTACAATCCTCTGTGGGTCCGATCCTTTTAAAAAAGTTATTATTTGCTGGGTCCGATTCTTCTAAAAAGATTATTATTTGTTGTCATTTAGTCACCCTATTTAAGTATTCTGCCACTAATAAAAGGAGAAAGGGATAGTGGATCGCCTTATCGTATCCCTATTTTTATCTTAATTGATCTTATCATCTCTCCATTCAAAAATACTACTACTTTTGCATTATCAATATATTCTTATATCCATCTCTGTCTCTTTTTAAAATAAAAGTTTAATTTTTAAAATTTTTAAGCCACACTGCTGTTTCTCGATAAATTTATATGTTAATGTTAAGAAAACCCTGTTTAGAATATTATTATTATTATTTAAAGCTTTCACCTGGCAACTTATATACGCAACTGCTTGTCCCATAATCCTAGTCTTGAGCGTTGAAGTGATGTCGACATTTTTCTTAAAAAAAAAAAAGAAAATTGTTAGTAGGTTTTTAAGTTAACGTAGAGCGTGATAAATGGAAGTACTGTCGCAGTTGAAGAAACTTATGCGGCGAAATGGCACCTGGCAATCAATAATTATTAGCGTAAACTTGTTGATAAAATAATTACCATTATTATTATCTTAAACCAGTTGTATAATTCTTTTGGTTCACCTGCAAATTACCAGTATAACTCAACAAATTGAATTTGACCATGTAAATAATCACCGTGTCTTAATAATTTCCCATTGCGTTATAAGATTTAACTAAACCTGCACTAGATTTCCGGAGAACGCTGAAAAATTAGCCATCACCCAGTCTGAAAAAATTAAGCTTATTCATAATTAAGTTACGATTTAGTGTGAAGATCTAACCTACTAACAATAATAATTCTTTGAATCCAAACCACCGACCCAAAATATTTAAGTTCAGTTATTATTATTAACGTATATGATCTCATATATCCGATCAGAATTTTAATTTCATTCAATGTGAGACTATTGAAATGTTACACATAGCAATATTTTTTTCCCCGCAAATTTCCTAACACGTCCACTACAAAATAAAGAGAAATGTCTAAGCAAAATATTCTATTTATGAGAACCAGTTATTTCCTATAAAGGAATCACGAGAGTTCTATGGGTGTATATAGTTGGTACTGTGGAACCTTATTCCATCATCTTCTATATCATCAATTTATCATATGCCACTAACACAACTCAAAAAGTAAGCATAAATCTTATGTTTTATCAAATCAAAGACCAATTAATCTTCACACTAATCTTATTAATTTTTTAAAAAATAAAAACTTTAAAGAGAGCAAAAAATTCCGCATACGTAATCTAAAATTTATATAGGTGCAATGATCGATACTAGTTTTTTTATTTGTCAACATCGAATAGGTGTCCACCCACGGGACTCCCAGGGGACTGCATTAGTTCAATGGCTCTTTCATTGGCTCGTGAGAGAAATAGAGTATCAAAAGCAAAATCATCCTCTACTATTTTTCAGTAGCTTATCTCCACACACACACACACAAACAGCAACAAAAAAACAAAAAAACCTGGCAGAAATTTTTTTGCAGAAACTAGTTCCTGAAAAGTAGTATAACAATACATCAAATTTCTTCTTCAATGTGCTATGGACAATTGGAGATCTTAGAGTCACACATTCATTTTGAGCAATTGCTATCAAACAAATTGTCGTTACTAAAATCGTACTATGCATTTTCTCTGGCCAAAATGTATTTACATCAGTTACAATTCAAGAATATGCTAATAGAAGTGCTGTATCTATCGTACTTTTGAAACATTACTCATGTTGTATTAGCCTAAGGGAGTATAACAGAAAAAGAACAAAACGATCGCATCTTTGTGATAAAGAGATACCTCTCCCTTGAGTAGAAACTTTTGAAACAATCAAATGTCCAGCAACTGCCCATGTTGTAGTGAGACTATACTCCACTTCAATGTTATTTTCTACCCAATTTATTCAGAAAAAAAATCCCTCCGGTCAAAGCCAAACGATGCAATGAAGCCTGCGATGCATCTCAAGTACTTAAAACAGCAAGGCAGATTACACGAAAACCAGAGCAGGTTTAAGTACGGACCGTGTGAGAGGCCAGAATATAAGGGCAGTTGAAGAATCATCTATGCGCGAGCTGAAGCCCTTGCTCTAGCCACGGACTTTTCATAAAGCTCTTCGTATTGTGCAGTCGAAGAGTCCCAACTGAAGTCCATTTTCATGACCTTCTGAACAAGTTGTTGCCATATTTCGGGATTTTGGTTGTAATACTTGAATGCCCGCTCCATTGCACTGCTTAAAGCCTGAACATGAAAGCACCAATAAAAGTGTGGAACATTTATCCTAAAGGAGGTTTTACATAGATAACCCTACAAAATCATTTATTTACACATACCCATTAGACTCCGAGTTTTTATATATTACCGATCAAAAATTCTGTTTATTACAAAAGAAATCTTATTGTCTGTTAGGGAGTAATCCAACAGATGGATGAACATTTCTTGTGTTTTTGAAAGAGCATATTTGATTATTCATTTTTCACAAGGGTATATACATTTACAGATAAGTGCATAGGTGTGTGTGTGTGTGTGTCTATATATATATATATATATATATATATATATATATATATATGTATCCCTATTTAAAAAAACCATCAAGAAATCTACCACAAGAATGACTACAAATGGATAATTGCCAAAGAAAGTCTTCTTCATAAAAAAAAAAAGTCATCCAACCACTTCAAGGAAATGAGACAGAGAAGATACCCAACCTGCTCATCAGGTTTCACAAATGTGAAGCCATTTCGAAACTGCACTGGTATTGTTTTGTCATCAATGTCAAAAACGCTGCAGAAAACCATGAAGGACAAATAACTGTTGTCTTAGAAGCATATATCTCATAACACTTGAAGTAAACAGTCAGCAACCTTACCTATCATTCAATCCACCAGTTTTTCTCACAATTGGCACGGAACCATATCTCATTGCTATCATCTATAGACATGAGAGGACAGTAAAATTTTAATGCATGAAAAACTATGGAAAGAGAACTAATCAGTAGGAAAAAGTTGGAAGATGTTAGCATTATATTGTTACAGGAAGAGACTTCATCTTTGCGGATGGTAAATGCAACATATGAATATGAAAGAGTACCTGAGTGAGGCCACAAGGCTCAAACATTGATGGAATTACAAACAAGTCAGATGCCGCATAAATCAAATGTGAAAGGGCATCATCATACTTCAGTAGCAACCTAACATGAGGGTTGCTCTGGAAATGGTTTGCTATGCCCTCAAACTCCCTCTGCAATATAAACAAATCAATTCTAATCAAAATGAATGAGACTGTCCAATCATGCTTCTATGAAAAATATAGAGCACACAAGAGAGACCTTGCTAAGAGGAAGAGGAGGAGGAGGAATATAATGTGAAATTCAATTGTCAGCAACAAGAGACATACTTGAATGTGTGGAATTGGACTTGAACCTAGAAGCACAAACTGTCCTCCTAATTCCAATGTTTTGTATATTGCGTGCCTAATGAGATGCACGCCCTTTTGTGGTACTAGCCTTGTGATACAACCGACCTGTTTCATAAAGCTTTGGTGACTGGACTATCTTTAAAGGACAAAGGATCAACATATGAGCTTGAAAGATAAGATAAACAGATGGATACAAAACTAATATGAAACAGCCAATGAGACACCATTGAAATGGTATGTTCACGTTTCAGGTCAAGGTTACTGCAACCATGACAACGTTGTCAATAACTCAGAAAAGTTTGATTCCAGCATATATAGGCATGAATATCTTAGGGTTTTTTCCTTTTTTTGGGTTGGGGGGTGGGAGGGCGGCAGCGGCGGGTCTATGCATGATGCTATCAAAGCACATTTAAATCATTCATGACATTCACCAATATATATATATATATATATATATATATATTGAATAATTAAAAGTAGCATGCTATTCAAATACAGAAAGGAAATTGAATTATGTTTTTTGAAAACTAAAAAAGGAAAGTAGGTAGATACAAGACAAGGTCCAAGTGTTTCATTGGGGAAAGATATTGTATGAAAAAAAAAAACAATATGGTACAGAATAACATAGTTGATATTTTAATCCATTCTATTTTGTGCCAATCAGCATGATTAAAGAAAGATAGCTGACTACATGAACTAATTAACAATTGTCACATACAGAGTAAAATGAGGTTCTTACCAGTGGTTGAGAGGCATCTTCTGTGGACAAGTTCATATGCTTTCTAAATGCATCTTTATTTGCTGCTTTGCCCTGAAGATCATCAGCATTATACTGAGCTCTAACAAAAGTATCACTACAAGGATTCCATGTATCTGTATCAATTCCATTAAGAATTCCAACGAATTTCCTTGCATGGAGTTTCAGTGTATCATGGAGGCCCCGACCACCCTGCGAACCAGAAGCAGCACTTTTACCACTCAACTTTCAGGAAATTCTCAAATCTTTTACAGAAATAATATGGAATATAAAGTTGCCTAATACAAAACAACAACTACCAGTGGAAAAGAAAAAAGAAAAAATGGTGAAGTTGTCCTAATAGAAAACTATTATGCAGCTATTTTAAAAACTAAAACATAAAATTCTCACAAGGAATATGCAAAGATGTCCCAATAGCAATAGCAACTTTTTATTCACACGTACTAAATGAGAACGGGAAGGAGTAATCTCTCAATCTCAACAATTTAGAGAAAAAGTAAAATAGATTGGTTTGCCAATACTCATGATACATCAAGATGTCAGAAAGTTATACCTCTGAGGAGCGCACTTCTTGAGCATATGTTGGTGATACAGTTGTAACAATGTTAGAATACACAATCGCGCCCTGAGATTTCAATTATTATACAGATTAATTCACACACGCACAAAGTTGCTAACTGAATATGCAGCCAAATATTGGCGATGTCATTACCTTAACGGTATTAATTCTATCATGTGCTGAATGATCCTGCATCCTATCAGGTCTGTTTAGGTGATGAACATCAAGGCCGCAAGATGCCAACTCAGAAGCAGGAGCTGTTCCTTGATATTCGAAATTGTGACATGTAAAGCAAATTCTAGCAGAATCAAAACCCCGGGTAGCATATATATCCCAATAGAGAGGTGCCTGGAAATACAAACTCTTTATATCAGAAAAAGGAAGACAAATATTTTAATTAGAGTTCTGAAACTCAATCAAATAGGAGAATCATAACAAATTGAGCGCCTACAACAAATGCTGTTTGCCAATCATGACAGTGGATTATGTCAGGTTTTTTCCCTGCTTGGTAAAGTAATTCTAGGGCGGCGCGGCTGAAGAATGAAAATCGTTTAAAATCATCATGCTCTCCGTAGTATTGTCCCCTCCAGAAGAACCTTGCCGGATGATGAGGCTCTATAAAATAAACTGGAAGACCTGCATACTACATTTTAGTTAGCCATGCTTTTTAGATAATTTAACGGGTGGTTAAAAGCTTAAAAAAACATGTTAAACCTTCAACAGTGCCAACCCAAATTTTATTCTTGAATTGTTGTCCATCAAAATATGACTGTACCACCACATCTAACATCTGCAAGCAACATCAGCTTATTTATCATATTAGAAGTCCACGCACCCAAGGAAATTTTTAGGTAGTCATTGAATAGTGTGAGCAATTTCTGAGTTACGTACCTTAAGATCAGTGATGAGTTCACAGTGCATGCAGTCATATTTCGGAAGTACAATTTCCACTAGATGGCCTTTCCTCTGTAGTGCTTTACACAGACCAGACACAACATCCCCCAGACCACCGACCTAAAGAAGCAAAATGTTAAAGCCATTTAGCACTGACTGGAGGAGTGGATACATTTTCCCTGGTCAGAATAGTTACATTTCCGACAGGAGAAATATCAGGCAGATACACAGTCGAATAATCATAATTAGGGGAGCCCAAAGTACTCATTTCAAAATGATATCTAAAGACAGCTTGAGATAGGTAATCATGGTACATTACAAGCAGAAAGTATTTTTTATTGTTTGCAGGTACTCATGAATGTATCCATTATTTTATGAGAAATGCTTAAGTAAGCAGAGATATTTCTGCCGGAGTTGACAACTGCAGCAGTTCTGACATAACAGTGTACATAACCATAACATATGAAGTGCTAAATTAGAAGCTCAAAACAAGTGTAGCTTAACATAGATGGTTAGTTAGCTAACTATTCACAGCTGATAAACCTATGTTTTATCTTTTTTTTCTTTTCCTCTTTCGTGTGGATCCAGATAACTCTATATTCCATCTTTATAAGCAAAAAGGACTAGACAAGAGAACAGACAATCTTGCAATCTTGTTATACTTGAGTACTTGAGAGTACTTGAGTGAAGGAGGGGTGGGGGGGGAACCGGTATGCCGCATTACCTTTGCAACAGGAGCCATCTCTGCTGCTATATGGACAATGTGCAAGCCTGGACTGCAATATCCAAAAAAGCTTATCTTAGAGGATTCTCTAATACCAAAAACCTATCAAAAGGAAAGAAACAGTACCTTGTCCCATGTAAAGTCAATTTTAGGAATTTCGCCACAATTTCTCTCTCACCCATCCCTTTGCATGTCAAATATGCATCACGAATCTGACTATCCCTCTTCCATACCATTTCTCTCAGCAACTTGGCATCGTTGAATGATATTTTCTTCTCAAGCAACCAACCTTCAACAGTAAGAAGTAATTGGCTCCAGAATACCCCAGGCATATCGTTACTATCTAGTTCAAGTGATCTCCCTTCTCTTTCCTCTGTCAGTTTATTTAGTGTATCCTGAAATTCTTTAACTGATTCTTGATACAGTTTAATTAGAGAATGCATTTCTTGGTCAGATATTTGAAGGCGCTCCTCTAAGGTTTTCACTTTCTGTTGCAAAAGGTCATCAATATAGTCATACTTCTCAGATGGGAGCTTGGATTCATTTACAGCTTCAAGAGAAGCTTCTAACTTTTCAACTTTCTTTTGCAACTCGTGGTTTTGCTGTAAAACTGAACCAGCCTGCTCTACTTGTTTTGTTGAATTATCTTGAAAGGTTTGCAAATTCCCTACCTTCTCCCACAAGGCCTTGCATTCATATTGAAGGGGAACAAGTTTCAAAACATCATCCTGTGAAATTGCAAATTTAGACTCCAGCTCTCTAAAGGAAACCTCCAATGTGGATCGCTCTTTCTCCAGCATTCGCACACGTTCCTCTGTTTCCCTAACATCAGTAAGTTTTGACTTGAGAATTTGTACATCATCCTTCAATACCGTATTCTCTTCCCTTAGAGCATTGAGTTCAGAAACAAGAGGAGAATCACTAGTATTAACATCAGTCCCTCCCTCAAGAGTATCTCTTAAAACCATTTTTCTTTTCAGCCTTTCAATTTGATCTTCAAGAAGTTCCACGTTTACCTTCTCCTGAGCAGCAACTTTGAGTCGGGCACCAGTTTCTGCCAACTTCATCTCTAAAACATTTATTTCTGCTTGCAAAGACTCCTTTTCAGCAAGTATTTTGTCAACATCTTCAAGGGCACGGACACGGGCTTGATTGAGAAGCAAAATATCTGATGGGAAACCAGTAATAAATTAGATAACATGCAAACATTACATATAATAAACAACTACAAGAACAAACTTTAGATGCCGAGAATTGCCTACTCTTTTGGGCATTATTGATCATTCCTATCAAATCTTCCAGCCGAATATTTGGTACCTCCTCTCCACCTCCAGCATCCTCAATCTACAAGTAAATGTAATTAATTGAACAAATTTTACAAATTATGCAACAGTAATCACTAATGGAACAGATGCTGAACACGATGAATACCATGATGCAGAATAATACCTCATAATTGCTCGCTCCGATCTGACCTGTCTTGCTAGTAACATCAGTTTCAATAATAGTGCCTGACAAACTATTCTGACGATCATGCAAGGTAGAGTCGCCGGTGGAGTTCGGAGCTTCATTCTTTTCTTCACCGGGAGGGTGAAATGCCGTATTTAACGGCGGCGGCTTTGGAGAAATTCTTTTAGTTTGCCCTTTTCTGTGCTGTGGACTGCAGATAATACAACAGTAGTCAATCACAGGTAAGCAACATAACGCCCATATTACACAGCATTTACTAATTAATTTCAAATGTTGATAAATTTAAATCTGATACGATGATTTTGAATAGTCCAAGTATTATCTTCTTCACTTTTGCTCAGATTATTACTCGATTGAAAGTAATTTGATCGAGAACACCAATCCAATCTAGCAAACAACAACAAGCGTCACGCAACACAATCATTCATCATAAGCAATTGGAGCAACAAGAAACACATAAAACTCCTACAGGACAAGTAATTACAGAACAATTAAGAATCATCATGGGCAAACAAGGGGACGATCATGAAGATGAGCGAAACGGATAAGGAATCGAGAACACTTTTGCTCAGATTATAACTCGATTGAAAGTAATTTGATCGAGAACACCAATCCAATCTAGCAAACAACAACAAGCGTCACGCAACACAATCATTCATCATAAGCAATTGGAGCAACAAGAAACACATATAACTCCTACAGGACAAGTAATTACAGAACAATTAAGAATCATCATGGGCAAACAAGGGGACGATCATGAAGATGAGCGAAACGGAGAAGGAATCGAATGGAGAAACCTGAGATTTCGCTGCCGCGTCCTGCAAACGACGGGGAGAGAGCGACGAGAGCAAGCGACCAGGGGGCGAGGACGGGGTGTGGAGGAGGCGAGGCCATGGACGACGACGACGAGGGAGATCGCCTCCGACGCCATGGGAGGAGGGATTGGAGCTACGAAGAAGAGTTACGGAAAGAAATATATGCATACATATATATATATATATAGGGAGCTTATGCACTATCGTAGAGTTGAGAAGCTTCTAGCCATGTTGAGCTTGATCGAGCTCTTCATCACACTCTTTTTTTTTTTTCTTTTTTTCTTTTTTTCTTTTTTTTTTAGCGGGTTGGGGGGGTGGAGATATTCGGAGCTCGGAGCGTTATCTGACCCCACAAGTAGGAGGACGGAAAAGTGCAAACCCGCGGAAAGCTTATCGGCCCCTTTTGTGCGCTTTTCGCTCACTCCATTGTCGGGTAGAAAAATTAACTTGCACAATCCAAATAAAATATAAATTTTATATTCTATTTATTTTACGATAAAAATAAATTTTACTAATAATTATATTAATATAACTATATAGTAACTGTAATTGCGCCTTGGAATTCGGGCCTTGCTAGTCGGTTGAGACGGCCCTAACGGATTTTGACCTGTCGGGCCTAAAGGAAGAAACCCATCAAGAATCAAAAATTTCGGGCCGGGCTGCGCGTATAGACCGGCCCGAATAGAGTGAGTGTGAGCTCTATAAGACTCTACCCAACCCTTTGCTAGGGTTTAGGTTCGCGTGCGTTTAGTTCCTCTCTTCTTCTCTCTGTTCTCTCCGCTGCTGTGGTTCTCGCGATCGCGAAGATGAAGGTGGTGGCGGCGTACCTTCTCGCCATTCTCGCGGGTAACTCTGCCCCCTCTGCCGACGATGTCCGATCCATCCTCGAATCAGGTTCGTCTCCTGCCTCTGTTCTCCGATCTCTTCCTCGATCCCTCTCTCAGATCCATCTGATTAATCCGATTCGGTGATGCGTAGTGGGTGCGGATGTGGACGAGGAGAGGATCGAACTGCTTCTGCGCGAGGTGAAGGGGAAAGACATCACCGAGCTCATCGCCTCCGGGAGGGAGAAGTTCGCCTCCGTCCCCTCGGGAGGGGGCGTCGCCGCTGTCGCCGTCTCCGCCGGAGGTGGAGGCCTCGCCGCCGCTGCCGCGCCCGCCGCGGCGGAGCCCAAGAAGGAGGAGAAGGTTGAGGAGAAGGAGGAGTCCGATGAGGTCGGTTGAACAACACTTTAATAAAAGGAAAGAGATAATAATAATAATAATAATGGTTATACTCTGATAATTGATTACGGCTTTTGCTACTTTGTGAATGCAGGATATGGGATTCAGCTTGTTCGATTGAGCATTTAGCGCGTTTTTTTGGGATTCAGATCGTTCTACAGTGTGTTTATGTTAAATCGTTTCGTTAATCACATTGATGTGTTTTTTTTTTTTTTTTTTTTGTCGTTTTGGTTTTTAGTCTTTTCAGTTTTCTAAGTGCTGGAAAATTTTGATTATGTTGCAAACTATTGTTCATTTTAGAAATTTTGAAGTAGTTCAAAATTTTTAATCTTTTCAGAGGTTTTTAACTGATTGAAAATTTTGATTTGGCGGTTGGTAAAAAGTTGAAGTGCTTCATCACAAATATTCTGGCAATATAGCTGTTTATTATAGTAATAAATAACTTGTGTAGTGGTTGTTTTGTAATTTTTATTTACACCGAATTTATTTCCGGTGAATATTTGCGTGTTTAGTTCCTGGACTCACCGTACGGAATTGACCGTGAGCCAGGCCTAAAGCCCACAGCCCATCAAGCCCAAAGGCACGCAATGAGGCGTGCTTGGGCCTGATTAAGGTCCACATAATGAAAAGCTTTTTGCCTGCACCTGGTGTAACCGTACACATCATGCACTGTAGATAATTTTTGATGATCAGTAATTTTTTAAGATTTAAATTCAATCCAGTAAATATGATCTGCACCATATTAAAAGGCATAGGATTTGCAAATTCATAAAAAACATTATGAAATTCTCAATAGTGAATAGCAGAGAAATAGATAAACAACGAAATTATCCTGTTCACAGAAATAGAATGTGGTCCAGCTGCTCCAGCATGAAAGAACCTAGAAAGAGAGCAGGGAAGTACAGGTATCTCAGGATTATTCACTAAAATTAATGCAACTTGGTCCTACCCTTAAGATTAGGATAACAGAAACACTGCAGTTACTGATAGATTTATCAATGGTAATATTTCAAATCCAGATCATAATTATTGCTGTAGTAGTAACAATATGACATGGTCAGGATAGTCAACATCCAGACCTATGCCTCCCACATCTATTAGTTTTCAAATCCCAAATTTGAAGCTTATGTAGCTTCATTACTACACTTGAGATTATTTTAATAAGATGATAAGGAGTGTCGAATTTGAAAATATTTTTATTTTTTATGTGATGGGTGATTTCATTGAAATAATAAATTTTATCATGGGACAGAAAAATATGTTAATTTAATTATTATTTGCTAACTAAATTTAATTTGGATGAGATATTTTTTATTATTCGAACATATAATGATGTACGTAATCAAACCTTAAATCAGATTTATTTTATTTTATTTTTTTTTGTGAAAAAAGTTATAGAGAAAATGACTTATTTTGTCAAAACAACATTGAACCCTTTTGTTCTCAAATTGAAGAAGTAAAGTTCAGTTATGTTTTTATTATGTAACACGTTAGTTTATTTATTGATTGATTTTAACTTTACATTATTCAATGCCCATCTAATTTCTACAGCTAATGATCTCAGCATAGCTCCTTAAATAGTTATTAATGGCCCACCAATGTGAATTTGCAAAAATAGCCGTTGGGGGGGGGCAAAATAGTCTTTTCACAGATGAAAACAAAGGGAATAAAAAAGTGTGTCACCTCCTCTTCTGTGGCCAAAAGCGAAGGGTAAAACGGTAAATAAACTTGTGCTAGCCAGCAGGCAAATTTGATTTGGAGTGCATGTCCCCTGTTTCGGAGAAATTATTGTACGTACCTGGTTCACTGTGCCATATTTAAAAAAATCTAATAATAGAAATTATAAAACAAAAATTTTAATTTATTGAACAAATTTTTTTAGATGTTCCACAACTGCTATGTAAAAAATTGCAAAATTTTCAGAGACCATATTCCTACAAAAAAATAAAAAACACGTCTTTTCATACTGATGGTTAAATTTTCTATATATATATATATATATATATATATATATATATATATATATATATATAATTAAGTTTTTATATTTTTAAAAGTACCCATTTATTGATATTTATAAATTTTTAATTCTTAGATAAAAAAATGATGATTAGAATGATAATGGATCCCTTGAATTTAGTAGGTGATTGGTATAATAGCATGATATAAGATATAAAATTAGTCAAAGAGTTAGATCTAATTGTGGATAGCTTACAAATATTAATTATTTGATACTTTTTTACAAGTATAGTAGCATAACTCTCTCTCTCTCTCTCTCTCTCTCTCTCTATATATATATATATATAATAAAGTCCGCTCACTATATTATCAAATAGTACTAAGAATTTAATGCTACCAAATTTTTTATCATTAGATCAACTCGTTTTATCATTTCTAACCCTTAGATTATACTATTCAACCAATCACCTACTAAACCCTAAGGGCCCATTACCATCCTAACCACATATTTTTTCATCTAATGATAAAAAATCTAACAGTACCAATAACTTGTTACTATCAATAATATAATAGTATATATATATATATATATATATATATATATAGGGTCCGGCTACTATACTCTTATAAGTAAAATTCTTTTGTACTCATAAGTTTTCATCTCTTAGATGAAGAAATATGCGATTAGGATTATAGTAGTCCCTAGGATTTATACTATTTTTTCAACAACCTAATAAACCTTAGAGGGACCACTATCATTCTAACCGCACATTCTTTCATCCAAGGGTGAAAAAGTTATGAGTATAAAAGGATTTATACTCATAAGAGCATAGTAGCTCTACGCTGTATATATATATATATAGAGAGAGAGAGAGAGAGAGAGAGAGAGAGAGAGTTGTTATTAAATTTTTAATCCTTTGATTAAAGAATGTGTGGTTAGAATGATAGTGGGCTCATAGAATTTAGTAGGTGGTTGAAAAAATAGTATAATCTAAGAGATGAAAATAATTAAAGGGATAAATGTAATGGTGGAAAATTTAATAGCACCAAGTACATGTTGCTATCGATAGCATAGTAACCAGACTCTCTCTTTCTCTCTCTCTCTCTCTCTCTCTCTCTCTATATATATATATATATAGTTCGACCGGAATATTTGTAATAGTATTTGGCTCTAGATACTATTTAGTTTTTAACTTTTAGATGAAAAATCATAAAATTGAAATGATAGTATTCCTTACTATGATTTTTGTTTTGTGGTCATGACCTTCTAAAGTTTAGTAGGTGGTTGATAAAATAATATGATTTAGAGGGTGAAATTGATCAAAGTGTAGATTTATTGGTTAAAAATTGAATAGCACCAAGTGTTTAATATTATTAACAATATCTTAGCCGGATATATATATATATATATATATAGAGAGAGAGAGAGAGAGAGAGAGAGAGAGGGGGGGGGAGGGAGAGACTATTATATTATTAATAGCACCATACATTTGGTACTACTAAATATTCTACCGTTAGATCTATCAGTTTGATTATTTTTACTTGTTAGATTATACTATTTTTTCAATCATCTACTAAATTTTAAAGTCTCATTATCATTCCAACCGCACATTATTTTATTCAAGAATCAAAATTTTAATACTATTAATAATATAGTATTCGAGTTCTCCCGCTTGTATGTATGGTGCATCAGATGCATGCAATAAATTTTTGCTGATTTTTCTCTCTCTTGTATTTCTCTATTACATAATATATTATTTCAATTTCAATAATTTTCCTTATCTTTTATCTTACCAAACTTTAATGCAAACCCTGCCACTTCCTCTGGCTTTCCCTTTACTGTTCTCTTCCCAATTCCCATCTCCTCTCTCTCTCTCTCTCTCTCTCTCTCTAAAAGCTTCCCTACATTGCAAACAAAGCTTCTCCTTTTATCTGGATGCTTTCATGCTCACACCCTCCCCTCTCCTCCCCCTCTCTCTCTCTCTCTCTCTCTCTCTCTCTCTCTCTCTTCGTCTCTCTCAATTACAAACACAGGTAGGAGAAGTTACACACCAACCATTTCCACCAAACCATCTCTTTCCCCTCCCACTCCCAACTCAATCAGAGGTTGATGCAAGTGATTGTCCCTCCTCTCTCCCCATTTTCTTTGTTCTGAAGTAGTTTTCTCTCTGTACATCCTATGAGCTGCTCCCTCTTTGGTTCTGTTGCTCATTTTTTGGCCCCACATTTGGGCTTAATCCCTCATTAAAGTCCACTCTTACTGTGGTTTTCTCACCTGGGTTTTCTCCATTTTGCAGATATTGGTATATTTGAGGCTTTAATGGCTTAAAAGATTGATTTTTGGAGGAACCCATTTACTCTTCCTGGTTCCTTTCTTCCTAGAGTGGAAGATCCAACAGATCACTTATTTAAACCACCCCAAAAGGTGATCACTTTTTCTTTTCTTTTTTTTTTTTTTTTTTTTTTTTTTTTTTTTGATGGCTCTTGAGTTTGTAATTAATGTGGGGTTATATGGAGAAGAGATGAGCGTGGCTTGATTTCCTTTTTTCCAATTTGGGTGCTTTATTAATGTGGTCTGAATTAATGTGTTGTTTTGTGGTGCCTGTGATCTTCTTGTCATTTGCATTTAGTGAAGAGTATGTATCAATTTTTGCTTCCTTTTTACTCATTAAATACCTCACAAGAAACTTCTGTCTCTTATGCTTTACGAAGAGCATGTGTTTATGGTGGAAATTAAATGGCATGTCCTTATTCACTTATGTTTCATTTGTTCTTAAACCATTGTAAGCTCTAAAATTTTCTCTTAGATCTATTCAAATAATGTTTTCTGCATGCGAATTGATGATGTCGCAATGTTTAACTTTTCATTCTTGTCACCTGCAATGACTGTGCCAGTATTTTATGTTAATCCACTGATTCTGCTTTATTACTCAATCCCAGAGAAAGAAAAAGAGAAAAAATGTCGTCCGGTGAATCTCTTCGTGCGGAACTTTCGACCAAGATGCCACCTTTTGGCCTAAGATTGTGGGTCGTGATCGGCATAAGCGTATGCACGCTAATCATATTCATTCTTTGTTTCCTTTGCATTTGGGCTTCATTCAGAAAGAAAAAAACAAGGACATACGACACCTTTCCTATCACTCAAATCCCGGATGTTTCCAAGGAAATTGCGGTGGATCGGGTCGGTACCGACGGTATTAACCGTAACATCCATGAAAACCAAGGCTCTATAATCACCTTACAGGACAAATACAGTGATAAGCACTCGGGTAGAATGTTGGCGCACTTGGCGAGGAGTAAATCGAGTGATGCAGATAATTTGAGCCAATGCAGCTCGGTCTACCACATCGACCGGGCCGGTAGTTCGCATTCGGGGGATGAGGGCGGATCAGGGCCTGCGAGGTCGCACCCAATTGTGTCAGCATCTCCTCTAGTTGGTCTACCCGAATTCTCGCATTTGGGATGGGGACATTGGTTCACTTTAAGAGACTTGGAGAACGCCACTAATCGGTTTTCGAAGGAGAATGTTATTGGAGAGGGCGGATATGGAATTGTTTACCGGGGCAGGTTGATAAATGGATCAGAGGTTGCGGTGAAGAAGCTTTTTAACAATCTGTAAGCAGTGTTCTATCTAATGTTCATCAAATTTTGATAAATAAATCAATTCTTTTAGAAAAACTCGTTAAAATGTATGTATAATCCCTGCACTACCTGATATCGTGACTTAATCCCCTAAGCTCATTCACGTAAAACACTGTAGACATCGATCTTTATCACATACTGCAGTTCGATCCCTCACAGAAAAAACTGAAACTATTTTTGTTCCTATAAAATGGCCATTTTAACCCTCCTGCGAAATGATTGCCTTGATTCGGTGTGCTTGGAATAGGGCTAAAAAGGTTATTTTATAAGAAAAAGACACATTTCGTCAGTTTTTCTTTTTCGTCCAGGGATGGAATGCAATGTGTGAGAAAACTTAAAGATTCAAGTGTTTGAGTTAAATGTTCAGGATCTAAGTCGCAATATCATGGGTAGTACGGAGCTACCCATGCATTTTACCTTAAATATTTTTGCTCAATTGATTTCATACTGGAAACCGTGTTGTTTATTCATACCGCAGGGGTCAGGCGGAAAAGGAATTTAGAGTGGAGGTTGAAGCAATCGGCCATGTTAGACATAAGAATCTGGTGCGGCTTTTGGGTTACTGCGTGGAAGGGACGCATAGGTTGAGTCTTGTTCTTCTGATTACCTTCGGTCTACTACGTTTTTTTTGCCTTTTTAGTATTTAATTTATCACATCATGATGGCTTACAATTAGTAGTTTATATTTATAACCAACCCCCTTATGCGGTTGTTGCCACAGCTTACTAGCTATAACTAGTTCAAAAAAATAAAAAAAATAAATACAATTTTATTATTGCATGGATCCATGAAGTTTACTGTCGAATGCTCTTTTGCTAGCAACAAACTTTTGACCGGTATCATTTTATTATTTAAATATCACAAATTCACAATGCCACGTGAGGATAATGATGAGACTAATAGCTTGGCAATTCTCGTAATTGTTTAAATGATCATAACAACAAGAAAAACACTTACGAAGCGACGATAATTGTTTCCTACTTCCTGCATCTAGATATTTGAGTAGGTGTACTTAGCTACTGTCACTAATATGTTTTACCTACTATCACTAATATGTTTTACCTAGAAATTAATAGCCTACCAAATATCAGAAAAGCTATTATAATAGCATTTTAGTTTTGCAATTCCAATTTAGGTTCCAATTATATCAAAGAAGAATGCGGTAGGTATATATGCCCAAAACTATCATTATGACAAAGGCGAAGATATCAGGATGCAGCTAGTGGCATGCGGAAAGATATAGTGAGCTATTCCTTATTCTGCAAGGAATCTAGTGTTAAGGCCTTTGATTTAAAGCAATTGATCATGTGAGCAAGAGAAAAATTAGAAGCTACAAAAAAGGAAATCTTGGTGAAGGATCATAAACCTGATTTTTATTTCACTTATTATACAAATGACACGACAGATTCTCATGCAATTTACTCGAATCGCAGCATGTATGAAATTGGCCTGTTTCTCAATTGACACCGATCAGGACTCATCAAAGATGAAACATGTTCCGACTATGGTCTATTTTTCACCGGTAATTCAACATTAACTGAATTGTCGCTACTCGATTGACTCTGTAATTTTCGTCTTAATTGACCAATGAATATTGCCTTATAGAGTTATTTAACCCAACTATCCTGCATCCTCCAATTATGTTATTCTTGTAACTGTGAGCAAAATAGAAGAACACGACAAAATATTGGCATCATAAAAGTACACTCCAGCATAAATTAAGCTCTGAGGAGTTGAGGACTTAGAAGTAGAAAATCGCCACTAGGCTCGCGTGATAAGTAACGCGAAACGTTCAAATAAGAAGCCTGTATGAAGAAACTTTGCTGTCTTTCTAGAGACTCTTTAACATATCAATAGATCATAAGTAAATGGAGTATGCAAAATTAATAGGTCAATAGAAACATATCGTGCTACTCATTCTTGTCTTTAACTCAAACTCTAAATATAATACGATCATAATCGAATGCTGAACTTGTCCTGTCTAGAACATAAACTGCTGAAAATTTTCCCAATGTTATCAGTTGCAAATAAAGCAACAGGCTCATTGGATCCATTTTATATAGTTATTGTTTATCAGGTTTTGGCCTTAAGTAGTCCTTGTTATTTGCTAAAATGTCTTGTAATATTTAATTTAGCAATCAATTTTCGCACTACTTCACCATGCTCACCATATTATAGGATGCTCGTGTATGAGTATGTGAACAACGGGAACTTAGAGCAGTGGCTTCACGGTGCTATGCGCCAGCATGGCATTCTTCCCTGGGAAGCACGCATGAAGATTATCCTGAGCACTGCAAAAGCGTAAGACTTCTCAGCTGTCGATCATTACATTTACTATCGGTTACCTTATTTCAATTTTGTGAGCACTGATGTAATACTTCGGCAACTATTAAAGCTTTGCTAATTTGTGCCCCTACAATGTTCCAGCCTTGCTTATTTGCATGAAGCAATAGAGCCGAAAGTTGTGCACCGGGATATTAAATCAAGCAATATCTTAATAGATGATGAATTTAACGGCAAACTCTCTGATTTTGGACTGGCGAAACTCCTCGGTGCAGGCAAAAGCCATGTTACAACCAGAGTAATGGGAACGTTTGGGTACAACTACCTCTTTCTCTTTCTTTTAGGCTCCTTGGTCGTCACTTGCCACTTATTTTGATTTGTGTCGTAAAGAGCCGCCATTAATTTCCCTGCAAAATCATCTACTTATGTATACGCCCTAGTGAAATCTGAGATTTCATATATACTCTTTTACAGTCCAATTTCTTGCTCAATTACTCATATTTTTCATTCTTCTGTTTTTTTCTTTTCTTTTTTTTTATTACCCTTCGTAGAAGGGCATATGTGAAATTGCAAGGAACATTTGTAAGAAGCTAAATTTTTGCAGGGAAATATTGAAAGATACTAAACACATATTCATATTCTTTGCTGTTGTTAGGTACGTGGCACCTGAATATGCCAATACTGGGTTGTTGAATGAGAAGAGCGACGTATACGGTTTTGGAGTGCTTTTGTTGGAAGCTGTGACAGGTCGAGATCCTGTAGACTACGCTCGCCCGGCTAATGAGGTGTAGTTTGCTAACTTCATATACAATGCAGGAATGGTGATGTTTTCGATAAACAACTTCTTTTTCTACGTCGCAACATCCAATTTTAAGATAGATTGTCTACAAATGCGCACACTTATACTATGCTAAAAGAAGCGTAAATGCTTTTACCTTTCGCTTGTTCCTTTCCTAGTGTTCGATGAACATTTCGAACCTTAACTTTCTTTAGTTAGCTTCCTCTATTTATACTGGTATAGTATTGATCTCCAGGCCCATCTCGTCGAGTGGCTTAAAATAATGGTCGCTAATAGGAGGGCGGAGGAAGTAGTTGACCCAAACTTGGAAGTTAAGCCAGCAACACGGGCCCTCAAGCGCGCACTTCTGGTTGCACTGAGATGTGTGGACCCTGATGCCGATAAAAGGCCTAAGATGGGTCAGGTTGTTCGCATGCTCGAAGCAGAGGAAGTCCCCTTCCACGAGGTTGTGCCCTCTTATTCAAAACCTCGCTTTTCCTTCTATTATTAATTGCTATTTGATTGAATGACATTTTAAATGGACACATTCTCGGTCATTTTGCATGAACAATCTGTACCTAAAAAAAAGTTGATTATTTTAACAAAACTCTTGTACTCTGACATATGATCTCATCCTTGAGCGAAGGATCGGAGAAGCCGGAGAACTCACATGAACAGTATGGAGGTCGACTCCATCAGAGAGAATGCGAGCTCGAGCGATGCGGGAAATGGAGTCGCCATATCAGATGCTAGATCTTCTGCAAGGTTTCAGTTGTAAGCGGATTGATTTGCGACAAAAATGAGATTAAAGATCGATTTTTTTTTCTCTAAATCCTGCTAACAAGAGGAAGGAAAGCTTCTATTGACCGCGGCTGCAAGTAGATGAGAAGATACATTTTCTGCAGCATCATCATCCTCTTGGAAGTTCAATCTAGTATTTAGCTTCTTCTCTTTTTTTTCTTTTTTTTTTTTCATTTTATTCCTTCTTTTTTCAGCCTTTGTTGTATAGTTATCTGATTTAAGTTCATATTTTTCATGTACCTATTCCATTTGGTACCATAATGGCCACCATTGTGATCCTCTCTTGCTAGTTTTGGTTATGTTGTAATGAGAATGTTTTATTTAAATGATTGATTGTTGATTGCTCTTTTTTTTTTTTTTTCATCCCATTGGAAATTATTTTTCATGCTGTTTTGAGCCACCATGTATGATGTTGAATTTAATTTTTTTAAATTTGAAATGTGGATTTAAAATTGTTTTAAATAACTGTTTAATTTGGTAGAAGTTATTCTTCAAGCAAATAGTCATTTTACCACATGCAGTTTTTGCAGATAAGGTGAGTTTCCAATAAAGCAAAAGAATATTTCAATTGACAGCAAACATTTAGTTATCTTAAAATTGAAATAAAAATACAAAAACTGACTAGAAAAAGCACTATGTATTAATTGTATGGTTAAGTTCGTACAACTCCTCTAACATGTTGAATTGTAAATATATTTCTATAAAGTTTAAATTTTTATATTTATTTTTTTAAAATATTTTAATTAAATTATTTATATATATATTTTTAATTTATTAATTTTAGTTTACTATTTATTTTTTAATATAATATAAATAAAATAACAGTTTTACCTTTTCAAATATATTTTTTTAAAAATTTAATTATTAAAATAATGCAAAAATATTTGAAAATGATAAAAAAGTAAAGTTACCTCAGTAACTCATGCTAGCAATTATCAATTTTTGTGATCTGAGAATTTATACTTAATTAGGTTACAATTTTTATCAAATTTAACGAGTCTATTAGTTATTAAATCAGTTTTATTTGCTAAAAAGGAATTAAAATTATTCAATTCTATGAAATTTTTATATATTTTTAGGTAAAATTACTTAATTTGAAAATTTAAAAGTTGAGAGGATCTCAATCCAAAAAAAAAAGAAAAAAAAAAGAGAGTTGAGAAGCCAATTCAGAATGACACATGCATAGATGAGAGGTTCTCCATACAGTTTTAACTATTTGCCTCTGCATTAAATAAAATTATTTAAAATAAAATATAATATTTTAAAATATTTCAAATTAGAATATAATATTAAATATTTTAGGTTTTAATTTTCAATTTTATTGCTACTCTCTACCACAGGCGCAATAATTTTTTTTTTTAGGATAAACTTAATTTGCTCTCTATGATTTAGCTTATTTTTATTTTACATCTAATGGTTGAAAAATTATACTTAATTATTCAGTTATTATTAAAAATTTTAGTTTATTTATTTTATTTTATAATTTTAGATAAAAATAAAAATAAAAGTACAAAATAATTAAATATAATATTTTGAATTATAGAATAACAAAATAAAAATAAACTAAACAATAAATAGACAATTAATTAATTAATTTTTTTTTTTTTTTTGGTACACCGCACACTGAACATAAACTGAGTCGGGCCCCGTACGTAAAATGCTCTAAAGAGCAAAGAGTGGGAAGGAAACAAACAAAATACTTTGTACGTTGATCTTCCTATATATCTTGATCAGAGGGCCTAAGAGTGCTTATGCACACCGTACGATGTGTGTCGGCCATGATATATAGTAAAGCTGTGCAGTGTGTGTATGTGTGTGCAGATCACATGCTTTTCTTATAATGAAGTTAAAAAATGTTTTGCTTATGAGTTTTCTTTTCAATTCTTTCCTCAGTTTCTTGATCATGGAGAGCAATTGTACTAACCTGTGGAATTTGCATGGCATATAATATTATGACAAATGGGCATGTGGTACCTAATTAAATCACCCACAAAGATTTACATGTAATTAAGAGGTTCACATGCATGTATGGCCAACATGGCTATTACAAACATTAATTCCCAGGATGTAAGCATTTGTACTAATGATCATATGTCTGAGAAGATACTGAGCAACTACATGCTACCACTTGTGTTTTCTTATTAATTGATGCTGACGGATTTATATAGTATGATAATAATAATAAAATTAAATATGTGTCAATATTTAGATATATATATATATATATATATATATATATATATATATATATATATATATATATATATTGAGTTTTTATACTTTTAAAAATATCAAGTCATTGATGCTGGTAAGTTTTTAGCTATTGGATAAAAGATGTGCGGTTAAAAAGATATTGGGCCTATTGAATTAAGTAGGTGGTTGATAGAATAAAATGATCTAAGAAATAAAATTAGTCAAAGAGATAGATCTAACGATAGAAAACTTACAAGTATCAATTGCTTGGTGCTTGTACAAGCAAAGTAGCCAGACTATATATATATATATATATATACACACACACACACACACACCAATTAAGTCCGAGTAAAGCTTATATACTTTTAAGAACACAATCTCATTCACGCTTATGATTTTTTTATTATACGATTTGTATTAGAATCTGTGTTATAGTAAAGACATTTAAGAAGAGAGAGAAAAAAAGTACAATTGTATAAATTCCAATATAAATACTATGGTAAGATTTGTATTGGAATTTGTGTTATAGTAAAGACATTTAAGAAGATAGAGAAAGAAATTACAATTGTACAAATCTCAATACAAATGCTACGGTAAAAAATTCACAAGCATAGACGAGCTTGTGTTTTTGAAAGTATATAAGGTCTACTCTATGGAGTCCGACTACTATGCTATCAATAGTACCAACTATTTAGTGCTACCAAAATTTTCACCATTAGATCAACCCTTTTGATCATATCCTATTCTTAGATTATATTATTCAACCAATCATCCACTAAACTCTAGGAATCTATTATTATTCTAACCATACATTATTTTATTTAAGAGTTAAAAATTTAATAGCATCATAACTTGTGCTATATATTGATAGTATAATAATATATATATATATATATATATATATATATATATATATATATGATTATAATAAAATAGTGATATTAATTATTGTAATATAGTATATCTCAGAAGTGAAATAAAATGAAACCAAAATATATTTGTATTAATGATCATGACAAATACTATACATGAGAATTACTCCAAAGCACTTCATTGTGATTTCACACGCAAATATGAAAACTACAAGCAATTTAATTACATAAGATATATGAGTTTAAACAAAGTAAATAACAATAATGGACATGAAATCGTTTGAACGCATGACTCCATCTGCAGTCAACTTTTGAAGAAGTACCTTAATTTTTTTTTATTTATTTTGCGAAAGCTAAAGTCCAATGGATTATTTAATCTATATATACAGGCTTTTCCTGTGGTCACATGGGAATTTTATATTTTTATGCGCATTTGTGAATGCTCTTTTGACTGAGTCTACGCGCGCGCACCAAAGAAAAAAGAAAAAAAAAAGAACTACTGTTGGGTCAACACTACGTACAATTTGCTCTTCTTTTCACCTTTTTTTTTTTTTTTTTTTTTTTTTTTTTGTTTTAATTAATCAACAAAAACTAGCAGCCACCATAAGACATTTAAACCAGTTGATCACTACCCTTGTTGTTGGTGGCGCTTTTAAGGTTCATTTTGTGGATATTAATGGGTTAGATTCGAATCGAATTAATTGGTGCTTGTACATTGATGTACTGGCTTTTTTTTTTCTTTTTTTGAAGCGTAAATTCTACATAGTAGATTATATATTTTAATTGATCAAATTCTCTCCCATTATATATGTGTTTTGAAAATCTATAGCAGTCACGTTCTTGATAAAAATATTCGCAGGTCAAATTAACCTAAAACATTTAAATTTGTACAAATTGCACACAAATTAAATAAACCTATTAGATCAAAACCGAGCGCAAATCCAAACCCCATATATAAGATATAAGTATTAGGCCTAACTAAATTTGAGATAATTAAGAACAAGAAATTAATCAGGTTGTTGTGGACTTATTTGGAGTTTTAATTAACCCCAGCTGATCACATGGGTCATGGATGGTAAAGCCATGTGTAGCTAGGTTGTAAATAAACTTACCTAACCCATTAATATATAATTGCATGTGCGTCAAAACCATTTCACACAAAATATTAAAATAACTAAAATAAAATTAAAAAATTGAAATCAAAGGAGTGGAATGGACTTGACAAAAGTACATTTGGTCAACACTCTCCCAGATTCCAACAATCGATCTCTTAAAACAATATTTTGTGCGCGCGCACCTGAACTCAATGCGAAAAACGATAAAATTAAAGAAGGGGGAAAAAATGGCTTGTTTGCAAAGCCAAGATCTCTTGCTAAAGCCAATCGTGGTTAAAAACACTGGGGCTAATGATGTTAATTTCCCCAGTAGGTTAAAGACAAAAGGAGGTCATGTATCGATTCCTTGTAACGCTGTTTCGCTTAGACAAAAAATGCGCAGTGGCGTTGTGGATGGGTCCGGCGCCTACGTCCCTCACCTCTACGCCATCGCCGAGGCTGCCGCGGACCGCGCGGAGATGCACGCGATCATCGGCGAGCAGCGCGACAACTGGAACCACCTCTTCCTCAACTCCATCAACTCCATGAACCTCGCGGCGTCGGTCATGGCCGGGGTCTGCGCCGCCCGTCCCGAGCAGTTCTTGGCATTCAAGCTCTCCGCCGCGCTGCTGTACGCCGCCGCCGCCGCGATGATGGCCGCCGTCAACACGGTCCAGCCGTCGCAGCTCGCGGAGGAGCAGCGGAGCGCCGTGCGGCTGTTCCGCCAGCTCGAGAGGTCGGTCTATACGGAACTGGCCGTCGGTGATCCGCCGCAGGAGGACGACGTGAAGGAGGCCATCGCAAGGGTGTTAGCCCTCGACAGGTGCGAAACTGTAGATATATACGGTGTTGGTGTTAGTTTTAACATTTAGTAGTAATTAATATGATAACAACAGGGCGTACCCGCTCTCGCTGATTCCCGGAATGCTCGACAAGTTCCCGAAAAAGGTCGAGCCGACGACGTGGTGGCCGCGCATCAGCAGCCGGCATAAAAAGCAAGTTGAAACTGCGACCGGAGAAGCTGCAGCCACCAACGGATGGAGCGAAGAGCTGGAAGAAGAGATGAAGGGAGTGCTCCGAGTGCTTAGGAAAAAAGACGAAGAGCAGTACATTGCGGTCGGAAAATTGGCATTGGGGGTGAGCCGCGCACTGGCCGTCTCCGGCCCGGTTTTGGCGGGCCTCTCTGCGATCGGGGCTGCGCTCATAGGGTGCCCGGCCCTCGGGGCGTGGCCGGGGCTTGTGGCGGTGGTCGGGGGGGCCCTCGCGGCGGTGACGAACGCGGCGGAGCACGGTGGGCAGGTGGGGATGGCGTTCGAGCTGTTCCGCAACCTCGCGGGGTACTATCGGCAGCTGGAGGAGACGATCGAGGCGAACCTGGCGGAGCGGGACGCCGCGCGGAGGGACAACGGGGAGCTGTTCGAGACGCAGATGGCGCTGCGGCTCGGGCGGAGCCCCACCGAGCTCAAGGAATTCGCGGCGTACGCGAGGACGGCCGAAGAGACATCTTCGTCGTCGTCATTGTCGCAGCCGCTGGGAAAAAAGAAGGAGGACGAGGAGGAAGAAGATGGTGGTGGTGAAGAGTTTGCCGGGAAGCTATTCTGAGTGTGCATGTATGGGGGATATTTGTTAACGTACAAGTTGTAAGTTAATTGGTTTAGGTATAAGAAAAAAATAGTGAATTTTCTTATATGGAGTGATTAATTTAATTAATTATCTTTTAACTAACTATAAAATGATTTAACATAATTTTCTTTGTATTCGGTAGAATAATTAATTAAGACACTTTAATTCCCTCCAAACACTGCTGAAAAAGCTAACAATACAAATATTAATTTCCCAGTATATATATATATATATATATATATATATATATATATATATAAACCTCCTAATTCTTGTTCTGATCATATTAATGAAAACAAAAAATAAGAGAGTTTAGTAAGAATAAATTAAGTGCTAGATAAGTGATTATATATAGCCCTGCAACTAACTAGTATGATAAAAAAATCTAAAATTAATTCCTGTTGCAATGAGAAACAATAATAAGATTTTGGGCCTCAGAAGCAAAAGCTTAATTTGATTTAAGAGGACTCCACTTCAAATTAACAGAAGCAGTTTTAGAATGTTTCCTTAACAACTTAACATGCATCATGATTTTTCTAATAGCTTGTAATTTTAATAACGCTTTATTAAATATTGATGGTTCCGGCGCAAGTGGCAACAAATTTAGTAGTTGATATATGAAATTTTAAATTCAAAATTTAATTACTTTACATTTACAGTTAAATTTAAAATAAATAAAATAATTAACATATTATCTTTCTCTAAAAAAAATTACTTTATCAAATATCACTACATGCCTTCTCCAACACGGCCGAATTAAATAAGACATAATTTTCTTTAAAATGGTTTGCGGTATTCTTTTAGCTAATGCTTTTCTTTTTCTAGAAAGTAACATCGATCTATTACTTGCTCAATACGTATGTGGTGAACTAATTGTAAATTTATGTGTGATAATATATGAAAGGTTGACTTAATTTTATAAAAATTTCAGGCCAAGCATTAGTTGATCTCTCTCTTTCATGTACCACGACTTGAATAAAAGTTTTTTTTTTTTCTGTTTTTGTTTATATATTTATTCAGTGTGATGTTTCCTAAAAAATCCTTCTAATAGAAAATGAGCTGAAAATGTATTTAATATTTCATTCACATTTTCATGATGAATATTAAAGGAGTCGGTAATTTTTCAAACTCACAAATTTCAATATGTTGTGTTTTGATTATATAATGATCTAGTCCACTAGCAATAATAATTTGTTGAATCTAAACCACAATTTAAAATGTTTAAATTTAGTTATTATTACTAGTTTCATTTTCATGTGAAATTATTGGAATGTCACATGTTAATCCAAATTAATAGCTCGTAATATTAACTAAAAAATCTATCTAAGAAACAAAATAGAAAACATATTATTTAATTATATGAAGAAATTAATCTATCATGAAATTTGTCTTTCAAGCAACTCTCTAAATTTTCTTTCATAAAATTAGTCAAGTCTTATTTTGCTTGGCCATATGGAGTAAGTCTTTTGAATTGAAAGAAAGGAACAGTTCAAAGCTTTCACATTAATTATTTTGAAAATAGTGAGAAAAACAACAAAAAAAAATTGTCGCAACTTAAACATATGGTTGAAACTGTAGCGGTGAGAGGAAAAGAAGGCATAGGACAAGGCAGGGGAAAGACGACAGGGGGTTAGGGATAAAGATGAAGAGGAGATCTGGAGTAGATATGTTTGAGATAACGGGTCGGTGGTTGGAAGAAGACCCGAATCGCCAGGCAGGTGGGCCACCGATTGCTGCTCCACAGCCCGCCACTGCAGCCCACTTCGCCCGGCCTGTCGGGAGAATGACGACCCAATAGATCCAATAGATGATTAGTTTTAATTATCTTGCAGAGACTATTTACAAATTCTTATTTTTTAAAATTCAAACTTCAAAATACGTTGCTGTTTACTTCAGATAGATAAAAGGCATAAAGCTTGTACATTTTCACCTTAACCCCTCCTCACCCCCCCCCCAACCCCCCCCACCCCCACCCCACAAAAAAAAAAAAAAAAATTTAAAACTAACCAGGCCAAGGTGGCTTTCTATGTAAGGTTTGAAAGCCGAACTTGGGCTATGAAATCCAAACATACTGTGGGTCTACGAGAGGCCCACGGCCAATCGTGTTTGCTTTTCTTAATCAATTAATCCTCCTCTCAGGCTGATGACCGCAGTCGTCAGCCCCCGCCCGCCCCCCCGAAAAACGCCTGCCGTCTCGAGATGCTCGCGAGGGCGATCGCCGCGGCTTGCTCGCCCCGCCGCCTCCGGACACGGGCGGCGCCGACCAATCTCGTCGGCAACGCCTTCGATCTCCCCCGCGCCGCCGCCGCACCTGCGGAGGGAGGGGAGGGGACGCGCGTCGCCGTCGAGCTCGTGTGCTTCATCGACCCCGATGCCGCGCCCCCTCGCACGTGAGAGCTCCCGATTTCGTAGGTGCGTGCCCCTCCTCTGTTTTTTTTTTTTTTTTTTTGTTTCCTCTGGAACCCTGTGGTGAGTTTTGTTGGGAGAAGTGATTTGCTACTTTTGTGAATTGCAGTGGGACTCTGTTGAGCTTCGATTCGCAGTATGAATGCCAAAACCCGGTAGTGTTCGTGTGGTTGAGGAATTGGGTGGAGCCCGAGTGATCTGCGTCGAAATCTCTACTTTGTATTGTTAGTTTGATAATCTTTCCTAGTCAGGATTATGGAGAGGAAAGAAAAGAATGGCTTTGATTTAGGGCTTTGACGAGAAAGGAAAGAGAATTGATTCCACAAAATCTAAAATAATGGTAATGTGTGCTGATTGATCGATCGATTAATTGATGCGCAGGCTTAAGCAACCAATACTAGGAATGAGGCTTGATCAACTTCGTCTTTTGCTTTTTCGCACTACCCTGCTCAGTCCGTGAGTCCCCAAATCATTGAGCTCAGTTTGGTTGAACCTGTAATAATATATTTTCTTCTTTATTTACCGAGTATTTGAACTAGTAAGTTAGCTATTGTTATTATCATTCATGTACTGCTCTTTTTTTTTTTTTTTTTTTTTTTTTTTGTTAATTTAAGAACTATAACTATAATTTCGACCTCACTTACCTCTTTTTTTTTGGTTATAGAGAAAGAACAACATGACTTGCATATCATAAGTAAGAAACAAGTTATTTTTTTTTTTTTTGCCCAAAAGATTACAGATCAACAACAGAACGATCATATTTCTACCGAAATGCAACAATAAATTCCTTCCCAGCTTTTTATTCATGGAGCGTTTGGTTGCCCTGTAAAATATACTAAAGCATAATTTTCTGGCTGAAAAATATTTTTTCAGTCTGTTCCAAACAAAGAGGATGTTCAAAATCATCCCCAAATAATTGCATCACCAATCATTTACTCAGCCCAATTGCCACTGCCGAAAAAAAAAAATAGTAGTAAGATGCAGAAATGGCCCGAATATATCTGAATCGAGAATAATGCATAACAAGTTAATACTCCAAACAACGATCAGACACACCAGTAACACGTAACTCTGATATACATAGTCGAAAACACACGATAATAATAATAATAACAATAATAAATAAAACAGGCGACAGCACAAAGAGTCGTTATTGTACCGATTAAATTCCTCATTAACGGACAAAACTAAAAATGGCAATAAACGATGAGCAAGTTTTCGATAACACCCACTGCTCTTTTTTTACTTCCCACCAAGAGATGGAAATTGCGATTGATCTTCAATTGAGGGGGCAGCAGAAGCGCCAGTGGTCCGACCAAACCCGCCTCTGAATGGGCCACGCCCCCTCCCGCGCCCACGGCCGCCCGGACTGTAGTGGCGACCCCCTTCAGCTGGCTTTAAGAACTCGTTGATGCTCAGAGACTAACAAAAAAGAAAATGCCCTCCATCAGAAAAAGTTCAGGTTTTGTTTACTTGAGAAATTTGTATACCTGTCCCTGACTCTTCAGACAATTTCAAGTCGCTAACTTTACATCTTTTCATATAAATCCCAAGCTTTAACTTTTCCCTTCATAAAGCCTATCTATGATCAGCACCATACTTAAAAAAGTTTTTAAACATATCGTCGCTTCAGTACAGCTTTAACCTTGTACAAACTTCACATAATTTCGAGGTTCACAAAGCTTGTCAGGTGTGGAGTGTCGAGCAAAATCATTCAAAAGGGTGAAATTATAATAAAGCAGAAAGCATATGAAGTCTGCAGGCGTAAAACTACTAAGGGACAGATATTCAAGTTTTTCAAGATAGCGTCACTGAGAGATGTTTATTACGGAATTTTATCAAAGAAAATATCAGGAATAAGGGATTCATATGAGAAAATGAAGAGCTCATGACCTTTTAGAAATTATTTGGAAAGTCATTGAAAAGCAAATAGATTTCCCTTGTTACTAAGCAAACGGGCACAACACAAGAATAGGGGAGATCAGTAAAGGATTATGACCTTCTTGGCGCGTTCGTCCCGCTCAGCAGTTTCTTTCTTTTTCAGATCCTTGTCAGAACCCTAATAAGAAGAGAGAACAAGATGAATCATCTTCGTGACGGAGAATGAGACTTGTCACGGAAACTGAAATTAAAAATCGAAAACAGATGACAAAGCAAACTTACCAATTTAATGAAGACATCAGCATTGCTCTTTTTCGTCGAGAGCTGCTGCATAGTCTGCAAATCTTTGTCAATCTCAACCTTTCTCTCTTCGGTCTTCAGCGCAAGTAGGGTTTTCCGCTTCTCCTCCCTTATTTTCTCATATTCCTCCAAAGTCATCTCCTGTGCCATTTAATCAAGATATGGATTCAGTTTCGACTGTCACAATTGTGCCCCTTTTTCTAAGTTGCAATCTTACCCCTCTCATTAAAGTCATTTCCGCATCAGTTAGATGATGATTACGTGAATATGTGAGATCAATTTGACGAAGGAACTTGACCAATCAAATCGTACGATTACAATGCGATGAAAAGTTTAAGTACCTAGCTATAACAATTGAATAAGTTGGGTACAATACTGAGACGATTAACATTTCAATTAACAAGAGATACCCATACGCATCCAAAGCACCAGATAAAAGCAACAAACCGAAAAGAAACCAACCGAAAAGAAAGATACAACACCTTATCCTCCGCCTCCTTTTCTTCTGTCTCATTTGCTGCACCTTCTTTGTTATCCTTATCAGCCTCTCCAGTCGGCACATCATCCTGCTCAGTCTTCTTCTCAGGCACAACAACCTTTTCATCAGTGTGCACAGTTTCCTCAGTTTCCCTAACCATTCAAACACATCCAGTTTATTGCCTGTTAATAGTAATTCACTTAATTAATAAAAAAAATCAAATGTAAGACACAGTGGGATTGATCTTAACTGAGCAATGGTCTCGTCAGTAAAAGTTCCCCAGTTGCCGCGGCCTGCGCCCTCGCGCTTCAACTCATATCCATGCGCAGTGCCGCTGTGGCGCTCATACGTTCTGCGCGGCGGCCTGTCAGAGAACTCTCCGGCTTCACCGTTCCGATGCCCACCGCGGCGGCCACCGCGGAAAGGCTGGCGCGGCCCGCGGTCTGATTTATTGCCGTCACCATCTTCTCCGCCTCCTCCGGCACCAGCATCATATCCTCCGGAAAATCCATTGGCATTTCCATTCCCAAAATCTCGGCTTTGGCCGACTCCAAAACCCCGGCCACCGCCTCGGGCGCGACCTCGACCGGCCCCGCCTCGTGCCGGCCCACTGTAACTCCGAGCTTCCCTCACTACCGATTACACAAATAAACAAATCCCTAAGAAATATAGTTTTATTACCATTTTAAAAATAGCTACTTTCATGGACCAAATTATATCCTAGGATAGATGATTCCATATATAATAGAAAATTAGATCGTATACGCACAAAAGTCCAAATTGGACGTAACAATAGAATAGATTCATCGTAATAGAAGAGCAACAAAACGAATCAAAAACCTAATCGAATCCAACTCACCAGCTTGAGCCGGAGGGAGCGGCTTGGAGGGGAGCTTCGCCGCACCGGGCGCCGCCGCCGCGGGCTTCTTCGCGGCGCCCTTCTGCTGCTGCGACGCGATCTTCTGCTGCTGCGCGGCGATGAGCTGCGACGGGTCGTCGTTGTCGTCGTCGCCGAGGATGTCGAAGGGGTTCGTGGTCGCCATCTCCGCGGAGAGGCCCTAGCTCTGGGAGCTTCGTGCGGCGCGCAGGGTTAGGTACCACTAGAAGAGCTTCCTCCGCGATTCGATCGCCATGGGAGCGGGGAATCACGGGCGAAATGGAGCGATGCAGAGGGGACCAAAAAAAAAAGCTAGGGTTTTGGGGGCGGCGGGGAGAGGATATAGAGAGGAGGAGATGAGCGGAAAAAACCTAGCCGTACTCGTGGGCGAGTCCATCCAAAGAAGACCTAATCCCTTCACCGATTTCGACATATGATTTTTTTTTTATTTTATTATTTCTATTCTATATGAAATTACGAAAGTATTATCCACTTTAAGAATAATTTACGGTATTGCCATCGCTGTCCTGGGTGCAATGTTCTATACATTATCGCGTGGCAGGAGGAGGGCATTTTGGTCATGCAAATTTTCGGGGTCTCAATATTTGTAAAGGGTGTCGGGCCGAATCTAGAACCGTGAAGTAAAGATTAGACGGTTGAGATTATTCTAGGCACCAGAAATCTTATCCATCTCTAAACTATATATTTAATTATACTTAATTTTTTTATTTGTATTTTTCATAAATTATTTTTAAAATTTGAGCCAAATAGTCACTAATAACCCGAACTACTTCGGGCTCCGACCCAAATCCAAACCACGTTTCACCTCATACTCGTCACGTGCGCAGCACGTGCTCCGGTGTAACCTTGCTCCATTGCGTCGTCCACTCTATTTCCTCTCCGTGGACCTCACGCTCCGCTTCCTCCTTCACCGCCTTTTTATTTTTTTAAACCCTCGAGCGTGGGGCGCCCATGGCCATGGCCGCGGCTGCCTCCTCTCTACGATCCCTCCGCGCTCTCTCCATCTCCCGAGCTCTCTCTCCCCTCCCGCTTCTTCGAGTGTTCGCTTCGCGCCTCCTCCACCAAGGTGATGATCCCCTGTTCCCTCCATCTCTTGCTTAAATTTCTACTAAGAGCACTCAGGTTCGATACTTAGGCAATTTAGAAGAAGGGAGAAGAGGAGATCCCGGCTCCATCCACCCCACCACAGTTGTTCATGCCGATGCAGTGATTGGGCAGGTAATTTGTTCGATTTTTGTAGCATCTCTGTGTTAATCGAGTGGATCACTCGTGCTTTTGTTGTTAGCAGTACCGTAGAATGTTCTCGATACTTCAGTGGTGCTCGTGTAGGTTCAGGTCACAAAACGGTGAATTGCATTGTTCTCAATGTTAGAAATTGTTAATTTGATGCCTTAATCGTTTGAATCCTGAAGAAATAGTCTCAAAATTTTACAGTGGTGCTCTTGAAACCGAGTGTTTGCTTAAGTGGTCGGATTTATACTCGAATAAAAGCTTAGCCATTCCTTAATTTTCTTTATATTCGTTATTTAGTAGACATATAGTTTTGATAGTTTTGATAATAAAGGAAGATAACTATTTTCATATGTTGGAGTTTGCAGGGTGTTATGATAGGTCCCTTTTGTACAATTGGGTCTTCTGTCCGGATAGGCAATGCTTGTCAGTTGCATGCAGGGAGCCATATCATGGGGGATACTGAATTAGGGGAGCGTTGTATTGTTCTCACGTAAGTTTGTGTCCTTTGCTTTTTATTTTTTTCATTTAAATTGGCTTCGTGTATAGCAAAGCATGATAATTTTAGCTTGACTGGTACCATATTGGAAAACAAAAGAAAAATAGGAAAGAAAAATAAGTGATTAGATTAAACAGTATCGATCTGCTAAATTTTTTTGCACGGTAAAGAACAGAGAATTTAGGAAATTAGGAGGTTCCTAAATTCCTTATTTGTTTTGTTCGAAAGAAGAATTTTTTTTTACATCGTCACCGTACTTATTGTTTCTATAGTAGAATTTGAAACTGTCAGGCAGTGGTGCTATTGTTGGTGCAGATCTACCCGGTCAGACAATTATTGGAAGCAATAACATTATTGAGCACCATTCTGTGGTTGGAGTGAAATGCCAAGATTTGAAATACAAGGTCAGCCATCCTTGATCATTAGGAATGCTAAATAGTGTCTCAGTGTTTTAGTGTCTTGTAGTGAACTATGGTCTATGTATTCTTATTTTTTGGAGTTCAGTGATAACTTTAGTCCTTTGTTAAATAGGTTTTAATGCAAATTATCCAGGTCTTTGTATATTTCTCTTTTCATTCTTTAATCATGTAAATAATTCAAAGAGTATTTTTGTATCTAGATGTGTAATTTAGTAAGCCACCAAAAATCACCTCTTCTAGAGTTCTATTTCGTTTTCTAATGCTATTTAGTGTTTGCCAAAGGAAGAAGTTACATTTTTCTATATATGTGAAGTATAAACAGTTTTAGTTATATATAAAGGTTCTGTTACTTTCTTTTAGGAGACCTGTATCTCTACCTCTAATTGTCTTTTCCCAGGAAGTACTATTACACAAGCACTCAATATTAGTTTGGCAAAATATGATACTATCAGGCCTGTCAAGTTAGTTGTAAGAAAGTCAAATTACCCCTGCCACATTGGAAGCAGCATGTTCTTTTTGAGTAAGGGATGCTCAATTCCTAATTCTTTTGAAATATGAGAATATTCAATATGTTTAGGCAACTTTAATATCTAAATTCTAAAGTACTGTGCTTTAGGATTTTTTTTTTCTTCTAATTATACTATAACTATCCTGTATTTGTTAATAGTTGTTTTGTTAATAACATGTTAATTAGTTGGACACAATACAATGGTAGAGTTCTGTTCTGTGCAAAAATTCTTATATTGTGCGTAGCAGCCTATATAATACATATCCACACACATACAACAGCACATGTATGTACATATATGTGATAGACACCAGCCAGCTTAGCTTTACTGTCCAGTGGCTATTCTATGAAACAACAATCAGCAACTATATGCAAGTTCTTTCTTTAATGTAGGCAGGTGATAAGTGCTATCTACATATTGGTCACAACAATGATATTCGAGAGTATAGCTCCATTCATCGATCTTCAACATCAAGTGATCGACAAGACGGTAATCTGTTTCCTCATTCTTCAAATTATTTAGCAAACCTTTTCTTGCCTATTAAATTCTATTTATTGATAGGTTATTGGTGACAACAACCTTATTATGGGGTCTTGTCATATTGCCCATGACCGCAAAGTTGGCAACAACAATATTTTCGCAAACAACACACTGTTAGCTGGACACGTTGTAGTTGAAGTGAGTCATTGCTATACTTATTCTTAGTATTTGTTGATATTAATCTGTTCTATATAATTAGTGAATGCTTTTGCTGTTAGGACTGTGCTCATACTGGAGGGGCTGTTGTTGTTCATCAATTTTGTCGGATAGGATCATACTCTTTTCTTAGTGGTGGTTCTGCAGTATGTAGAAGCTCTTAACTTGTGGCTCCTTTCTGTTAGTTATTTCTTATAAATTTTTGGATGGTTTTGCAGAAATATCTTTAGTTTGATATGGTCTGGTTGTCAATTGTACCATTACCCAAAGGAGTAGGGAGTTTCACACTGTTAACTTTTTCTTGCAGAACTAAAGGTTTTGCTTGATATTCATTCTGTATATGCCAAATGGTTAGCATACATCAGCATGGCTAAATATGTGATCCTGCCAATGTTTAAACTAAGGACACCCGGATACATTTTCTTTTTTTACTTTGAGTTAATTGTTCTCCCTTAATGACAGCTTGCTATATTTGATAAAATAAAATATCTCAGACTTTTATTCACTATGTTGAATATGTATATTATCCCCAAATGGGCATGTATAGACACGTCTTACTCAAGTAGATGGTTTGATAAAGTAAGCATTTGGTTCAGATGAAAGATTTTATAATTATCAGTAGGTTGTAGTGACAACACAATTGCAAGAGTAGAACTCTATCAATCAAGCGATATTCTTCTAGTCCAAGTGGAATATGCATGAAAGTGTCATATGCACATCAGTAAAGTCTTTACGCCTTATAAGAATCAGATTAATCAATGTACATCTACAAATGTCCTGGAGGACCTGTTTAATTATCACATAACATCAATACAAGCCTTATCATGCAGCTACCTATATTTGAAATCTATTTTAGCACTGGTTCTATATGGAAAATAAAGTTTATTTGCATAATCCAATTTTTCATTGGTTCTGATCAACTGAAACAGATTTCACAAGATGTACCAAAGTACATGATGGTATCAGGTGATCGAGCTGAGCTACGTGGTTTGAATCTCGTGGGCCTTCAACGCAATGGTTTCTCTACTGTTGAGGTCAGTGTTTTGCAGAAGATGCCAATCTTTGTTTAAAACAACCCTGAGAAGTGTGCAGCTATACCTCTTAGTTAGATACTCAAAATAGGAAAAAGGAAAAGATAAGGAAGGGAACATTCAGCTCACAATTTTCTTTTGATCACGAATTCTGTTGTGTTACCAAGCTCCCTAGAATCAAAGAAAGTAAGATATATCAATGACAACTGCTTAGTTTATATATACTATTGCTTTTTCTTGCCTCGTACTACCATTTTTATTAAGTAAAATGAAGTCTGACATGTATATAGAATACAACACAATAATGAATAATTACTCTAGCTGTGTGATGGGTCATCATTCTCTATTGATTACCTAAATTAAAACAATTATACTCTTATACTGTAGCAGTACATAGAATAGTGCATAGCATAGACCAAGACCAACTATTGGACAAGTTGTATTCTTTAGGCTTCATTTTAAAAAAAAAAAAAAAAATTAAAATGGAACTAGAAAATTTTACATAAGTATACAGTCCCATCGCAGAGACTATGACTTTAGAATGAATACCTTTTAATGGAAATAATGGATTTATGTACAATCTGAAATAGTATCTTCTATTTTCTTGCACAAGGAAGTTTATGATGCCACTTGTAAAAAGCTCGCTGCTTGTGACTTTTTTCACCAAGCTATTAGGTCATAATAGTTTAGTCTAATTTACTGTCCTGTCTGGTGCTGAATTATAAGACAGGTATAGTTCAAGCTGCATTGGGACCATTCTCTGTCAAAAATCTTGTTTGTTGCAAGAGGACAAATCAAGTTGGACCGTAGGAACATCCCATATTTTATTGAGCTAGACCTGAAATTTTATCTCATTGGGGGAACACTGAATTTCATTTGCTTGCAGTGTTAGTATATGAATGTAATTCATGTTTGTTTTTTTTTTCCTGTTAAGGTAGATCTGTTAGTCGTGGTTTATTGCATTTTCTTTTCTCTGTTTATATCCTTTTTTTTTGAGCTGCTGATTCTTTAATTAAATCCAGGTTATGAAAATGAGGAGAACTTATCGAAAGATTTTTATGCCCCTTAACATAAACATGGGTCAGTTTGACGACCGACTTGCTGAAGTGGTAAACACATTTTTCTTACCTTCCTATCAAGTCGTTAAGTATGTATATCATAGATTGAACTTGGCCTAGCTTGGCAGGAACAGGACAAAGAATTAGCTGAATGTCCTGCTGTATTATCTATGTTGCAATCTATCCGTGGGTCATTTGAACATGGTCGTCGTGGAATTTGCAAGTTCAGAAATTGTTGTGGCTCATGAGATCTAACTGTGAGTTCCTTGTGTGATCTCAGTGGAAATTATTCATTGTATTTCTAAGGGAAGCAATATACCTATTTGCAACTGTTGTAGTACTGTGGAAAAAATCCCTCAGCTGATGTATCGTGCACAAATTGAACCTTACCTTTTTGTATTCTTATCATTTGTCTATTGATATGCATGCAACACATTAATTGTTTGTCAGCTAAATCTACCAGTCCTCTTGAAAGCATTTCATAGACGTGTTTCTGATTTTGTGATTGCCATTGGACTATAATCACAAAAATTAATGTTAATTAGAATAAATTTGGGAAATCCATATGCAGTTTGTTCACATTGAGAGCCATTTTCATCTATATGAACACACTTTTTTTATTCAATTTCATTAAATTCTGTCTACATGGTTTGCACTTCCTGTGATTCCTCTCATTTGATCCCACTTTTTTATCTTTTATTTATATATTTTTTTAGAGAACGGTCGCATGCTACTTGAAATGTGAAGCAATAAGGCTTCGAACTTTGACCTCGGATACCAACCATCAAGTTCTTTGCCACTAGCGCTAGGGACGGTTGGTGTTCCCACTCTTTTATTGCGGTCGAGTTTGCTACTGTTTTTGGCCAAGGAATCTATTTTCATTTAAACTTTTCTTTGAGAAACTTTATGCTTCTTTTTATGTGTAATTTCTAATATTTTCTCTTCAGTTATGCACATAAATTGCTTTATTCTTCCATTTGCTTCAGACAATGTGTTTGTGCACTCTGTTGTGCTTTGAAATTTACCCGATGAGATAGTAGTAATTGAATATACATTTTGACTATCAATTTCACATGTTTTATTGCATTTGAGATGTTGTCATAGAGCACCGAGAATTCATCAGCATATCATGACGTGTTTTGTACTTAGCAGAAGGGTTATAATTACAACGTTTCATTCCTTGTTAGATGATCCCTCTGCATTATACTTGATAAAACTTTGACAATTATACTGGAATAGCAAATTGGAAAGAAACACTGACACAAGTACATAACATCGACCACCCTCAACTTGCTTTCTTATGGCGATTGTACTAAAATATCATTTGCTATCTAAATGAATAATTCTGCTGTAGATGGTATTTACATTCACTTGCAGAGTCCTCGGTGTGGACTGCTGAGTACGACCCATTTTAGTTTTGCTGATTAGTCGCTATAGAGATTTGAATGCTTGTAGATAGGAAGTTGGTTGGAAATAACAATTGCTTCAATGTAGGGAGCGGTGGGGATAGTGGCACTCGTACCCTCATGCATTGAAGAAGTCCTCAAGTACATGAAATATGGACATAGGGGTTTATAAGGTAGGTGCAAAGTATTAAGGTGACATATATAATAAATGTTTGAGATTTGTAGCTTGAAGAGTGTGTTTATCTTAACAGTTGGTTGTGTTGTATATTCCCGCTCCCAGGACCTGTAAATCTAATATCGTTTGAGATTATATTTCTTTTCCTTTGAATCAATTAAAGGTAAAAAAAAAAGTGTTTTTTTGAAAGCATTATTATCCTTAGAGTTGAGTAACTAATTTGGCATCATAGCAAATGATACCTGCACATTATATTTTCATAGAATTTTAGTTTCCTTCAAATTCAGCTATTTCTTTTTTTTTCCAAGCTTCGTACAAGACTTAATTCAACAATCTGGAGACCTGTGGCTTGCTTCCTATCTTGTACTTCATTCACTGCATAACAGTGAAGTTCTTTGTAGAATTTTATTCTAATTAATAACACATCTTAATTGTTGTATTTTGTTTTTTTTTGTTTCATTAGAATTTAAGAATTCCTAATATGGTTTTTTTTTTTTGGGCTTAAAACATTTATCAGGACTCTGCAGTATGAGCTAGGTGTAGCTGTGGGAGATTCAAATTTGGTCTGTTTTCGGTTCCTTCTGCAACTAGCTCTTTATTGTATATTTTACTTGCAGAAATACATCAAGCTTGTTCTAGAACGCATTTTTAGAAATCTAGAAAAATAACGGTTTTTCATTCATATTAGTGAAAATTGCCAAAAACTATCAGCTTGTTGGAGTTTCCATTTTATGTTTCATTTTATGTTTCATAATATGTAGTCACGTAATGTTCACTTTGTAGCTTAACCTGCTCAATATTTCTTGAATTGTTTTTGATAGCATCTGTACTGTCGGCGGAAATCAAAGAGCTCATAATACCATATTCATCTTTTACTTTCATTTAAATGAAATTCTATAATCTAGTAGCAATGTGAGAGTTCATGATCTCTATTTATCTTGTTTTTTTTAAAATTAAATTATTTTGGCATTTAATAACTTAAAGCAATGGCACATCTACTTATTCGTACCACTCTTCTAAACGAGTTACCTTTTTCCTGTCATAATTTAATTATAAACCCTTTACCAATGGTTTCAAGTCCTTGCCACTTAAAAATTGTTCATGCTGTACTACTTACGTAGCTTGAATTTGGGCAGAGAGTGGGAGATTTGATCTGATCCTTGCATTAATGCTGAATTTTAAACAGTCATTAAGTAGTACTATGCTAGCAACGTTTGTGAATCCCAAATCACCTTGCTAGGACACACTTTATTATCTTTGAAAAATCCTAGTATTATGGCATTTATTAAGGTGATAATAGAATAAGGTTGGATGTTACTAAGTACTGTAGCAATTTTTGAAATCATGTAAGGTAGCTCAGATATTATTTAATTCTTGTAGACTTTTTGTGCACAATAATGAAACATGAGATACTAGGAATAAAGTATGTGCTTTGTCATCTATGGATTTAGTGGCTTCTGCTTTCAACAGAACACTCTTTTTATGTATTTTGACAGCACATTTTTCTTTTTTTTTTTCAACTATAGGCAGTGTAGGTTGTTGGATTTGTAACCTAAGAAACTTCAATTATGGTATTTTTGTATCTTCTTTTGCCTACCTCTTCTTTTCCCTACTCATGTTATCAAGGTCCAAACACAGCATTGATGTTTGCAAATCTTTATATCAAATGCATTCCTTTTTTGATTGTGTCATGCTTTTTAGTATCTTAATTAAGCTGTAAGTTAAGGAAATATAACATCTTAATACTCAGAATTCTTCTTCAACTCTGGGACAGTTGAGATATTTATTTTGCACCAAGCATCCTTTTGACTTGTAGACAGTTAATAAGTAAACTTCTTTTCTGAGACTGACTCTATCTTGAGCTCTTGTGGAGATATGGGAATCTTAGTGGTACGTACCTGGGGGTAAAAAGAAAAGGAGAGAAAGAAAACCCAATAACTATTCAAATATGATAAAACATTGACTTGTAGATTATATGTTGGACTTAGGTGGCTTCTGGCCTAGCTTTAGGAATAATTTTCGTCCTTTCGAAATAAAAATTAGACTTATTACTGGGAGTGGAATGTTCTAGTTTGAACTTTTGTATTCAGCAGCGAAAAGAAATTGCTAGAGAATTTTTGGTAGAAAAAATTGTTAAAGCGTCTTTTCATAGCTCTATTCAAATACCAATTTTGTATAATCTCCTGCTATTCCAAACAAGCTCCAAAGTGCTGAATCCTCTCATGATCTCTGACCTGTGCAGATAAAATCAAGTGATGATATCATCCTGTACTTTTATGTGTGTGTGGTGAGAATAGAATATTCGAGTACCATTTGCTTGCTGTAGATGTCACCAATTATTCTATCACTTTCAATTGTTGTTTCAGCTAAAAAATTTTGCATGCAGTCCATTTGTTTACAAATAGTAAGGGCATGCGTTGCCTTTACTTCCTTTATTGGAAAATTCTTTGCATATTTCTTTCTTTCTTTCTTTCATTTTTAAATTTTTTTGGGTGCACTGTACAGCTATCAGATAAAAAACCTTCATATCCACCACTATATGATGTGTTATTTTACTCGCAATGAATGCTTTAACTGTAGATATCACGTGTGTTTCTCCTTTCACTATAAGAAACAGGGACAATGAGAGAGGGAGGAAGATGAGCTGTATCCTGCAGCGTTTGCTTCCACTCTTAAACCTCGAATGCCTCTTTTTCCATGAAGCCCAATGAGAGTAAGCTGCAGTTGGGAGTACATGATGTACTAAAGAATTAAATTAAATGTGGCATAAAGTGGTGCTCTGAAACACCCCACAAATTAAGCAAGCATATCGATATCTTTGGTTGATTTCAACTGATCATTAACCCCTCTATAGAAAACTATACTATTCATTTACAAGCTAACTCAATCCTCTTGCAGCTTGATGCAAGTGTTACTCTAGTCGGCAATTGTACCAATTAACAAGGACCAATTGCTTGGATTGATTATGCGCCGTGTTTTTTTAATAGGCTAACCACTTTATTTGTACGCAAAGTTGGCATTGAATTACTTGTTTTTTTTCTTTTTTTTTTTGCCTTTATTGAACATAAGCATATATCTTATTTAGTCATGCCAATCCTAAGTTTCAAACTAGTTCATGTTGGCCACTTTTAAAATACAAGGGGCTACGTACTTTTCTGCTGTGATTAGGTAAATTTTATTGAGTGATTTTATAAAATTTAAAATTTAAAGATTAAAGATTTTAAGTTTTGAAACTTGAATTTCAAAATTGTAGTTTTTAAATTTTTTGAAATTTGAAATATGTTTGAAATTTTAAAATTTGAAATTTAAAGCTTCATATTTTAAATTTATTTATTTTTTTATTTTAAAATCTAAATTTGAATTTAAATTTTAATTTAAAATTAAAATCAGATTTTAGAAAGTAAGTTTTAACTCAAAACTCCTGATCGATTTTAGAGCGTCTAAAATAAGAAATCTGATTATAAAAACTAGAATCTATCATAAACAAGGGGTGATTAATTTTTGTCCGAAGGTTTCTTTTGACCCTATCTCATAAATTAATCTCTTTGAGAGCCATTATTATATGCATGTCTATCATAAAAACTATTTTTTTTTTTTTAAAAAAAAAGGGTGCAAAAATTGCTCTACTTAATTAGCAATACATGATAACTGATCAGGGAGGTATTAACCAAAGCCCATGTTGGTTGTTAATTAATAAGCTGACTTATGATTATATTCACCTTAATAATTAAGACCCAGACAATGCAAGGACAAATATTTATCCCACAAGTCCTATGAGAGCTTTAAAGTGTTTATCTTCTTGCTTTTCGTAGAAGGGTGCTTTTTTTTTTTTTGGTCCTCTTCTTTATTTCATTCACATGATTTAGCAATAACAAGAAACTGCTTGGTCAAGAAATGATTTAAAAATGGCTAGTGCCTAGTGTTGAAGTTACAATATAAGCTTCAAAACGAAGTTCCTCGTTGAATCTGCATTGAGAAAATCAGGAACAAAGAGGTATGATGTTATTTGGTCTTCAATGGTAAAAAAAAATATAAATATATGAGCATGAACATGTTTGGAATGGATTACCATAGCAGCTCTGTAAAATTCAAAAGGTGCAACTCAAATTATTATATATCTTGTCAAACTACTTTAGTGTAGATGCATGATAAATTATTTCGATGCCAAGTCATAGATCTTAGTTTTGATCTCGACTGAGCTAAAAATATTTAGAATTTTTTAGGCTTCTGCTTGTGAATTTGGTTTCACTAATAGTCCACAGTTTATGTGGCTTGAATCCAACACTCGGAATAGAAAAAAATGAAATAGAAACAAAAACAAATAGCCTTGGATCCTATTGAAAGTGGTTGTTTCCATATTAATTTTGGTTTCACAAATGATCTTTTCCTCCAATGTAGGCACAAGTACACCGCACGTGCACCCAATAAAATATATATAAAAAAAAAAAGAAAGAAAAAAGCTACTTTCCACTCTTGAGAAATTAAGCTCTCAATGCTCCAAAGGATTATACACTTGTACTTATTTAATGCTTCATGAATGGAGTCAATAGAAAATAATTTTCATAATTATATACACATGAACTAACCGTTTAATTACCTTTCAACTATATTAATATTTTTTAAAAATAAATAAAATAAATAATATGCTATCTTTCTCTCAAATAAATAAATAAATAAATAACTTAGGCAAGCATTCCACTTGATAGTTTAGATTTTTATGTATCTTAACATAGTGGTAAAACGTAAATAAAAAATTGCATGGGTTGTGTTTCAGATTGGATAAATTGCAAGTTGCATGTATACACCAGCAACATATATACAACAAACAAGAAAAGTACTCATCCTCTTCCAGATGCATCAGTTTGTCTTATATATATGGTGACGCCACTGGGAGTTAAAGAGCGCATTCACAAATGAAACCTCTACCTCACATCCAACTGCTAGGGTGGGTGGTTTTCATAATTCCACATCCAACATGAAGAAAAGACCAGCACTTGTATTATTAATCCTTTGCAATTAAGTGAGTAGAGGTGTCGGGTGTGTTTTCCTTTTCTGGGTTTGGTTTGAGGAGGTTAAGGATGGGGAGGAAGTGCTCCCACTGTGGGAACTATGGCCACAATTTGAGGACTTGCAGTAGCCAAAGAAGTGTTTTTGGTGGTGGTGGTGGTGGTGGTGGTGGGCTGAAGCTGTTTGGGGTGCAAGTTTATATGGCTTCTGCTTTAAAGAGAAGCTTCAGTAATGAGTGCTTAAGCTCTTCTTATCTTGCTTCTTCATGTGCTTCACCTTCATCATCTTCTTCATCATCTCTTGTTTCCACTGAGGGAGCCACTGAGAAGATCTCTAATGGGTATCTATCTGATGGCCTCCTTGGAAGAGCACAGGACAGGAGAAAAGGTGACAAAAAGCATTTCTTTTCTTTTTCAAAGCAATAATCTCAGAACATTGAGCAGCAAAAGTTGTTATTGAATTCTCTCTGCAGAGTATCATTTTTAAGCCATCATTTGTTCCCCGCTTCAGTAGGCTGTGTTTGGCTCATTTCTTTGGGTCTCTCCTTTTCTTTTTAAACCTTTACTTCAATTTCTTTCACCAATCTCAGTACCAAAAACAACATACTTTTTTCCATAGGCCTCCAATAATGAATTTTTTTTTTTTTTAGTTTTTCTCTCTGATTGTAGTATTGTTTCTTATTATGCTTCTTAGGCATTCCATGGAGTGAAGAAGAGCACAGGCTATTCCTAGCTGGGCTGGAGAAACTTGGAAAGGGAGATTGGAGGGGCATATCCCGCAATTTCGTCACCACCAGGACTCCAACCCAGGTTGCTAGCCATGCCCAGAAATTCTTTCTGAGACAGAACAGCCTCAACAACAAGAAGCGCCGATCGAGCCTCTTCGACATGGTAAAAAATTTTATACAATTTGCTACATAATCTCCGCTCTTATTTTGTTACCAACTTTGATTCAGGTATCAAGTTGTGATGAGGTTGTAGCTCATCCCTATCATGAGTTTCCAAGCTTAAAGGACCTCTCTCTCTCCAGTGAATTGCATGCTCCTACTCTCTCTCTAAAGACAGTGGATACTGAAACATCTGCGAACCTCAATTCTGCACGCCATAGCCAATTGACAAAGCCATTTCTACCTGAGGACAAATCTTGTATAGATTTGGAGCTCAGCATTTCCTCATCTCGGCCGTCGAATCGAAATCTCTCGCTGCCGATTTCGCTCTCTGAGAACTGCTATGATTAGCTAACTTGATGAATTAGTTTTCTCAGGGTTCAAATGAAGGCAAAAATTTAAAGAGGAACTTCATATGTCATATTCAATTTTATTAGTTCTTTTCTCTTTCTTTTTCCACTTTTCGTGTGAGATCTTTTCTTCTTCTTTTTTTTTTTTTTTTTTTCTTTAGAGAATCTTTTTCTGTGAGATCTTATGTCTGAAAACATTAGGTTTTCGATTCTCGTTAAGTTATTTGGATTAACTGAAAAATAAGAATTGCTGTTCTTGATCCTTCATCAATCTTATGGAACCTTTTCTTTAATCATGATGCCACAAAAGAGAGATCTCTTTTTTTTTAATTTTCTTTTAACAATTATGCATAAACAAATATATAAAAGAGAGCTGATCTCAATTAAGCAAAACTGGCAGAAGATGACAAAGCAAAATATAGTGTTTGGTTTTATGTTGGATCCCCCACCTTTCCCCCTTTTGTGTGATGAGTTAGGTAGATCTGTAATATCTAATTAATTAAGTTCATTAAATGTAATCTGAGGAGGTGCCCATTTGAGGTTCTTTCTGGGTTTTTCCTTTTTCAGGAGGAATCAATGTAAGATGTATCATTCTCCAATTATCTGTCTTATGAGAATGAAGAAAAAGAAAAAAAAATGTCAGGCTCCTACTAATTTATCACAGAATTGCTTTCTATCAAATCATTTTTTTATAATATAAAGTTCAGCTCTAAAAGAAAGAAGATCAAATATAAATGAACTCATATCCCTAACAACTTTATTCAAAAAAAAAAAAAAAAAAAAAAAAAAAAAAAAAAAAAAAAAAAAATCAAGCATCAGATCGATCGATGTTTCATAGTAAAGAATCTTTGATTCGCACCATACTCAGAGAAGATAAAACACAAAGATAGAAACAAAAGAAAACAAAAATGATATTACTTATAAGGAGAATATTTACTTGACTTGGATTCCTTGTGATTGCTTTATTTTTTGGACCACTCTCATTATTGACATTTCAATGGAAAGGTCTATTTATTGCTTGTCCCCTTGTTCACTTGTTGTTTTGTCTTTACTTTCATGTAAATTTGACATTTTTGGGTGTTTTACCTTTCAATCTATTGCCTGCAATTTTCTCAGGTGAACTCTACCCTCTTCCGGTTCCTTGTCTAGCATTTAGAAATTATACACAAATAAATAACTTTATCCCTTTTATCAACTCGGGCAAAAATATATACGATCAATCAACAATTTAAAGTGTAAAATAGTGGTATATGATCGATACGCATGATTAAATATAGCTTCTGTATTAACTAGAGAATCGATCTGCTAGGAAACAAACGACCCAATGGCATGGCACATAAATATTGTAACACACAAGGTACGTTGAAATGGATATAAAGGATAAAGTTCACTATTTAGCGAATAATGTTGTTACCTATCAAGCAAATTAGAAATGTTGAAAAATTATTAATTGGAGATTTTATTAATAAAAGAATTGGGAGACATTATCTTAGATATTAAGGCAAGGGCTATTCACAGTCAATATATATATACCCAAGTCCTAAGGAACAACAGTGGCCACTCACTGTATGAGGGGGACACTGCAAGGGGAACTTTTAAAGGAAAGTGACATATGAACCACCTTGTTACCCCACTGAATTAGAGGCAGCTATCAAAATGAGGTGTCAAAATAATTATCATTTTTATTTGTTTATTTATACCAGGTGATAAATAATAAATAAATTCCCCATCCACATGTGTGCTACCCCCAAAGGATTTGGAACAACAATCCTTTGCCACAGAAGGTCAATCCATCATTCTCTCCCTATTTGGCCTGTGGATATTCTTGTTTATTCAATTTTGGAATGTAGTCAATATTATTATTATTATTATTATTATTCATCAGTTTCGAGGAGACAACGTATCGAATTCATTTCGGCGCAAACCTAAAATATCTATAGAATCATTGAAGCAATGAATTTTTCTTTTAAAACTAGAGCCAGGCTAAAAAAAATGATGTTGTTTGAGTAAAATTATTTTAAAAGATAATACTAATAATTTTCTTTTACTGGTCTTATTGGAGTAATTAATTTAATATAATATAAAAATATTGCCCTTCTTCACAAGATGTTGCTGTGGTGTAGTGGTTATCACGTCAGTCTTACACACTGAAGGTCTCCAGTTCGATCCTGGGCAGCAACATTTTTTTTTCCCTTTTTTTTTTTTTTTTTTTTTTTTTTTTTGTGGCCTGTGAGTGATTGATAAACAATAACAATACCTGTCCAATTATTTTCTTGTGATATATGATTGATTGCCTTTTTTGAATGATAACAATATCTGCCCAATTATTGTTGCCATTAATTTATTAATTAGTACTGAAGGATACCATGTTACAATCATTGGTTATATCATTCTTAAAGAAGATGGAAAGTGATTTATCAATATTGCATACAATATGTATTTCAAATTTGTGTGGCTGTGTTGATTTTTGGACTTGTTTGTTCTGGTCATTTAGTTTTTCTTGGGCTTTCTTGGGCCTATTTTTCTGGATCCTTGGGCCTCTGTATCTATTGGGCTGTTCTTTAGTGGGCTGTGTGTGCATGAAAGTCTTGTGGGCTGATATGATTTCTCGACTTATTTCACTGAAGTGATACTCATTATGAGACGATCATGTTTCAATGGTTGATTTTAAGTGCTAATCTTAAGGTTAGATATCTGCGTCTCTATGAAAACTTAAACTTAGAGCTCGTGTTTCGGATTTGGTTTAATATATATATATATGTAAGTGATTTAGTATCGATGCAATGGAAAAGAAAAAAACGGCGGTGCGGATGTATATACACACAGATGTGTTAGTGAATGGAACAAATTTACATGTTTAAAATAGGTGTGTGAAAGTTATCTTTTATATATATATATATATATATATATATATATATATATATATATATATATATAGTTAGGCTGAAATACTATTAATAGTAGCAAGTTATTTGTGCTATTTAATTTTTAATCATTTGATTAAAAAATATATGGTTGAGATGATAGTGGACTCCTTGGATTTAATAGATAGTTGAAAAATAGTAAAATGTAACGGGTGAAAATGATCAAAAGAGTTGATCTAAGTATAGAAAACTTGATAGCACTAATAACTTGGTCCTATTAATAGCATAGTAATCGAATTATATATATATATATATATATATATATATATATATATATTTCTTAACAAATAAAATATAAATATTAATTTAAAAACCAATACTCCAATACTTCTTATTTTTTTTATTACAGTCTGTTTATTTCTATTTAATGGCTCAACTTAATTATTTTGTAGTTGTGACCTACAATAGCAGGTCACCTTGAGAGGTATTGGTTACTATATAGCTAAAAAAAAAGTATTTTAGTCTTTTAATTCAATGATAATTAAATAAATTTATTTCTTAGGAATATTCCTGGGATGGGATATCCCCCCGAAAGGGGGTACCCACACCCCCAGGTTTACACAACCCCTTCCCAAGGCTCTGTCAGAGCCTTGGGAAGGGGTATTTGTTTTTTTTTTTTTTTTTTCTTTTTATTTATTTTTTTTCTTTCTTTTATATTTCTTTTGAATTTTTTTTATTATAATATTTAAATTTTAAAAAATATTTAAATTATAAATTTATAATTTTATAAATTTTAATTTTTTATATTTTATATTTTAATAAATCATTAATATAATTTTTTTTTATTTTTTAAAAAATAATATTAATTTTAAAATTGTGAAATTTATATAATTTTTTAAAAATTTATATAAATTTAAAAATTAAAATTTTTACTCCCACTTAAAATTTAAAAATTATTTTTTTTCCCACAAAAATTTTTATAATACAATCTTTAATTATCAAATTAAATATATACATAAAAGCAAGGGTAAAATCGTCATTTAACATAAAAATTCAACTCTCTATTTCTTCTTATTCTTCAACTCCAATTCAAACACTATTTTTCTTATACTAGGTTTAAGCTTCATTCCCAACCAAACACAATTTTACTTTTTACCTAGCTTATTTCTTACTTTATACTTATACCTGGTATAACTCATTCTGGCTTATCTCCAATCCAAACGCTACCTAAGAGTTTTTATTTTTATAAATATTATAAATTTTAAAAATTTCAATTTAGTGAGATTTTTAAATATTTAACCACTTTAAAATTTTTAAAATAATAATACAAAATTAATTTAAAATATTAATCGAGCAAACTGATAATACTTCTCTTCTTTTTTTTTTTTTTTTCTTAAATTTGTATCTTTGCAGGTAGGATGCGCACAACACATCCTATCTGCAAACCCAAATACAAAGACCAAAGAAAAATAAATGAATTAATTATTAATATACACCACAACAAAGACTACATATGCGGGGACACTTCCCGTTTTCTTGGGGAGTCAGAGCATTCGAAATAGTGTAATTTTCGATTTAAAAATTTTATATATTTTATATATTTTTAATAATTTTTTTTTTATTCATCAAGCGATCATAAAATTGAATGGCTAAAAATAATTTTTTTTTTCAAAAAATAATGATGAAAATTTTATAATCAAAATCGAGATAATAAATTTTATTTTAAATAATTTTAAAAATTTTCTATTTAAAATTTAATTTATTTAATTTTTTTTACATCGTTTAACGAAAAAATATCTCATATCTATTATTAAAATAATAAATTTTATAATTTTAAAATTTAATTTTTAAATATTTTAAATTATAAAAATTATATTTATCGATATCAATTCATTAAAAATTTTATTATTAAAAATAAATTAATAATAAAAAAATTTATTTGCTCCGCGAACAGCCAAAACGCATGGGTTCGATTTTCTCGGCCAGGTTTGCTCTGAGAGCCGCACGTTACCAAACATTTGTTTTTGTATAAAATTCTTCACCTAGCCACGTCAGCTTTTTTTTTTTGGCGCGTTTCATATTAATGAAGTATTATCGTTTGCCTACGTGTAACCAACCTACCCGGCCTCTTTAACTATTTTTTTCCCCCACCTAATCCCTTTTATTCTTTTTCTTTAATTTTGTGCTGGTTCTATTTTTAACACAAAATATAAAATATAATAATTTTTTAAAAAATAAAATATAAACACAATATGAATATTATTATATTAATAATAAAATATAATATTATTAATCTAATAATATTTTTTTTATTTTATATAAATAATTAATTTTATTAAAATATTATTATATTTTTATATAAATAAAAGTTTTATTATATATAATTTATTTTTATTGTCTAAAAAAATTATATATATTTATTATCTTATATTTTATATATATTGACGAAAATACGTTGAGCGTGTTTACTGTGCGTATCCGATACAGACATGCAAAATTTATAAAAATATCTATAATATATAAATTGTATCGTATAATTCAATATACAATTATCTATAAATTCTAGGTGAGAACCTACACGCTCACTCTATTAATGGAGAAATTATTATCCATACTTGATTTGTAATAAAATCATATTCTTAAAATTCTATGCAAGAGTGGTACAATCAGAGTCTAATTATTTAAAAAAATCAAATTTAATCTGCAACATATAAAATATTAAAAAAAACTAAATATATACTTCAAAGGGGGTGTGAGATGTACACCCTTTTTGGGGTATACATGTAGCATTCCTAAAATATTTTTTATTTCTATATAAATTAAGTTAATTATTTTTAAAATCTATTATTTTGATGTCCAGTAGTTTAAATAAATATTATTTGACTTATAATAGTTGAGAAAATAGGGGTATTTTCGGAAATCCACAATGACCGTAGAGCAATATAAATAGTGGGGAGGATCCATTTCACTTCCCATCGTTGTATCTCTCTCGCAAACTCCATCTTTTTCGCGTGTTGTAGACCCTTCTCCTCCTCCTCAAATTTTTCTCGTTAATTTGGAGCTCGATTGAGTGTTCTCGTCGCCATGACGGTGATCGTACCTGGTATAATACTACACTCTCCTCTCCTCGTTCTCCCTTTCGATCTATGTATTTTGGGGTGCGTCTCGTGGTGATCGGTGGTGATTGATTGGGGAACAGAGCCGGTGCTCGAGCAGAGGAACGTTCATGGCGAAAACGCGGCGGAGGAGCGATCGATCGGTGATGGATCGCTCGATCTCGATGGGGGTTTCGTCGTCCCCGATAGCAATGCGTTCGGGCACTCATTCAGGTGATTCCTCTTTTTTTTTTTTTTTTTTCCCCTTTTTTTGCTTCCCCATCATCTTCTTCTTCTTTGCTGTGGAAATCCGATCGAATCATGTTTTAAAACAATTTAAATTTAATAACTAAATTATTTTTTTCGAAATAAGATAAAACTTCGTATATTTGAATATGCTAAACTACGAGATCGCTTATCCGAAGGGCATGCATGTGTGATCTGAGAGATAAATTAATACGGAATAATTAATTTATCATGCTAACTATTTTTAAATTGAGATGATAATTTCTAAAATTGATTGATGGTGCGACAACCTCAGGGTGATAATGACTAGTTCAATTAACTGATTCTATCCTAAGACTTAGTTCGGGATGTGACGCTACAGGGACTATGATAAGGAAAGCGAAAGAGGAGCAGGGGTGGAGGAGTTTTATCGAATCAATCACATTAATCAGACCTACGATTTCGTAAGCTCTTTTTTGTTTTCAATTTAAATTTTATTAATTTTGTTTTTTTTTTTTGTTTGTTTTTTTGTTTTTTTGTTTTTTTTTGAGGGGATAATTTCATATAGTTTTAAGTGAGAAAACCTTGTATACAAGGTTGATCCTATGATAAGATTGTGCACATAATTTTTATCACTGATAAGTGACTAAAGTAAATGAATGAAATGGTTTAGAGAGTCTGTATTTATGTGCATCTGTTTGAATTAAACTCCTACGTGTTTAAAAGTATAAGTAATTGGTATTTGTAAATTTTTAACTTTTGGATGAAAAAATATATGGTTAGGATGATAGTGGACCTTAGTGGATTTAGTGAATGATAGGTAAAATAACTGATTCAATAAATAAAATTAGTTAAATTGGTAGATCTAGCGGTAGAAAATTTATAAGCATCAATTGCTTGGTATTTTTACAAACATAATAGCTGAACTCGCATTGACTTATTTTAGATTTTGTAATTAAATTTACTAACTAAATGAATAAAATAAATAGCGTTTTATTTTTATTTTTAAAAGTATTTAGATTTTATCTGTCACAACTAGATGTCAACTTTTTTCATTGGATAGAAAAATTCAATAACCTTAAACAATAGATAAAACAATATTTATAGGAGTACAAATTCTATACGGCTAATATTAATTGATTGATGTATGTGATTTGAAGGAAAGATGATATCATTAAAATTGATTAAGCAATTAGTGAGTCAAAAATAATTGTAACAGTTTCTTAAGTGCTGAGGTAGCATCACAGTACTGAACATCACCTCCTCTTTGATAGAGTATGATTAAAACGTGTGGGGTGTATATTTTATATCTCTTCTTTTGTGAAAGTAAAAGTTGGTTATAGTAACTGTTAAGTCATGAATTTTTTTTATTTTTGAAATGTTTTGTTTTTGTGATCTCTACTTTTTTGAAGTCGTTTCATTAGCACATATTCTCGACATCTTTTAGAGGTGCGCATTACATGCATGTAGGTATAAGGTATAATTTTCTGCACAGAAAATTTTTGTGCAAGAGCATTATTTTAATGCTCGAGATGCATCTCATCTCAGATGTGTGATGGAATGGTCCCATGACTAAAAATGAAAATCACATCTTATGTTATAATCATCTATATACGATCACATATGATTATAGTACAATTAATACTTGGCCCAAACATTTATGGTCTAAAATTTATTTGACCAATGGTTTAATTTATGGATTGAAATTTCAAATTAAAAAGGCGAAAGAGAAGAAGGAAGAGCATGGGAAGCTGCAAAAGGGCGAGATGAGCATATGGGAGTGCATTGAGCTTCTCAATGAGTTTGTTGACGAGAGTGATCCGGATTTAGATGAGCCCCAAATTGAGCACCTTCTTCAATCCGCTGAGGCCATCCGTCGCGACTACCCTGACCAAGAATGGCTCCACCTCACTGCTCTTATCCATGGTAATTAATAGCTTTTTCCTTCTTTTTCCCCTTCGTTTTGCTATTTTCTTTTGAAATAAAGTTACTTCTTCTTTACCATAACTTGTTTTTTTTAGCAACACTATTAAGAAATGTTACATTAAAATTCTCTAAAACTTATTTTATCGTCAAATGGTTTAATACATAGAATTATAGTTGGAAATAGAAGTTGAGAAGCTGAATTAGGATGAAGCAGAACATTATTTGATATAGTACTTTACTATGAATAGTAAGACTATATAGATAATACTATATAAAAAGTTCTCAGTTAGTATAATAAAAAAATTTCAAATTAAAATATTTGTTCTGGACTAAACAATTTTTTTTAATTTTTCATTTGATAAAAAATAACTAAAGCTGAGACAAATATTTTTGCCTTTTCAGACCTTGGCAAAGTGTTACTGCACCCTTCTTTTGGCGGTGAGCCACAGTGGTGCGTTGTTGGTGAGTTGGATTAAAAGGATATTTGGATCCTTGTGAAGCTGTCACTTGTCCTTTTCTTGGACATTTTCTGAAAATTTATTGAACATACAGGTGATACGTTTCCTTTGGGCTGTGCATTTGACGAATCAATTGTGCACAATCAGGTACATTATCTGACTCACCTCTATATATATATATATACAATTGTGCACAATCAGGTACATTATCTGACTCACCTATATATATATATATATATATATATATATATATATATATATATATATATATATATATGGGGTAATTTTCTATATACCCCTAAAAATTTAACCCTAAACCCTAAATTCGGGCAAAATAGGTATATCTGATAGTTTTCAACTCCGATTATTATTTAACTCTAATTTAACCCTAGTTAACTTAACAAAGAGAAACGGTAGGGATATTTTTAATAACGGTGGAACGTATGAGGGATATATTGGAAAAAAAAAAAAATAAGAGGGATAAATCAGATATTTATTCAGATTTCAGGGGTACACAAGTAATTATTCCTATATATATATATATATATATATATATATATATATATATATATATATATATATATATATATATATATGATTCATCCCATTATAAAAAATGCCACTGTTTACCCTCACAATTTGCGACTCTGCCCCTTGGATAGAAACTGTATTATTCCCGAATAAATAGTATGTAATGGTTTGCTTCGTTTTCTGTTTGATGATTACAGTATTTTAAGGAAAACCCAGATTACAATGACCCAGTCTACAGCACAAGGTTGGGGATTTATTCTGAGAACTGCGGCCTCGACAAGGTGACCATGTCGTGGGGCCACGACGAGTACATGTACCTGGTTAGTACTCTTGTCAAAAATATATATTAATAATAATAACATAGTATTCCTATTCTCTCCCATGCAGTCGCATGTGATGTCCTGTTCTAGTTATGTCGTTATTTATGTCTATTTTTTTTTATGTCGTTATTTATGTCTATTAATAATATTGAAATCATACTTGATTAGAAATAAAAATATTGGTTATTATTTCTTGATTTATTGGCCCAAACTCCTCAACAACATTAATTTGGGATAAACAGGTGATGAAGGAGAATGGCACAACGTTACCACCTGCTGCGTCCTTCATCGTGCGGTTCCATTCCTTCTATGCATTGCACCATTCCGGAGCTTACACCTATCTCATGAATGATGACGACAAGGAGATGCTCAAGTGGCTTAGGATCTTCAAGTAATTAAGACCCCCTCTCTCTCTCTCTGTGTGTACGAGATTAGTTTCAATAACACTAATAAATTGTTGTTGTAATGATAATGAGCAGCAAATATGATCTCTATAGCAAAAGCAAAGTGAGGATCAATGTGCAGGAGGTGAAGCCCTATTACCAATCCCTCATTGACAAGGTGAGTCATTTATTTGCACTCCCTTTGCTGCATTTCAAAATCTCCACACAAATTTACAGCTCTTTTTTTATATAATTACTTTTGTGATGCAGTATTTCCCGGATAAACTGAGATGGTGAATGCAATGCCACCATTAATTGAAGTTGCCCTCTTCCCTTATATTTATATATATATATATATATATATACATACATATAGTTAGATGGCTTGAAATAAAGCTAGCTGCGGATCTTCGACTGCAGCTAAGTCTATGTATTGTGTTCTCTGCTTTGTTGTAGTTGTATGTTGACCTTTGCTAAGATTACCTGGCTATGTTCTGGTGCCTTTGATGCTAACTACTGTTTATTATTACCAAAGACACAGTTTCGTTAGTATGTGTGCACATTTAAGTTTCGAAAATGTTTTGCTCTCTATTGTTTCCCAGTTATCGATGGGCCAAATAGTCCAGCCCGGGTTCATTAGTAGTTGTTATTAACTCCTTCAGTTAGGCCCAGCCCATTTGTAGCAGTGATGATCTCCTTAATTAGTTTGGGCCCGTACATTAGCAGTTGTGACCTGCTCTTTTTTATGTATGGTATCGACTACATTTAGTAATATTAAATCTGAAATTCAGATTCAAATTGGAAATTGAATTTGGTTGAGCACTGCCAAACTAATCCTAAACTTTTAAATCGGGCATTTGCGGTTCTAATGTTTTTAAGTTAATTTTTTTTTTAGAGGAAAGCAACATACGACCGCTTCATTCAAAAAAATATTGAATTTAGCAATAGGGAAGCCTCATAAAGATCCAAAAAAAAAAAAAAAAACGGACAAAGAATTTTTCAGAAACTAATCAGGAACGGATATCCACTAACAATTATTATTTCAATTCATTAGTTCAAAAAACGATTTTCCAGGCCTCACACTATTTTTAAATTATTTTTACTACAATCATTAGTTCATTACCTTAATGCTTCAATTTGCTGCTTCGTACATATATACACAACAAATTCATTGGTTTGATCCAAACTATTAATTTATAATTATAAATAAACTGCAACTTAATTAGGGCACTCAATAAATAAATTCCTAAAAAAGAAAAATTGGAAATTAGGGAAGCATTCCAAAAGTAAAATTAAATAAATACAATATGAGTGAAAGTTCGAATAACTTTACTAAATTGATGCCGAAATAATAATATATATAATTTAATTTTTTTTTTTATTTTTTTTTTAGGAGCGCACAAATAAAAGTAGGCAACTAGGATCAATCAATGGGAGGGTTTTAGCACATAGTACGGAAGGTAGTTAGCGGAATTGGGAGGCGCCGCTTCTCTTTAGCCGTACGATCCGGATTTAGGACAGCGTGGTTTTCGGATCCGGATGGGTACCGTTATCCCTTCCTTTAACTCGGATAATTATACGCCGCCACCTCCGCAGCTATATATTAATCCTAATCCCCTTTCCACGCATATCTATATCTTATTATTAATTATCCTGGCCCATTACGACCAAACCGTTCATCTTATACTAAGCTTATAATTTTATCACATTATCTTAATTAACACGACTTGTTAATTATTACACTAACAAACCAGTTTTTTTTTTTTCTTTTTTTTTATTCCAAAATTTTGTCCTAACTGGAATCATCGCACCTACCGAGTCTTTAAATCCTTATTAAATTATAATAATGATGATGATAATTAATAAGCTATTCCTTTTACTTACATATTCTTTTAAATAAATTTAACTAAATATATCAAATAATTAAATATAAAATTTAAAACATTAATCATTAAAATTTTTAGTCAATTATGGCCGAGTACGATCAATTCACATCGAATCTTAAAAGATTTTATGGAGCGGAAAAAAAATAAAAAAATAAAAACTCTGTATCCTTTCGTGCGTGAATCATAATTAATTCGCAACTTATATTTTAAAATGTAAAATTTACCACCTTATAACTATTTTATTAAATATTTTTTCGTATGATTTTAATTTTTAATAATTTGACTATACATTAGAAGATATTACAAACTAATGTTGGACTTGAAGCACTAACTCAAATTATTTAGCATCTTACGTACTAATATAGATTTGTCTAACAGAGTCGGGCTTTCTAAAATAAATCAATTCAATATATATATATATATATATATAAGCATCAAATTATTAGTGCTATTAGATTTTTGATTCTTGGATAAAAAGATGTATAATTAAAATGATAGTGAGCCCGTAGAATTTTGTAAATGGTTTAAAAAATAAATCAATTCAATATATATATATATATATATATATATATACATATATATATATATATATATATACATATATATATATATATATATATATATATAAGCATCAAATTATTAGTGCTATTAGATTTTTGATTCTTGGATAAGAAGATGTATAATTAAAATGATAGTGAGCGCGTAGAATTTTGTAAATGGTTTAAAAAATTGTATGATCTAAGGGGTGAAAATAATTAAAGGGTAGATTTAACGGTAAAAAATTTGGTGGTCCCAAGTGTTTGGTGTTATCGATAACATAGCAGCCGGACTATATATATATATATATATATATATATATATATATATATATATATATATATATATATATATAGAAAGAGAGAGAGTAGAGCGTATATACTTTCAAAAGTACAAACCAAATTATGCTTGTGAATTTTTTACCTTTGGATTTGTATTGAGATTTGTGCTATTGTAAAGTCAACTAAAGAGAGAGAAAGAAAAAGTAAATAGTACAAATCTCAATACAAATTCAATGATAAAAAATTACAAGTATATTTGGGGTTGTGCTTTTAAAAGTATATAAACCCTACTCTATGGCCTCGTTTGGCAAATGGTATAACGTGGGGGATAACCCTCTTATTTCCAAACAGCATTTTGTGAGGGAGTTGTTCCCCCCTTTACCAGCTTATCCGGGATAACCTGGCAAAAGGGGGGAACTCCCCTCATTTGGTGGCCTCCTGAATAGGCAAAGGTGGCGCCGTCGCCAGCGGTAATACCGTGAGCACCACTGGGGGGCGCGCTGCCTGAGATGTCCTGACTGCCCACAAGAAAAGCACCGCCCTTGTCTGTGGTCACACTGCGGCGGTAAATGGGGCCCACCGCAGATGACACACATGTCTTGTTGCTGCTGTTGCTGCTAAAACTGCAGTCGCTGACGTCGCCCCGGTCGCTGCCGTCACTTCGGTCTATGCCGGGGTCCCCCAGACTCCTGGCAATCCGAACTATCATGGCCCAAAAACTGAGACCGCTGTGGGCTAAGCGATATTCATCCACTGGCCTGTCTCCCATCCTCAGGAGCGAGGCGTTCCCTCACTGAACACAATCCTAGCATCCCAGCCCTCCTTGCAACAACAACACTGTCCCTCTCAACCCATAGTGCATGCTCGATGGCCTCATCCAGGGTTTGCAGTCTCCGGGCATGCACTAAGGTGTAAATCTCTGGGCGAATGCCACACTCAAACAAGTAGATTCGGTGTGACTCATCCCGGGCGACAAAAGGTACATAGCTCTCAAATCGCCCTTCGCTCCCTGCGATTACTCTCTAGCATCATCGACAACAAGCACCACATGGCCAGGTTACGCAATTCTTTCATCTCTAAAGCCCGAATTCGCAACGGCATCCCTCGTACCCCAAACACTTATTGGTCACAAGTAGAGCGAGTCAATCACTAGCGGAGGTTCCAAACTTGTTCCATCTCATTCCTTTATTCTTTTATTTTTTTTTATAAATTTAATTTTTAAATATTTAATTTTACTTTTTTATAAATCTAAAAATTTATTTTTTAAATTTTATTTTAAAAATTTATTAATTTATACAATTTTTTTATAAAAATTTTAAAATTTATACAAATTGTAAAATTAAAATTTTTGCTCTAACTTTTATAATTTTTTGAGACAATTAAAATTAAAATTTTAACATTTATAAATTTTTAACTTTAGTAAATTTTTAAATTTTATAGTTTTTAAAATTTTTAACTTTAATTTTTAATAAATTTAAAAATTTATAAAATTTTAAAATTTATTAAATTTAAAATTTATACAACTTTTTAAATTTTTAGTTTAATTTTTAATAAATTTATACCAATTTTTATATACAAAATTTTGAATTTTTAAAAATTTATAAAGTTTTAAAATCCAAATTTTTTAAATAATTTTTATATATAAGAGTAAAATATAAATTATAAAAAAAAATTTAATAAATATCTTAAATTAAATATTTAAAATCATAACAGTAAAATTTTTATCTTAAATTAAAAATTTAATCATCTCTATTCTTCTTATTCCTCTTTAACTTATCAAATACAATTTTTCTTATCGCTATTACAACTCTTATACTCAACCAAACACAAAATTATTTTATTTCTTGCTTATACCTGAACTTATATCTATCCCGAAAATAATCAATTTTTGCTTATACCCGAACCAAACGCAGCCTATATATATAGAGAGAGAGAGAGAGAGTAAAGTTTATATACTTTCAAAAGTATAAGATCAAATATGTTTGTGAATTTTTTACCGTTAGATTTGTATTGGGATTCATGCGATTGTACTTTCTCTTTCTCTCTCTTTAGTTGACTTTATAATAGCACAAATCTCAATACAAATTTAATAATAAAAAATTCATAAATATAGTTGTACTTGTATTTATTTTTTAATTTGATAAAAAATTCACCGTTTGGTTCGGGTATAAATTTAAGAGGTATAAATTTTTTTATACCTGGGATAGCTTCCTATTCCGGAATAATCAAGTGTAAGAGTTAAATTGCGTTTGGTTCAAAAGTTGGTATTCTCTGCAATAGAAAAAATTATGTTTGGTTAAAATTATAGAATAATGGAGAGTAGTAAAAAAAGAGATAATTTTTTTATCAAATTACCAACTTTGCCCTTACTTTATATATATAAATATAAATTAATTTTAATTATTATAAATTAATTAAAATGGTAATTTAATTATAAATAATAAATTATATCTCACCTAAACAAAATAATTTTTTATATTTTATAGTATATTTTAGTAAATAATAATTAGTAAATAATAATTAGTAAACAAAAATAATTATATAACCACAGATTACATAGCCTCATGTTCATATAGTCTTAGATTAAAAAGTAAGCTAATGTAAAAGAAAAAAAAAAAATTCATTCACTGTTCCTGAGGTATAAACCCTATTCCAGGAGGAGAGGTGGAATATTTCTTAACGGGTTATTTCAGAATAACTCGTTAAGCAAGGGTTATTTTAAACTTTTATTTTTAACCATTTTTTACTACCGTTTGGCAAGAATAGTAGGATAAAGGTGTTATTCTCCCATTATCCCACAACCAAACAGGGCCTAAAAATATATAAACTCTACATATAGAGAGAGAGAGAGAGAGTAGAGCTTATATACTTTCAAAAGCACAAACCCAAATATACTTGTAAATTTTTTACCATCGGATTTGCACTGAGATTTGTGCTATTATAAAGTCAAATAAAAAGAGAGAAAAAAAAGATAAATAACACAAATCTTAATGCAAATCTAATGGTAAAAAATTTACAAGTATATTTGAACTTGTGCTTTTGAAAATATATAAACCCTACTATATATATAAACCCTACTATATATATATATAGTAGGGTTTATATACTTTCAAAAGCACAAGTTCAAATATACTTGTAAATTTTTTACCATTAGATTTACATTAAGATTTGTACTATATATATATATATATATATATATATATATATATATATATATATATATATATATATATATATATATAGTAGAGCTTATATGCTTTCAAAAGCACAAGATAATTCATGCTTATAAATTTTTTATCATTAGATTTGTATTGAGATTCGTGTTTTTTACTTTATCTTTCTCTTTCTTTAGTTGACAAGTATGGATTGTCTTGTGTTTTTAAAAACATATAAGCTCTACTCTCTCTCTCTCTCTCTTTCTCTCTCTCTCTCTCTATATATATATATAGTCTGGCTGGAATACTATCGATAGCACCAAGTATTTTTTGCTATCAAATTTTCAGCTCTTGTATGAAAAGATGTGCGGTTGGATTATAGTGATTCCGTAAAAATAAAAAAATTGATGGCACCAATAATTTAGTACTATCGATAATATTGCAATATATATATATATATATATATATATATATATATATATATATATATATATATTTTGAAAGTTTTCTATTGAGCCAAGTGGCTCTTTAAGAAATGAGCCAATAGGAGTATTCAACACATTTAAAAAATTTGTTGGACGCATCCCGTATATTGTAAACCAACTCTAAAATATTCATTAAAATGTTTTTTTATAATATAATAAATTATTTAAAAATTTTATATTGTATTATATTATTTTTAGAATATTAAGTATGAGATATTTTCTCTTTTTTTTTTTAAATTATGAAGGCACTATTATGTATTCTCTATACCGAGTGTAAATAAGTATATACACTACATATTTAAAATCTGTAATAGATATTTTAAAATATAATTCAGTAAATATATTTAAATTATTAGATTTTATAAATAAAATATATTTAATTAATTTTGATATAAAAAATTAGTTATCTAATATAAGTTGTAGTGTGTTAATATCCACAAGATACATATAATAATTTATTTTTTCCAAATCAATTTTAACAAGATAAAAATATCTTGGTATATTTGGTAATTTAAAATAAATTCTCTAATTTTAATTTTATAACTAAAAAATTGTAACTATTAAGTTTAATTGGATGTTTAAGCAAAGTTATTATAATATAAATATTGAAAGTTAGAAAAAATGAATAAAAAATAATAATTTTTATAATGTATAAAAGGTTTCACCATTTTAATTTTATTTTTAGTTTTTTTGTTATAATTTTTTTTAATCTTAAAATTTTAAAAATTATATATGCTGATTGATTGAAATATTATGTAACTGCCGCGAAGCGCAAGTTCTACACTAGTATATATATAGTGCGTGGCTAGTATACTTTTTTGTAAGTACAAAGTCTTTTGTGTTTATAAGTTGTTTTCGATGTTGAGACTTCTGAATCGTCGATCGGCTCCGTTATATATGATCTAGCGTATTTGAAGTATCTAGAAAATAAATTTTATAATTTTTCGATATCAATTTTCTAATAATCGAAAAGACTCAAAATTAACAGCCGAAGATAAAAACTTACAAAATGTGATGGCATGACACTAAAATTTTAAATCAAAAATATTGATCTTAATATTTTTTCTATCAAAATTTAACGTGATTTGAATATTTTCTATCAAAACACTGTTAAATTTGCAAACGATTGACCATGACCATTAAAATTGTTGATTTTGAGTCCATTTGATTACTAGACAAATGATATCGAAAATTATAAAATTTATTTTCTAGATATTTCAAATATTCTAGACCAAATTTAATAAAACCGATATTCGATTCGAAGGTTCCAACATTAAAAATAACTTATAATTAAGTACGAAAAGTACTCCGTGTGTGTATATATATATAGAATTAAATTACTATATATACTATTAATAGCACCAAATCATTAGTACTATTAGGTTTTTGATCCGTGGATGAGGCGATGTGCGGTTAGAATGATATTGAGCTCTTATAGTTTAGTAGAATAATTAAAAAAATAATATAATTTAAATAAAAATAAATATAGAGATAGATCTAATAATTAAAAATTTGATAATATTAAGTGCTTAATTAGTATCATCATTAGTATGGTAAACCAACTCTTATATAATTGAGTACGTTTTTATTAAAGTACCAAGTTTATATATATATATATATATATATATATATATATATATATATATATATATATAATATTTTAATTCGAGTGAGTCGGTTGTGGGCGGAGGCTACGAGCCTTCGAGTTGCCTCGATCGCCGCGCAGTGTCCGTACGTGGCGACGTGCGACTATTTTCTTATGCTTTTGAGTTATGAACGCAGTAGCTACGGTCCAAAAAGGGGATACCGAAGCACAGCTTAAACGAACCACTCAACCCACGTGGCGCTTCTCATGCATTACGATCCTCCTTAGCCCCCACGTACCCCACCTTGTCAACGAACCACCAAAAATATCTCGCCACCTCCAAAATCAACCAGAACATACGAACTAATTAAAAATGGCTCCGTATTAGAGTCTATATAGATTTTATACTTTTCACTGAAAATGACTATTTTAACATTTCAAATTTCATTCTTATTAGATTATTAGACTTTATATTATAAAAATATTACCAAGATATATTATCTCCATATCTAAAAATAAAATGTAAATATTTTTTAGTTTTTTTTTATAGTAAATAATAAGATAAAACTAGCATAATATAAAATTTACATACATTTTATTTGGTTGGACGTACAAATATATAGCATTACTCAAAAAATAATTATTTCATAATAAAAAAAATAAAATAATTATTTTATAAAAAAATTATTATTATTTTTAATGTTTAGAGATTATTAAATTTAGATAAAAATCATTTTATAGTATTTGAACAGTACTTAATCTACTACAAGTAAAATTAGTAACAATCCAGAAATAAAGAAATGGCAAGAAAGAAAGAGAGAGAGAGAAGTACTAGAGAAAAGGCCAAATATGCTAAAATCCAAACCAACATACCACCCCCGCTCCCACGGGCTCTCACAAACCAGGCGGCGCCCCCCACCAACTTTTCTCATTTCTCATATATATTTTTTAATATTATATATGAGAAATATATATATATATATATATATATATATATATATATATATATATATTACTTTAATTTATTTAACCCCGGTTAGTTAACCTCCGGTCATCTTAACTCGCACTCGGCGACGCTTTAAATACCATTTCACCACCCCTACCAATATCCCAAAACCAATACAACGCCAACCCACCCTCATACACAAACTAGCTATTTTGCTAGGACAAAGAAAGTAAAGTGAGAAAGAGAGAGAGAGAGATACGGAAATGGTGATCGGCGACGTAAACTACGCGGATCCGACGGTCCACGCTCGGCCGTGGCATCTCCTGGAGGATCCGACGGCCCTGATGGGCCAGTCTGTCCCGGTGAGCGGTGTGACGTGCCGTGCCAACACCGGCGCCGTGTCCCCGTACCTCCTCGGGGAGGCCGCGCTCGCGGCGCTCCGCCGCTCGCTCGTCTCTTCTCCGCAGCAGCAGCAGCAGCACTACGACGAATCGTACGACTCCTCGTCGGAGGAGGACGAGTCGGAAGACTGGGAGGCGTACGCGTCGGACGAGTTCCGGATGTACGATTTTAAGGTGCGGGCGTGCCGGCGACGACGGTCGCACAACTGGACGGAGTGCCCGTTCGCGCACCCGGGCGAGAAGGCGGCCCGGCGGGACCCGCGCCGGTTCACTTACTCTGGCGATCCCTGCCCGGAGTTCCGTCGTCGCGGTGCCTGCGAGCGCGGCGACGTCTGCGAGCTCGCGCACGGCGTCTTCGAGTGCTGGCTGCACCCCGCCCGCTACCGCACCCAGCCCTGCAAGGACGGCACCGCCTGTCGCCGCCCCGTCTGCTTCTTCGCCCACACCCTCGCCCAGCTCCGTCTCGTCCTCCCCCGCCACTCCTCCTCCCTCAGCACCATCACCAATAAAAGCCGCCGGCGAATTTGTAAGGAGAAGAGAATCTCCTCGTCTCCGCCGACGTCGCCCGCCGCCTTTTCTTCGGCGGGGAATAATAAGAGCGAGAGGGATGACGTGAAGGCGGCGATGGCGGAGCTGAGGCTGTGTAAGTCGATGCCTTCGTGGTGGAAGTATCAGAGTAATGCTGCGGGGTTCGGGAGTGGGAGTGTCATGCATACCACCACCACCACCACCACCACCACCACCACCAGCAGCAGTGTGCCATCAACTTTAGTAATGCCGCCTCCGGAGCAGTACTGGCGTCCTGAGAATTCGGTCGAGGAGTTGTCGCCGGCGGAGGAGGAGATGTCGGTGCCGAATTTAGATTGGGTGTCCGATCTGCTCAAGTAATAATAATATATTACTTCAGATAGGATGATTGCTGCATGATTTATTACGTGATTGCATGGTTAATTAATTGCTTGATTAGAAATTATTTATAGATAACAAAAAAAAAAAAAAAAAAAAAAAGAAGAAGATAAGGAGGAGGAGAAATTAATGGATGCTGGGATTAATTTACAGAAGTGAGAAGATGAAAAAGCTGATCTCTTCTTCTGTTTTAATGTTTTTATTTATTTATTTTATTTTCATATTTAGGGAGAGAAATATATAGATTTTTATAAAGTACGAGTATCGTCACTGTAAATAAGAAGATGTGCAGTTTAACTATTTTGGTGAATTATGAAGCGGCAGCATGCTGCCTTTCCCTCAAAAAAAAACTATTTTGGTGAATTTGTAGCATTGCTTAATAATTCTGTCTGGTTGTGGAATTCGAACTTTGGGATTCTCAACCGTTTCAAGATCATCTTATTTCTAGTTAAGTTCGAAGGTAAAGTTCTTAAGCCTTTTTTTTTTTTTTTTTTTTTTTTTTTTTTTTTTTTTTTCGTTCTATAAGTTTTTGTTTATTATTATTATTTTTTTCATATTTCTTAGTATTTTTTTCAACAAGATCCTAAATAAATAAAATAAAAGATTATAAAAACCTGTGGGTGCGCATGAAACATTTTTCCCTAGATTGATTAATTAATCACTAAAATCTTGGGTTTAAGATTAGTATACAAAAAAGAAGAAGATACGGCGCATCAATTGTTCACAACGTGGACGCATGTAATTTGGCATATCTTTTTCTATAGAATGAGGAGGGAATTGAACGTGTAAAAAGCATTGCGGCGGGAGAAACAAAACGGAATTAAATTAACAAAAGTGTCTCCTGGGTTGGGTTTTAATTAGCATTTTGTTTAAGTAGTCATTTGCAATTTAATAACAAGTTTTTCTTGAGTGAAGGAAGGCTTAGTGGGATCCATAACTTGGAGCATCTTACATAAGAACCAGTTTTAGTCGGAAAAATTATTGTTTTTTTTCATATGTTCATTTAATGAAAATGCAAATATTTTGAGGCTTTTAAATTTTCAAAATTTAATGGTTTCTGCTTTGTTGCTTAAAAAGGATTTTTTTTTTTTTTTTTTTTTTTTTCAATGGAAGCTCCGAACTCTTTAATTGTCGACCGTTACACTTTTTTTTTTTTTTTTTAGAGACAGAAAGACAGCATACTGCCGCTCTATTTTCTATTTATAGATTAATGGCTACAAAAGTGAGGCAGGTGGGCTTCAACAAGAAAAAAACAACAAAAAAGATAAAACTAAAAAAAAAAAGCAGAACAAACAAAACAAAAAAAAAGAAAAAATGAGAAAACAACAAAACCGAAAACAAGTGGTTAAATGCAGAACGCATTCCAAGCCGCTCTGGACGAACGGATGTCAGCTAGTAGGATCCGTGAACTACGTCTCTTGTTTTCGAATCGTCTCTGTTTTCGTTCTAACCAAATGAGCCACCACGTTGTAACGATTGTAGCAAGTTCCCTTCTCTCGATGGCTCCTTGTTTGCGTTTACTCACCTCCCACAGCTTATCTACAGCTGTGCAGTTACGAACTGCAGTCTTGTTGGGTAGTAAGCCCTCCAATAGGGCTCTCGCAAATTCACAGTTGACGAAGAGGCGATCACCGTTACAAAATTCTATATGCTATTATTGAAGGAGTTTGGAACTCGGGACACTTAATGCAGATACAAACCAACAAGTTTTAGTTTTTAGCTAGTTGCATTCCTGCATTAAGTACAGTCAGTAATATTGCCCATGTTGGTTTGTATGATTCTCTCAAGCAGGCAAGTTTCTGCAAAGAAACAACTCCACTCTTTCGTCAGTTTGCGAAAAGTAGAAACAATTCACCAAACTAAATTTAACATAAAGAGTTTAGAAGTGTTTATCATTACTATATGTTTTAAAATGTTCTGAATAGGGCTTACAGAGGGAAAGGAAAATAAGGACTATAGCAAATGTTGCTCAATTACAAAGCACAATCTCAGCATAGCATACAGTAGAGTCATGCTAATAGTGATATGATTCCTTCCCGCGAATTTCCTCCATTTAAAGCAAGAAGTGTTCTTACTTTATTTAAGGTGGGCCTGACATCTCTGTTTGTTCTTCCTTATAAAATGAAAAGCAGAACCTGAAATAACACAAAAATAAGGAAATGAATACCGAATCATCTTTGGTGTCATGGATTGCTTTTCATTGTTTTCTTCTTTCAAAACAGGATGATTCTAGTTAAACCAACTGCCACTGAAGGTAGTAAGTAAGAAAGAAAAATATAAAATAAAAACGCAAGAAAAGCTATCGAAAAATGAAGATGAATGCCATTGTCGCGAGATCCATCGGAATCGCTAAAAAGACGATTACCCATCATAAAGCTTTGAAAAACGTACCACACACAGTATTAACAAACATTGTGTTATGCACGACAAACTACCATGACATTAACTTTGTCGAACAAGCAGCCAACAAAAGGAGCAAAGTATCCAAGTATAAATCGCTTTTAACCTGAAACCACAGGTGCTTTGAACCTTTCTTTATTTCCAGTGGAAGCAACAATAATTAAAGCGCGAGGGACAGCGACATTGCGAGTACGATGATGCTCCCCTTTTCTCCGGCGACCACAGTTTTTTATTTCCGTGTGTTTAAACGGACCGGCTCCGAGGTTAGAGGTACATTAATTTCGACACAAGTTGTGGGCCACGGTTAATTTTTCCTCCTCCACTTGTGTACTGAGGCCTAAATAAGGGCCCACCACCTGGTGCAAACCTGGAAAGCAAGAAGAAACCAAAGAGAAATAATTATGAGGTTAACAGCTTTAATTAGCAAGAAGAGTATGTAGAATACATTTACATATCAATTCTGTGGTCAGTTAATGTGTATGGGGCTTTCAAATGTAACATCTGAAGTAAACCTCTTGATGGTTCTACGTGCCAGCCTTTAAAGATAACAAGGAGAAGTTTTAGGGGTTCCAGGATTACTAAAATATGTTTCTTTTTATTTGCCTGAATCTCTCCTAAGGAGAGAGAAGAAAAAAAATAGCGAACATTCTAGCAAACAGAATACAAGCACACATTGGAGATGGTTTGAAGAAGCATATAATGTGCTCCGATTACGAGCAGCTATTCTACATCAGGTATTATTTTAGCCACGAAAAGTGCTTCCATGCTGTGTGATGTACAAAATCTTATTTAATCGCGCTGTAATGCTTATAAATCATTATTGACACCAATAATGAGGAGAAACAAGTTGTTGTCTGTTAAATAGCGATCATGGTGGGCACCGGGACCGCAACATGAAGAGGTATAGCAGTATTTATTGTAATAGAATAGGTATAAAAGTAAACATAAAGAAATTGTGTGGAACATAGCAGTACCTTCCAAAAAAGAGAGTAAATGTTTTCATCTAACCAATCCATTTCCCTAATCCAATGCCCCAGCATCTACGGCAACAGGTAGGTGACAATACCCTCATTGCAGCGACCCGACCTCCTATCTACTATTCCCTTGATCATAATCCAACAGCCCACACTAAAATTTACCGAAGCAAAACTCTCAAAACAAATTAAAAGTATCAAACTCTTAATAATTTCGAACTGTTGTTAGGTAAAAGTCGATCACATATCAGATGCACATGCCTGCACTAAACAAAAGGGCAACTCAATCTATGGTCAAGCATCCAGATCAATCAGATAAAGATAATTGACCAAAAAGAGGTCAAAATTGCACTTAATAATAGAAGATTGGAGAAAACATATTTGATCATAACAATCAGCTTAACTAGTTGGCAAATAATGCGATCTCTATACTATCGCTACATAGCCAAGAAATTCTCGTAAGGATGCTAATAATAAAAAAAATTAGTGCTAATTCTAGTATTACTAGTTTAATTTCAACGGATTCTCGGTATATGAAAACCTCTGTCATAAGTTCTCCTTCTGTTTTTTTAAAACCTGTTTATATAGAAAGCACAGCAGCAGAAATGCAAGACAAGTTCAAGATACGGTAAAATGGCAAGGCACATGTTCTTATTCCCTTTAGTGTAGAAAACGATGGGGTCACGTTTTTCCAGAAACGCCTCTGCCATCAATGTAAGAAGTCGAAAAATCTTACCTTACTTTTCCAAAATCAAGTATAATCTAGAGGTAATTCTCACAAATACTCTGTATGCATCAACTTTATGGATGGAAATGGAGACAATGAGAATGAGTTTTTTTGGCTTATACATTTCTCTGGCAGTGGAGCCTTTAGCTTTTTGCAGTGCGTAGAAGATTTGATAATATCTGAAAGTTTATCATGAACAATACATAACTATGAACACAGTTGAAGCTCTCAATGCATGAACTTAGAAAGGCTAAAGCCTTATGGCCCCACAACAATGGTTATGTAAATGACAATTTGGCAATATTTTGGGGTGCCATTACAATTGATAATGACATGCAATGTAACGTCCCTCGTCCGCCCACTGTTTCCAGTAGCATAGGTATTATATCAGACCATAAACTTTGTCTTCTTTTGATTATGCATCATTGTCAATGATTCTCAACCACAGCATCGGGCCCAGAACATTAAAAAAGTCACTAACAACGAATTTACTAAAAGACTAGTATTCAATATAAATACTTAACAAATTCTGACTGTAGGCAAGTGCAATCTGAGATTCATCAGGTAAAGAACACCTGATACACGAGAATGATTATGCATGCTACCAAAATAGAGAAATAAGAAGAATATTATTTCTTCTATTGATACCTAAAATGTACTCTAAGCAATAAATTAACAAGAGACAGGATATGCCACTAAATAATCAATGCCACTGAAATTTCAAACAGATACAGGAATGAACCAATTTTGCAAATTTTGAACTACACTAATTGATGGAAGGGGATTTTATAACAAGCAAAAGAAAACTATGCTATCGCGACTTAACTTGCATTGAAATGACATACGATTTAACTTGCATTAAAAAAACAAACAAAATTAGGAGTCATGAATATAATATAGACACCGTTCTCTGGCCGCTTAATTTTTTAGAGATAAACAATTATTTTTTATTATTATTTAATAGGGAGAATCAAAATCTACCGGAATATCAAATTTTGACATGAAAGTTTGGCGAATATTGAGAAATTAGTAATCAATTTTCCTTTTTTTTTCCAAAATAAAGGTAGAGGCTCATGCCCCAAATGAGGAGTACAAAAAAGATGTCTATAATGTTGAATATAAAATATATAAACACCGATCTCTGATAGCTTAAACTTTTAGAATAAAACAGTTGTATCATATAATTTCACATGGTATCAGAATATGAGGTCCTGAGTTAACTATTAAAGTTTTCAGACTAAAACGATTGTTTCCCATAATTTTACATATTCATTTTGTCTGCCCTCTTAATGTTATTTTTCTCCAAATAAAACAAATCATACTGTAAGCGGAAAAAGTATCAACCTAAAAATCAATGATGTTAAAATCAAATACTATTTCCACCTAAGTTTACTTTAAAAATAAAAGAAGTGGATAGCATGCTCCTTTCTCTCTAAAAAAAAAATAAAATCAAATACGATTCTTTTTTACTGCATGAATTATCATCAAATAATTTACTCTAACATTCAAACAATTGGTTCACGAAATTTAGGTTAATTCATCGAATCACACGCTACATACAAAATACGAAACGCAATCTTGAATTCTGAGAAGAAGAAGAAAAGAAGAACACTAATATGCTCATAATGGACGGACCCGGCGACGTAGATCCCGAACTGGCGCGAGGCGTTCCCCGTCCGGAGCTGCAGTTCGGCGAAGTGGAATACGAGTAAGTACTCGGGGACGACGGCGGAGGCGTTGTCGGGGGCCCATCGGAGGAAGGTGATGGCGGTGGAATTCACGGCGACGGGGACGACGGCCGTTTGGAGCACGGCAGAGGGCGCCTCGAAGGAGTCGTTCGCGTAGTTTTTGATCGGCGACGTCGTCGAGATCACCACCCATTGCTCCGCCTCGGCGTCGGCGTCGGCGTCGGCGGCGTACGGTGCCCAGATGCGGTCGTACGGGTCGTCCGAGTACCTGCCCACCGTTGGATTCGCTTATACAATATACCTCAAAACAGTGTATGATGTACATTTTCTCTACCAAATAAGATAATTTTATTAAAAACAATGCTATGTACATCTAAAATTGAGTAAACAAAATGAATAAAATATAAAATATATACCTATTTACGATGTACAAAAAAATATTTTTTTCTTTATTAATCATATTAAGTAATATTTAATAGGCAAAAAGTAAAATATAGGGATTTTTTAAAAATATACAAATAGTTTTTTCCTATTAACTATTTTATAATTTTATTTTAAAAAATTTATTATAAATATTTTATAAATTATTATACGATAATAATAGTTTCTTACAGCCAAATAGAAAAAATGTAGGAAGCTATATCCAATTCGTTTATTTTTTTAGATATAAATTCAGATAGAGACATAAATCAATTAATTAATTAATTAAGTTTTGAATTTGAAAAGCCGAGTACCGACAATCAAATCTCTTTTAGCTAACTATGTTATGTACGCTCGGTTACAGTATAAAAATATTACGAGGGAAATTACGCGGTAAGTCAAATCGAAAGAAAAGATTTATAAATTTTGAAAACTTAAAACTTTAGACGTAATAAAATTTGATCTTTCTTTTTTCATCTAGCCAGATTTAGTCTCGAAATTCATCTGCTGAACCTTGCAAAATTATTCTGCTTATGAAAGGTAGATGAACTCACCTGATTTGTCGGTTTGTTCTCGGTCCATAGTTTAGCCGAAGAGAAAGAACAATAGATTGTGATTCTGTAGTAGTCGGATACATTACGCTTTTGATTGGTCGCAGTTCCAATGCAGAAATGAATGGAGTACCAGAATTAGTGTTTATAAGACAAACTGATATGAAATCAGCTAAGGCCACAGTTATAGCCTCAACTTGATATTCAGTAGCTGCATCAGAGATATTCACTGTTTTCCACAGATTGACACCTATATACAGATCGAATGCGATGAAAGCATTAGCCTTCACACTCTGTAGTCCGTCGTAGTTTCCGTACATGAATGTTGCTCGTAGAAGATACTTTTGATTCATCACTACGGGCGTCAAGGTATAACAGTTTCGACCGCCAACAGGAAAGCTTCTCGCAGTCATATCTTGAATCAGTATCGTGGTATTTATATAGTTTGATGCAATTTTATTGTTTACCCCTGTATCGATGTATTGGCTATCGGAAACGTAAAATATATTTGTGTTGTCAGTGTAGCTATGACCCTCAGGAACGCCGCAATCAATGCTTATGAAACCTGTAAGAACAGGGAGGAGGGGGGTGGAATTCAAGGAGCTATGAATAACAAATTACAATGTTCTTTTCTGTGCCGCAGCTAAGATTTGACTGGAGGAGGGCTCCCGCGTCGCCTTGCTCCGCCTCCGCTAGAGGTGATTCGCGATGTGTTGGCAGGAGAGATTCGCTGAGGGTGACCTGCCAGTCCAGGGTTGCCTCTACCAGTCACCCTCCGACCAAGGTTGCCTACACCATTTACAGGAAACGTTCTGATCGACCTGTGGATCTTCAGGTACCCCGCGAATCTGCTCCCCGACCCGATTCCCTTTGTCGGGAGGGACGCATCAGCGTCAAGGTTTCCCCCAAGGTCACTTGGGCCTCCCCCCTTTGTTCTCACAACTCCATCATTTGCACCCGCCCTGTCTCCTCCCATCCACCTCCTCCCTGCTTGAAGAGATTGGACGTGGACGAGAGGTCTCGAAAGGCCACGTCTCCGCTTGTACACGCCACCCAGGTGCTTCCTGCCTACCCCCATGTGTTTGGCCCTCTCACCTTCAGGGAGGCACTACTTAAGAACCCCCGGCTGGACCGTCCCGCTCATCACCCCCGCTCCTCCTTACCCCCTTCTTCAACCGCCACCCCCCATAAAACACCCATCCTTCCACCTCGCCGCCACCTCCCTCCCTTCCGAACCAAGTGCTGCTTTCGCTGCCTCGCCACAAATCACTTCGTCCGCTTCTGCAGAGCCCCTGTTCGCTGTTTTAAGTGTCTCCGAACCGGACACTTTGCTCGCTCCTGCATCACCCATCAGCTGCCACACAACATGCTCCGCGCTCGGGACTTCCGCCCTGAAGTCATGAAAACTTTTGTCCCAATGTCAGAAGATTTTCGTAATCGCCAGATCACGAGAAAGAATGCGGTGCTCGCGGATGTTATCGGAAGGTCTAATCTTGGACACTTCCCGCAAGGCACCATTGCAGCGGATCTTGCAACCAGATTCGGCGGATTCCCGTCGGACTTCCTTGCTGCGAGACATCATGAGAGAGACTTTGTGATTTTCTTCCCCGAGTGGGTACAGCCAGACGACATCATCAACTCTGGTCTTCTTCGGCTTCAGCACTGTCGCCTACATTGCCTCCACTGGGATCCCTACGCAACCGCGGACCGATCAAGACTGACGTATAAGGCATGGATTAAGATCGTTAACTTACCGTACGAATGCTGGTCGTCGAGCCGAGTCAGCGCTATGGTTGGAGGGTTCGGACGATTCCTCCGCGCAGACGATGCCAGTTCAAACATTGCGGATCTGTCCGGATACAGATGTCTTGTGGCGGTTGATGATTTGGTAGACATCCCTGAGGTCCTTTCCATCTCTATGGGAGACATCGTCATTTCCGCGGCGGTGCGGATAGAGAACACCGCACCCTTCGGTGGAGAAGACCACGGCATCCCGCTTGTTGGGGGAGGACCTGACGAAGGCGGAGATCAGACGGATCCCCACGGCGCGCGCCTTGCCAGGAGGATCGCGGTGGTCGGGCTGGGGGGAGAAAGCAGCGAGTCAAGGAATGCAACTCGTACCGGTCCGAACAACTCCTGGGACTCATCTGAAATTAGAGATCGACGTCGGGGATCCTCTCCTCCGCCCACCATGACCCCACCGCCGATCACCTTGAAGTTGCAAACCTCTGCGAGTTCATCTTCCCCTGGATCGCCGGCTCTCTCGGAATCTCCAACCTTACTGGAATCGCCACCTCTCCATCCATCGGATCGCCGAACATCTCTCGGACCGCCGATCTTCCCGGAGTCGTCGGCTACAGCGACGTTGACACCGCTTGGACCGCCGGTCAACAACTCACCAACCTTTGCTCCAGACCCTTGGATCTCCCCAGACGCTGACGCCATCGCGACTGGCGCCGACCTCGGATCATCTCACATTGGAGGCCCTGACCGATCTTTAATTCTGGGGAATCGCCCACCACTCTTCTTCGGCAATTTTTCAAATAACTGCTTCTCTCTGATTGGTTGGACCCCGCTTCCCCCTGTCTGGGAAGACACGCTCAACAACGGCGGGGCTCCCCCTTCCCCTTTCGAGGAGGCTCGGGCACCGAGGCCCACCATCTCGAGGCCTACCAACTCGAACTCCCGCCCGAAGATGACTTCGTCAACGGTGCCCCCGTTTCTGCCCTATCATTCTGCCATCCTTGGTTGCGGCCCATGGCCCCTCTTCGAGGGCCCACCCTTTGAGCCCGGTCATCTGCAGCTGTCTCTCTTAGCCACTTCCTGGGCCCACCCCTTAGCCACTCTACTTTCCATTACTCTGGACAGGCCCTGCCGGGCTCTGTTAAATCCCGGGCCCGCACCCTTTTTGGGACCTGCTTCTCCTGGGCCGCTGCCCTCGGCCATTGGGGCCGATCGCACGTTACCCCAATCTCTCAACATTTCTGCGGACCTTTCATCTGCAACCATCCCCGCGTTGCCGGGCGACTCCAACGTGGTGCAATCGGGGTTGGTCAACCCCCCTCTTCCGGTTCTACCACGCTTCACGGCAGACTCATCTTCAGAGGAGTCAACTGACGCCTTCATCAAGCAAACTCCGTTGACACACCTCGCCCCTTCATTCCGGTGCACCAGGAAAAGCCTGCGACTCGCGCACAAAATCGGAACGCCGGTGCTGGATCTCGCCGTAGCGCGCAAAACGGCTCGCTTGCAGGGACTTCCACAGGCCCCTCCCACCGCCATAACAGTCCAACCCGGCTCAATCGACATGGCTATGACATTGAAACAGATCAAGGTCAGATCCAAATGTGCCAAACTTGGAGTAATGCTGCGGGAGGAAGACGCGACAGCCTTCCTGGAGCATCTGAATCCGGTGATCTGAAGGCCTGGGCCCCACCTGTTATGACTGCCCGGTTATTATCGTAGGAGTCTAGAGTGTCGTTGGTTTTCTTTTCAATGTTGCAGTTATGTTCTTGGAATGTTAGGGGCTTGAATGATTTAACTAAGCGTCGGCTTGTTAAATCGGCTTTAGGTGACTTTTTGATATCTATTCTCTGTCTGCAAGAAACTAAAATGAGCACGTTCTCACGCTCCTTCATCAGATCTTTTGCGGGTCCCAGGCTTGACAAATGCTTATACATCCCATCTCATGGTGCTTCCGGTGGCATCGCTACTTGTTGGAACTCCAAGCTCTACAGCTGCTCCGAAGTTTTGATGCGCGAACGCTCGCTCACTCTACGACTGCGGTGTATCTCCAGCGGATTATCCTTCTACCTCACAAATGTTTACGGCCCACCATCCTGGAAAGGAAAATCAGAATTCTGTCAAGAGCTTATCCACCTTAAACGAATCTGTGTAGGGCCCTGGGTCATGTGTGGGGACTTCAACCTAACGAGAGGACAGAACGAGAGAAGTGGACGCGCTTGGAGTAACCGCCTCACGACCATGTTCACCAACATGATTAATGAACTTGAGCTGATTGATACCCCGTTAAGCAATCAAAGCTTCACGTGGTCTAATATGCAAAGGTCGCCCACTCTAGCTAAGCTAGACCGATTCCTCATTTCGACTGAGTGGGACACCGCCTTTCCTCTATCTACTGCCTCGGCTCTTCCAAGAATCACGTCGGATCACTCACCAATTCTGCTTAAAACGGAGGTTCGGGTGGCTCCTCGCCCTTTCAGATTCGAAAAAGTTTGGCTCACTCGAGAGGACTTCATCTCATCAATCCCTATCTGGTGGAACGAAATCGAGGCGAAGCAGGGTCCACAAGGCAGCATCCTCACCTTCAACGCCAAGCTTAGGCACTGTCGCAAGAGAATTAAGGAATGGCGACACTCCAACTTTCACAGTATCCGAATAACCAAACAACAGCTGGCAGCTGACATCCAAAAACTGGACTTGACTGAGGAAGCGCGCCGTCTCAACAGAGAGGAGCTTGACAACAGAGAAAAACTCAAATCTAAGCTACGTGAAATCATTGTAGAGGACGAGATTCTCTGGAAAACCAGAGCAAAGCAACACTGGCTACGGGAGGGCGACGGCAATTCCAAATTCTTTCACGCAATAGCCAATGGAAGACATAGGACCAACCACATTGACACCATCGAGGAAGGGGGCCTTAGATTGCGAAGGGAAATAGACAAAAGTGAATACTTCCTACACAAATTCAAGGAAAGATTTGCACCTTCTAACCCTCCCCCTTCCTCGGTCGGAGACTGGAGTGGTCTCTTCCCAGATAACGATGTGCTGAATTCGCCTGCCCTTACCGCCCAATTCTCTGTGGATGAAATCAAGCTAGCTGTTTTCCAAATGAGCGGAGACAAGGCTCCTGGACCTGACGGCTTCAGCATGGTATTCTACCAAAAATTTTGGAATGTAATCAAAGACGACCTAGTTAAAATCTTTGAAGATCTCTATACTGGGTCCCTGAACACGGGTCCGATTGACTACACTCATATCTGTCTGATCCCCAAAACAGAAGCCGCGAAATCAGCAAACGATTTCCGTCCTATATGCCTCATCAACTGCATCCAGAAAATCATCTCCAAAGTGCTGGCGAACAGATTAGCAAAGGTCATACCCAACATCATCTCACTCTCACAGTCCGCCTTCCTGAAGGGGCGCTTCATTCTCGACTCGTTCGTCACCGCTAGTGAACTAGTTAGCTGGGGGGCCAACAAACGCATCAACGGAGTTGGAATCAAGGTAGATTTTGAAAAAGCCTTCGATAATGTGAACTGGTCATATCTCCGACACATTCTCCAATGCCTCGGAGCCAACCAAAGATAGTGTAGGTGGATTGACCAGTGCACAGCCAATAGCAAAGCAGCCATTCTGGTGAATGGGGTACCGACCAAATGGTTCAAACTGAAGAGAGGCCTTCGCCAAGGGGACCCATTGTCACCATTTCTCTACCTACTGTGTAGTGGACAAGAACTTGGAATATAAACAAATGTAAATAAAAATAGTATAAAATACTATTTTTATGGCAGTAGAAAAGTAAAGGGGTTACTCGGAAGTGAATCGGGCCCAAATCGGAGTTAAAATTAGTGATCTAGAATTTTATATGAGAAAGTGGGCCCAGATGGTAAGTGAAAAATTCACAGTTTCAGAAAATTCCGAGAAAATTACGGGAGCTCCGTAAATATGTTTTAAGGCCACAGTAAAAATTTCGTGTTGATCGGACACCCGGATTGAGAGAACGGGCTCTGCCAGCAAAATTAAATACAGTGGGACTTTTGGTAAATTAGAAATGGTCCAAACTGAAAAGTTCAAGTACCAGGAGGTAAAGCAAGTTAAACTGTGGCTGCCCGTCAAATTTGAGCGAAAACGGGCGAAAAACGGGCGAGAACGGCGAAAACGGGCGAAACTGGGCTTGGGCCCAAGTTTCGGGCGCCCGAAAGTGGGTTCCGGGCGCCCGAAAGTTACTGTAGCATGTTGGTTTTTCGGGCTGCAGCGAACCGGCTGCACTGTAGCGAACCCGGTTCACTGTAGCAGCCCGGTTCAGGTCCGGGTGCGCCCGAAAATCCACTGTGCGCGCCCGGAAGTTACTGTAGCGGCACGGATCCCGAGGCAGTCGGCACGGATTCCGAGGCAATGGCACGGATCCCGAGGCAACGGGCACGGATCCCGAGGCGCGGGCGTGAATCCCGAGGCAGGGCAGCGCGCGCGGCGCGCTGTGGCGCGCGGCCCGAGGCGCGCGGTAGGTGGGGAAATGCCACGTGTCGCCTCCTCATTGGTCGCTCTGACCGGGGGAGCGTGGGCGTGCGCGGGGAAGGCGCGACGCGCCTGGCGCGTGTCAGCGGGGCAGGCCACGTGTCGGCCCCCCATTGGTCGGTCAGCGCGATGTGACGCGCTGATGGGACAAGACGCAACCACCGCTGAGGTAGTGCGGTCCACGTGGCGGCCTCCCATTGGCCGCCGCTGTTCCGTGGTCGCGGTGCATGGGTCCACGGACACGTGTCGCTCCCCGGTTGGCCGAGCGTGGTGACGTGGCGCTGAGCTGGCGCGTCGTGGACGCGTGGACCGCGGCGGGGGCTCTTACTGTAGCCGCCCGAAAACTTTCGGGCGCCCGAAAAGGTGCGCCCGAAAGTTCGGGATCGGCCTATTTAGGCCCGAAATGGCCCATTTTTCCTTCTTTTTTCCCTTTTTGGCTTCACCCGAGCGTACCAGGAGGCGATCCGGGCGATTTCGCCCGGGGTTTTCGAGGGCGCACGAGCGCGCCGTGGACTCCGTGGAGCGTGCAAGATGTTCCAAAGGCCTATTGGGCGTGATTGTACGGCACGATGTTGTCGAGGTAAGCCCCGTTTGTCATTTTTGCGGTATTTTTGGCACAGTTTTAAGATTTCCTTTTGGATTTTGGATTTGACTCCTTTGCCACGTGCATGTTAGGGACCCAACTTTTCTGTGCCGTTTTACTACGCGAGTTTTGCGAGCGTTTTGGGCACGTCTCGTTTTGCGTGCCGCTCGGGAAAACATGCACCGTTTTGCGTGCGAATTCGACAAATGTGCACAGTTTTGGGCGCAAGCTTGGAATACGTGCACCGTTTTACGTGCAAAGTTGGAAATGGAGCGTGCACCGTTTTGCGTGCCAATATGAGGTATGTGCTCTGTTTTGCGCGCAGGTTGGACTAACGGGCACCGTTTTTCGTGCTAGACTCTAACAATACGTCTCGTTTTACGTGCAGGGTCGGAATAATGTGCACCGTTTTGCGTGCAACCCTACAGTCAGATGTGCACCGTTTTGCGTGCCAATTCGGGGTAAGTGCTCCGTTTTGCGTGCGGGTTGGACCAATACGCAACGTTTTGCGTGTAGATTTTAATGGTTGCATCATTTTTCGTGCAGGGCTAGGAAAAATATGCACCGTTTTGCGTGCAACCCTACAGACAAATATGCACCGTTTTGCGTGCAGTTTCGAGGTACGTGCATCGTTTCGCGTGCAGTTCATGTTGTCGCGCACCGTTTTGCGTGCTGTCGCTAATGTTATGCACTGTTTTGCATGTAGGGTCAGAAAAATTGTGCACCGTTTTGCGTGCAACCCTACTGTGAGTCGTGCACTGTTTTGCGTGCAGATTCGAGGTACATGCACCGTTTTGCGTGCAGGTTGAGTTGGCACGCATGGTTTTGCGTGCAGGCTGAAATGGCGCGCACCGTTTTGCGTATGGGTTTTACTGACGCGCACCGTTTTGCGTGCAGGTTTAGAGGGCGTGCACCGTTTTGCGTGCAGACTCGAGGGATGCGCACGTTTTGCGTGCAAGCTCGAGGAAACAAGTGGAATCGCGCGGAGACCAATTGCAAGTGTCTACAAGCAATTGGGTACACTACAAGGTGGGGAATTCTGCCGAAATTGGGTGACCTCTCCCCTTGCTCCTTTGCTTTTCGATTCGAAGCATGATAGTAGCCTGTTAGAGGCGTTAGGTTGATTATGATTATGATTGCATGTGTAGATGGATTCAGATGAAGTAAGGGCAACTGTTGGTTGCCAGAGATAGAGGAATAGATGTGTGTGTGCAAATTGACACAGAGATAAAGTGCAACTGTTGGTTGCCAAAGATATTTGATGAATATGCATGCGTAGAAGTAATTACTATTTGATGAATGAAATGAAATAATTGCATGTATGAGAAAGATTTGTGATTATAAGTGTGATCATGTTAGGGTATAACCCTAGGAATCATGTGCATTAAGGGAAAGGACATGTTGGTAGTAAGACTAGGAGAAAACCTAGTTTAGGGTTTAACGAGTGACATCAAACTTAGGAGTTATCCTAGGGAGGACGAGTGGCATGGTCTTAGGTGATAACCTAAGGACACTGGATAGAGTGATCAACATAGAGTCAGAGAACTCTAGGGTGTATATGGCATGGAACTTAGGTAAAGAGAACCTAAGGAGAATTAGTGTTCAACATAGAGTCAAGGAACTCTAGATGAGTATGACATGGATCTTAGGTAAAGGAAACCTAAGGTGAATTAGAGGTCAGCATAGAGTCAAGTTGACTCTGGGATTCAGTAAGGAATCAAGAGAATGGAACAATGGATCAAATGTGGAGATATGAAAGGGAAAACAGGAAAGTAGAGTCATGTAATTCTAGTATAACAGTGGAACATCAATTAGAGTCAGTGTAACTCTAAGTTAATAGTGGAACAGGAAAATAGAGTTAAGTTAACTCTAGGATTCAATGAGGAATCAGGAAAAAGGGGATAAGATCCCAAGGTTAAAGAGTTTAACAAATATAACCCTAGAAAGTCATAGGGTGTCTGGGCAAATGGACAATAACTTTAACTTCAATTTGAGTTAAAGAAATGAAGGTGAAATGTTTAAGAGTCCAGGAGACTCTCTAGTTATCCTTATGGCGAGACCTAGGATAAGAGGTAAATTGTTGTAAAAAGGCAAAGTTTAAAGAGCAAGCTAAAAGTGGCTAAAAATATAAAGAGAATGTAAATGGCGCCTTCGAATTTGAGACTCGTCAAGTGGAGCAGGACTCCCTGGGCAGTGACCCGTCGGACGAGGTACTTTCGAAGGGCTAAAAGTGAAAGCAAGGAGCTAAATGCTCGAAGAAAAGAGAAAGTAAATTGCCAGTGGCAAAATGGGAGCTATAAGCTCGAATAAGAAAGGAAAGCAAGTGTTCAAAAGCAAAGAGGCTAAGAACTAAAATAAAAGAGAAAGAAAAAAGAAAGAAAAATAAAGATAAAACGGGCGTACCTCCGGGGGCGAACGTACAACGGTCAGGAGTTGGACAGGGTCCCTCTCCGGGCAGCGACCCGTATGACTGGTAGATAGAGTACTCTTGTCAGAGTTGGGCAGTGACCCTATCGGGCAGTGTCCCGTATGACAAGTCCCCCGGCAGGACGGGGTAACACTTGCGAGTGTTATCGGCAACCTTAGAAATCTTATCTTATGGTAGCAAGACTACCGGGCTCGGGCCCGTTGGATAAGAATTTCCAAGGGTTAACTTGAACTAAAGCACCAGAATCTAAAGAATAAAGAAAAATAGAGTGGCCAGGGTGGCCGGGTTAGTTGAACCCAGTATACAGCGGCATAGTGGCCGAGTTGGTGCTTAGCAGCCTAGTGTGGCTAGACAGAGTAGTGCTGGGTGATGGTTGTACACAGATAGTGTAGTGATATATTATTGCATAGCTGCATATTGATGTTGAGGATTTTAGTTTCCTAGCACACTATTATTATTGCTTCCATTGGACCAAGTGGTGTAGGACACTTTCTCTCGGTGGTTGAACCCACTGGGAACTCGCTCGTAAGTTCTCACACCCCTTGGGTGACCCCCCCCACAGGTTCGGGAATGGATGCAGCGGTCGAGACAGATCAGATGCAGACGACAGCGAGGCATACGACAGGGGCAAGGGCCCAGCAGCATAGTGACCTAGAGGGTCTAGCAGAGGTATCCCTTTCTATATATTTCTTGAGTGAACCTTGTATGGTGAGGAATTATGTAAAGGAAATGTAATAATTTTATTTGCAAGTTCAGAATGTAAAGTGTAATAAGTTTAATTTATGGTTCACTCTTGTATGCTTTCATTTCCGCTTAAACTGTTTGTTTATTGAATGAAAGTTTAAATTTATAGTGATTTTTAGTACTCTGATATTGAGCTTCCGCATACACTTGTTGTGTTATTATGGATGTTACCGTTCCTTTCGGGTAGAAAAAGGTTTTACCCGATTGGCGGGTCTGTTGGCGTGCCCGAACCGTACAAATTGGCGGACTCGGGGCGTGACAGATTAGAGTGGTATCAGAGCCTAGGAATAGTCCTAGGTGGTTAGCAACCTTAGGGAGACCCTAGGGATTAGCACGAGAGAGTGCGTGGATTATTGGCGAAAGTATTTGATTGGTTTTGTTGTTCCCAAAAAGGATGTTGGGACTGATCGAGGGCAACGAGCTTTCATTCTTCGAATATTACGTTGGCGGCCGACAACGTAATGTTGGAGATGAAAAGGAGTACCCTCTTATACTTTCGCATGATTGGGTCGACGAGCCTTTTGTCGGTATATAGACTTGCGCGATGCTCAAATGGCTAAGTTTGGGCTGGTTGTTTCGTTGTGGTGTGCATATTAGCGATGACACCACATAGGAAAACGCACCTGTTTCGACTCGAGTCCGAGAGGGCTCGGGTCAAACGAGGTACACGAGCTGCGATAGCAGGTGACCGCACTTGTTGGAGTGGTCCAACAGTAGGTCAGACTTCTTGCCGTCGGCGGAAATTTTTTCCGCCGACAGGAAGACAGATTCCGACGCCTAAGAGTGGCGTCAGCATGACAGTTGGAGCAGATAGATAGGCTCCAGTGGCTGATAGCGCAGCAGGCTGAGGCTGCATAAATGACGCATGAGTATACGGCGTCGCCGCCTGTAGGGGCGACAGTAAAGAGTGTGGCAGTGGCCGCCGAACTTTTGTCGGCAGCCAACACCTTCAGCAGGGGTGTTTAAGCTTGTGTCAGCTAGTTTGCTGGCAAAGTGTGGTTAGTAAGGTCCAGTGAGAGACCGACTCACGAAGAAAATGGTGATCGCTATGTTGCGAGAACCAAGTAAGTATGTCCTAAGGGTTAGGGCAAGAAAGATTTACGGGCCTAGTGGCGAAAGTTCGCCCTGATGACGGTAGTGACCGTGTGGCCTATAATTGTGGCTAAATTGCCGCATTGTGGGTTGGTAAGACCCGGGACAGGTTTCGAGATTCGAAAACCTCGCAAGTGAGCGGGAGTTTTGTGGCGCCGATTTGATGGATCGGTGTAACGGCAAGGATTGCCACCGTAGGATTTGCGTGTTATCACCAGAGTTGGTGGACAGTTATTTGTGGTGCCTCAACCCAGTTGGGAGAGGTGTACAGGAGTCATGCGCGTGTTTAAGCAAGTTGCTTGACACTGGATTTTTACGTTTAGCGTGGGGGCGTAGGACGCCCAACTGTTTGGGTGCTCATGGAGCACGAGTATCGTTTAGCCAGAGAGAGCTGATTAGGTGGCGTATTAGCCTTTGCCCAGTGTGGCCAGAGTTGATATAGAGAGTTTGGGTCGTGGATTGACGACTTGTTAGTTGATTCTGCTCAGTGAGCGTAGTGGTCGCGTGGCGACGATTAGCGGGTTCGCTTGTGGACGATCCGTGCCTGGACCATGTTGTGTGGACTGTGGGCCTGTAGCCCAGTGGGCAGGCGCAGTCAGCTGTGAGAGACAGCGGCCCGAGACCTGATGGCGGGGCATGATAGAGATTGGTCGGGACGGTAGTCCGAGCGATGACCCGGGAACGTGGAATGCCACGTGTGAGCATTGAGGCTAGTAGTACACTGAGAGTGAGATATGACCAGGCTATAGACTAGGGTGGTGATTGAGGTATTGTAGCTCCTAGTGGGAGTGAT
>CM054936.1:1181363-1326596 GCA_029168755.2 Tillandsia fasciculata
TTTTTGCATGTAGGGTCATAAAAATTTGTGCACGCGTTTTGCGTGCAACCCTACTGTGAGTCGTTTCACTGTTTTGCGCGTGCAGATTCGAGGTACATGCACCGTTTTGCGTGCAGGTTGAGTTGGCACGCATGGTTTTGCGTGCAGGCTGAAATGGCGCGCACCGTTTTGCGTATGGGTTTTACTGACGCGCCCACTTTTTGCGTGCAGGTTTAGAGGGCGTGCACCGTTTTGCGTGCAGACTCGAGGGATGCGCACCGTTTTGCGTGCAAGCTCGAGGAAACAAGTGGAATCGCGCGGAGACCAATTGCAAGTGTCTACAAGCAATTGGGTACACTACAAGGTGGGGAATTCTGCCGAAATTGGGTGACCTCTCCCCTTGCTCCTTTGCTTTTCGATTCGAAGCATGATAGTAGCCTGTTAGAGGCGTTAGGTTGATCATGATTATGATTGCTTGTGTAGATGGATTCAGATGGAGTAAGGGCAACTGTTGGTTGCCAGAGATAGAGGAATAGATGTGTGTGTGCAAATTGACACAGAGATAAAGTGCAACTGTTGGTTGCCAAAGATATTTGATGAATATGCATGCGTAGAAGTAATTACTATTTGATGAATGAAATGAAATAATTGCATGTATGAGAAAGATTTGTTGATTATAAGTGTGATCATGTTAGGGTATAACCCTAGGAATCATGTGCATTAAGGGAAAGGACATGTTGGTAGTAAGACTAGGAGAAAACCTAGATTTAGGGTTTAACGAGTGACATCAAACTTAGGAGTTATCCTAGGGAGGACGAGTGGCATGGTCTTAGGTGATAACCTAAGGACACTGGATAGAGTGATCAACATAGAGTCAGAGAACTCTAGGGTGTATATGGCATGGAACTTAGGTAAAGAGAACCTAAGGAGAATTAGTGTTCAACATAGAGTCAAGGAACTCTGAGATGAGTATGACATGGATCTTAGGTAAAGGAAACCTAAGGTGAATTAGAGGTCAGCATAGAGTCAAGTTGACTCTGGGATTCAGTAAGGAATCAAGAGAATGGAACAATGGATCAAATGTGGAGATATGAAAGGGAAAACAGGAAAGTAGAGTCATGTAATTCTAGTATAACAGTGGAACATGCAATTAGAGTCAGTGTAACTCTAAGTTAATAGTGGAACAGGAAAATAGAGTTAAGTTAACTCTAGGATTCAATGAGGAATCAGGAAAAATGGGATAAGATCCCAGGGTTAAAGAGTTTAACAGATATAACCCTAGAAAGTCATAGGGTGTATGGGCAAATGGACAATAACTTTAACTTCAATTTGAGTTAAATAAATGAAGGTGAAATGTTTCAGAGTCCAGGAGACTCTCTAGTTATCCTTATGGCGAGACCTAGGATAAGAGGTAAATTATTGTAAAAAGGCAAAGTTTAAAGAGCAAGCTAAAAGTGGCTAAAAAGTATAAAGAGAATGTAAAGGCGCCTTCGAATTTGAGACTCGTCAAGTGGAGCAGGACTCCCTGGGCAGTGACCCGTCGGACGAGGTACTTTCGAAGGGCTAAAAGTGAAAGCAAGGAGCTAAATGCTCGAAGAAAAGAGAAAGTAATTGCCAGTGGCAAAATGGGAGCTATAAGCTCGAATAAGAAAGGAAAGCAAGTGTTCAAAAGCAAAGAGGCTAAGAACTAAAATAAAGAGAAAAAAAAAGAAAAGAAAAATTAAAGATAAAACGGGCGTACCTCCGGGGGCGAACGTACAACGGTCAGGAGTTGGACAGGGTCCCTCTCCCGGGCAGCGACCCGTATGACTGGTAGATAGAGTACTCTTGTCAGAGTTGGGCAGTGACCCTATCGGGCAGTGTCCCGTATGACAAGTCCCCCCGGCAGGACGGGGTAACACTCGCGAGTGTTATCGGCAACCTTAGAAATCTTATCTTATGGTAGCAAGACTACCGGGCTCGGGCCCGTTGGATAAGAATTTCCAAGGGTTAACTTGAACTAAAGCACCAGAATCTAAAGAATAAAGAAAAATAGAGTGGCCAGGGTGGCCGGGTTAGTTGAACCCAGTATACAGCGGCATAGTGGCCGAGTTGGTGCTTAGCAGCCTAGTGTGGCTAGACAGAGTAGTGCTGGGTTGATGGTTGTACACAGATAGTGTAGTGATATATTATTGCATAGCTGCATATTGATGTTGAGGATTTTAGTTTCCTAGCACACTATTATTATTGCTTCCATTGGACCAAGTGGTGTAGGACACTCTCTCTCGGTGGTTGAACCCACTGGGAACTCGCTCGTAAGTTCTCACACCCCTTGGGTGACCCCCCCCACAGGTTCGGGAATGGATGCAGCGGTCGAGACAGATCAGATGCAGTCGACAGCGAGGCATACGACAGGGGCAAGGGCCCAGCAGCATAGTGACCTAGAGGGTCTAGCAGAGGTATCCCTTTCTATGTATTTCTTGAGTGAACCTTGTATGGTGAGGAATTATGTAAAGGAAATGTAATAATTTTATTTGCAAGTTCAGAATGTAAAGTGTAATAAGTTTAATTTTGGTTCACTCTTGTATGCTTTCATTTCCGCTTAAACTGTTTGTTTATTGAATGAAAGTTTAAATTTATAGTGATTTTTAGTACTCTGATATTGAGCTTCCGCATACACTTGTTGTGTTATTATGGATGTTACCGTTCCTTTCGGGTAGAAAAAGGTTTTACCCGATTGGCGGGTCTGTTGGCGTGCCCGAACCGTACAAATTGGCGGACTCGGGGCGTGACAGATTAGAGTGGTATCAGAGCCTAGGAATAGTCCTAGGTGGTTAGCAACCTTAGGGAGACCCTAGGGATTAGCACGAGAGAGTGCGTGGGTGGTGGCGAAAGTACTTGATTGGGTTTTGTTGTTCCCAAAAAGGATGTTGGGACTGATCGAGGGCAACGAGCTTTCATTCTTCGAATATTACGTTGGCGGCCGACAACGTAATGTTGGAGATGAAAAGGAGTACCCTCTTATACTTTCGCATGATTGGGTCGACGAGCCTTTTGTCGGTATATGGACTGCGCGATGCTCAAATGGCTAAGTTTGGGCTGGTTGTTTCGTTGTGGTGTGCATAGTAGCGATGACACCACATAGGAAACGCACCTGTTTGACTCGAGTCCGAGAGGGCTCGGGGTCAAACGTGGTATACGAGTTGCGATAGCAGGTGACCGCACTTGTTGGAGTGGTCCAACAGTAGGTCAGACTTCTTGCCGTCGGCGGAAATTTTTTCGCCGACAGGAAGACAGATTCCGACGCCTAAGTGGCGTCAGCATGACAGTTGGAGCAGATAGATAGGCTCCAGTGGCTGATAGCGCAGCAGGCTGAGGCTTGTATAAATGACGCATGAGTATGCAGCGTCGCCACATGTTGGGGCGACAGTAGAGAGTGTGGCAGTGGCCACCGAGCTTTTGTCAGTGCACCCCGCACCTTCAGCAGGGGTGTTGTAAGCTTGTGTCAGCTAGTTTGCGGGCAAAGTGTGGTCAGCGAGGTCCAGTGAGAGACCGACTCACGAAGAAAATGGTGATCGCTATGTTGCGAGAACCAAGTAAGTATGTCCTAAGGGTTAGGGCAAGAAAGATTTACGGGCCTTGTGGCGAAAGTTCGCCCTGATAACGGTAGTGACCGTGTGGCCTATAATTGTGGCTAAATTGCCGCATTGTGGGGTTGGTAAGACCCGGGACAGGTTTCGAGATTCGAAAACCTCGCAAGTGAGCGGGTTTTGTGGCGCCGATTTGATGGATCGGTGTAACGGCAAGGATTGCCACCGTAGGATTCGCGTGTTAGTCACCAGAGTTGGTGGACAGTTATTTGTGGTGCCTCAACCCAGTTGGGAGAGGTGTACAGGAGTCATACGCGTGTTTAAGCAAGTTGCTTGACACTGGATTTTTACGAGTTAGCGTGGGGGCATAGGACGCCCAACTGTTTGGGTGCTCATGGAGCACGAGTATCGTTTAGCCAGAGAGAGCTGATTAGGTGGCGTATTAGCCTTTGCCCAGTGTGGCCAGAGTTGATATAGAGAGTTTGGGTCGTGGATTGACGACTTGTTAGTTGATTCTGCTCAGTGGAGCGTAGTGGTCGCGTGGCGACGATTAGCGGGTTCGCTTGTGGACGATCCGTGCCTGGACCATGTTTGTGGACTGTGGGCCTGTAGCCCAGTGGGCAGGCGCAGTCAGCTGTGAGAGACAGCGGCCCGAGACCTGATGGCGGGGCATGATAGAGATTGGTCGGGACGGTAGTCCGAGCGATGACCCGGGAACGTGGAATGCCACGTGTGAGCATTGAGGCTAGTAGTACACTGAGAGTGAGATATGACCAGGCTATAGAGCTAGTGGTGATTGAGGTATTGTAGCTCCTAGTGGGAGTGTTGGTGTAGTAATCCTATGTGAGGATCTACCCGTATGACGATTGGGTCTGTGTGCTAGTGAGAGCCAGGATACAGAGTTGGACTGGTTGGGCTATAGGCCCCTATTGGACTGTGGTCTGTGGACCTATTAGTAGTCTGAGATATCGGGTTAGCTGATAACCCGTGGACTTAGAGCGCTAGCAGCGTGTGAGATAGTTGAGGACTTGTGGATTGGCCTTTTGCCCTCCACATTAGGCAGCGGAGTGACCGGAAAATGCGATAAATGTGATTAGTTGTAGATGCAACCTTCTTGTGAAAGATAAAAAGGTCGCTGAATTAAAGTGAAGATTTCGCAAGAAGAGACTTCGCCATTAGTGGCAATTGAGAGAGCAAGTGCTCAATTGTGTCTCTCACCTACTTGGTGAAAGTGGCCGGACACCAGGCTGAGTCTGTCCCTAAAAAGAGATAGGGATCCAGGAAGGGGTCGCTCGGGTAATTTTGGGCGAGCAGGCAATGTGATGCCGGACATGAGGTGCAGTGAGCCCAGTAGTGAGGGCAAGATTTCCCCCTCTTTGTCAAGTAAGAGTCGACATACGATTCAAGTTTCGGGGACGAAACTTATTTTAAGGGGGGTAGAATGTAGTGGACAAGAACTTGGAATATAAACAAATGTAAATAAAAATAGTATAAAATACTATTTTTATGGCAGTAGAAAAGTAAAGGGGTTACTCGGAAGTGAATCGGGCCCAAATCGGAGTTAAAATTAGTGATCTAGAATTTTATATGAGAAAGTGGGCCCAGATGGTAAGTGAAAAATTCACAGTTTCAGAAAATTCCGAGAAAATTACGGGAGCTCCGTAAATATGTTTTATGGCCACAGTAAAAATTTCGTGTTGATCGGACACCCGGATTGAGAGAACGGGCTCCGCCAGCAAAATTAAATACAGTGGGACTTTTGGTAAATTAGAAATGGTCCAAACTGAAAAGTTCAAGTACCAGGAGGTAAAGCAAGTTAAACTGTGGCTGCCCGTCAAATTTGAGCGAAAACGGGCGAAAAACGGGCGAGAACGGCGAAAACGGGCGAAACTGGGCTTGGGCCCAAGTTTCGGGCGCCCGAAAGTGGGTTCCGGGCGCCCGAAAGTTACTGTAGCATGTTGGTTTTTCGGGCTGCAGCGAACCGGGCTGCACTGTAGCGAACCCGGTTCACTGTAGCAGCCCGGTCCAGGTCCGGGTGCGCCCGAAAATCCACTGTGCGCGCCCGGAAGTTACTGTAGCGGCACGGATCCCGAGGCAGTCGGCACGGATTCCGAGGCAATGGCACGGATCCCGAGGCAACGGGCACGGATCCCGAGGCGCGGGCGTGAATCCCGAGGCAGGGCAGCGCGCGCGACGCGCTGTGGCGCGCGGCCCGAGGCGCGCGGTAGGTGGGGAAATGCCACGTGTCGCCTCCTCATTGGTCGCTCTGACCGGGGAGCGTGGGCGTGCGCGGGGAAGGCGCGACGCGCCTGGCGCGTGTCAGCGGGGCAGGCCACGTGTCGGCCCCCATTGGCCGGTCAGCGCGATGTGACGCGCTGATGGGACAAGACGCAACCACCGCTGAGGTAGTGCGGTCCACGTGGCGGCCTCCCATTGGCCGCCGCTGTTCCGTGGTCGCGGTGCATGGGTCCACGGACACGTGTCGCTCCCCGGTTGGCCGAGCGTGGTGACGTGGCGCTGAGCTGGCGCGTCGTGGACGCGTGGACCGCGGCGGGGGCTCTTACTGTAGCCGCCCGAAAACTTTCGGGCGCCCGAAAAGGTGCGCCCGAAAGTTCGGGATCGGCCTATTTAGGCCCGAAATGGCCCATTTTTCCTTCTTTTTCCCTTTTTGGCTTCACCCGAGCGTACCAGGAGGCGATCCGGGCGATTTCGCCCGGGGTTTTCGAGGGCGCACGAGCGCGCCGTGGACTCCGTGGAGCGTGCAAGATGTTCCAAAGGCCTATTGGGCGTGATTGTACGGCACGATGTTGTCGAGGTAAGCCCCGTTTGTCATTTTTGCGGTATTTTTGGCACAGTTTTAAGATTTCCTTTTGGATTTTGGATTTGACTCCTTTGCCACGTGCATGTTAGGGACCCAACTTTTCTGTGCCGTTTTACTACGCGAGTTTTGCGAGCGTTTTGGGCACGTCTCGTTTTGCGTGCCGCTCGGGAAAAACATGCACCGTTTTGCGTGCGAATTCGACAAATGTGCACAGTTTTGGGCGCAAGCTTGGAATACGTGCACCGTTTTACGTGCAAAGTTGGAAATGGAGCGTGCACCGTTTTGCGTGCCAATATGAGGTATGTGCTCCGTTTTGCGCGCAGGTTGGACTAACGGGCACCGTTTTTCGTGTAGACTCTAACAATACGTCTCGTTTTACGTGCAGGGTCAAAATAATGTGCACCGTTTTGCGTGCAACCCTACAGTCAGATGTGCACCGTTTTGCGTGCCAATTCGGGGTAAGTGCTCCGTTTTGCGTGCGGGTTGGACCAATACGCAACGTTTTGCGTGTAGATTTTAATGGTTGCATCGTTTTTCGTGCAGGGCTAGGAAAAATATGCACCGTTTTGCGTGCAACCCTACAGACAAATATGCACCGTTTTGCGTGCAGTTTCGAGGTACGTGCATCGTTTCGCGTGCAGTTCATGTTGTCGCGCACCGTTTTGCGTGCTGTCGCTAATGTTATGCACTGTTTTGCATGTAGGGTCAGAAAAATTGTGCACCGTTTTGCGTGCAACCCTACTGTGAGTCGTGCACTGTTTTGCGTGCAGATTCGAGGTACATGCACCGTTTTGCGTGCAGGTTGAGTTGGCACGCATGTTTTGCGTGCAGGCTGAAATGGCGCGCACCGTTTTGCGTATGGGTTTTACTGACGCGCACCGTTTTGCGTGCAGGTTTAGAGGGCGTGCACCGTTTTGCGTGCAGACTCGAGGGATGCGCACCGTTTTGCGTGCAAGCTCGAGGAAACAAGTGGAATCGCGCGGAGACCAATTGCAAGTGTCTACAAGCAATTGGGTACACTACAAGGTGGGGAATTCTGCCGAAATTGGGTGACCTCTCCCCTTGCTCCTTTGCTTTTCGATTCGAAGCATGATAGTAGCCTGTTAGAGGCGTTAGGTAATCATGATTATGATTGCTTGTGTAGATGGATTCAGATGGAGTAAGGGCAACTGTTGGTTGCCAGAGATAGAGGAATAGATGTGTGTGTGCAAATTGACACAGAGATAAAGTGCAACTGTTGGTTGCCAAAGATATTTGATGAATATGCATGCGTAGAAGTAATTACTATTTGATGAATGAAATGAAATAATTGCATGTATGAGAAAGATTTGTTGATTATAAGTGTGATCATGTTAGGGTATAACCCTAGGAATCATGTGCATTAAGGGAAAGGACATGTTGGTAGTAAGACTAGGAGAAAACCTAGATTTAGGGTTTAACGAGTGACATCAAACTTAGGAGTTATCCTAGGGAGGACGAGTGGCATGGTCTTAGGTGATAACCTAAGGACACTGGATAGAGTGATCAACATAGAGTCAGAGAACTCTAGGGTGTATATGGCATGGAACTTAGGTAAAGAGAACCTAAGGAGAATTAGTGTTCAACATAGAGTCAAGGAACTCTAGATGAGTATGACATGGATCTTAGGTAAAGGAAACCTAAGGTGAATTAGAGGTCAGCATAGAGTCAAGTTGACTCTGGGATTCAGTAAGGAATCAAGAGAATGGAACAATGGATCAAATGTGGAGATATGAAAGGGAAAACAGGAAAGTAGAGTCATGTAATTCTAGTATAACAGTGGAACATGCAATTAGAGTCAGTGTAACTCTAAGTTAATAGTGGAACAGGAAAATAGAGTTAAGTTAACTCTAGGATTCAATGAGGAATCAGGAAAAGGGGATAAGATCCCAGGGTTAAAGAGTTTAACAGATATAACCCTAGAAAGTCATAGGGTGTATGGGCAAATGGACAATAACTTTAACTTCAATTTGAGTTAAAGAAATGAAGGTGAAATGTTTAAGAGTCCAGGAGACTCTAGTTATCCTTATGGCGAGACCTAGGATAAGAGGTAAATTATTGTAAAAAGGCAAAGTTTAAAGAGCAAGCTAAAAGTGGCTAAAAAGTATAAAGAGAATGTAAAGGGCGCCTTCGAATTTGAGACTCGTCAAGTGGAGCAGGACTCCCTGGGCAGTGACCCGTCGGACGAGGTACTTTCGAAGGGCTAAAAGTGAAAGCAAGGAGCTAAATGCTCGAAGAAAAGAGAAGGTAAATTGCCAGTGGCAAAATGGGAGCTATAAGCTCGAATAAGAAAGGAAAGCAAGTGTTCAAAAGCAAAGAGGCTAAGAACTAAAATAAAAGAGAAAGAAAAAAGAAAGAAAAATTAAAGATAAAACGGGCGTACCTCCGGGGGCGAACGTACAACGGTCAGGAGTTGGACAGGGTCCCTCTCCCGGGCAGCGACCCGTATGACTGGTAGATAGAGTACTCTTGTCAGAGTTGGGCAGTGACCCTATCGGGCAGTGTCCCGTATGACAAGTCCCCCCGGCAGGACGGGGTAACACTCGCGAGTGTTATCGGCAACCTTAGAAATCTTATCTTATGGTAGCAAGACTACCGGGCTCGGGCCCGTTGGATAAGAATTTCCAAGGGTTAACTTGAACTAAAGCACCAGAATCTAAAGAATAAAGAAAAATAGAGTGGCCAGGGTGGCCGGGTTAGTTGAACCCAGTATACAGCGGCATAGTGGCCGAGTTGGTGCTTAGCAGCCTAGTGTGGCTAGACAGAGTAGTGCTGGGTTGATGGTTGTACACAGATAGTGTAGTGATATATTATTGCATAGCTGCATATTGATGTTGAGGATTTTAGTTTCCTAGCACACTATTATTATTGCTTCCATTGGACCAAGTGGTGTAGGACACTCTCTCTCGGTGGTTGAACCCACTGGGAACTCGCTCGTAAGTTCTCACACCCCTTGGGTGACCCCCCCCACAGGTTCGGGAATGGATGCAGCGGTCGAGACAGATCAGATGCAGACGACAGCGAGGCATACGACAGGGGCAAGGGCCCAGCAGCATAGTGACCTAGAGGGTCTAGCAGAGGTATCCCTTTCTATGTATTTCTTGAGTGAACCTTGTATGGTGAGGAATTATGTAAAGGAAATGTAATAATTTTATTTGCAAGTTCAGAATGGTAAAGTGTAATAAGTTTAATTTATGGTTCACACTCTTGTATGCTTTCATTTCCGCTTAAACTGTTTGTTATTGAATGAAAGTTTAAATTTATAGTGATTTTTAGTACTCTGATATTGAGCTTCCGCATACACTTGTTGTGTTATTATGGATGTTACCGTTCCTTTCGGGTAGAAAAAGGTTTTACCCGATTGGCGGGTCTGTTGGCGTGCCCGAACCGTACAAATTGGCGGACTCGGGGCGTGACATACTGGTAGCCGAAGGTCTGACAAGAATGACAAACAAAGCCGTACACAATAACCTCATCTGCGGTATTGGACCAACCAGGGAAACCAGAACTACGCTTATCCAATACGCGGATGACACCTTATTCTTTTGTGAGGCGAAAGCACGGCAGATCAAGAACTTACGCTTTATGTGGCACCTCTTTGAATGGGCATCCGGACTCAAGGTCAATAGGACCAAATCAGAACTTTTTGATTTGGGCAACCAAAACAACAGAGGGGACAGACTAGCCGCCATCTTGGAATGCAAACGTGGCACCCTACCAATCAATTACCTCGGATTACCGCTAAAAAAAGGAAGCATCCCGAAAGAAGGATGGGCAAAACTCATCAACAGAATCGAACGTAGAATCGACGGCTGGCAAGCAAAACTCCTCTCCCAGGGTGGAAGACTCACCCTCGTCAACGCGGTCCTCACAAACTTACCACTCTATTATTTCTCTGTCTTTAAAGTCCCCACCTGGGTCGTCCGAAGAATAGACTCACTGCGAAGAGCCTTCTTTTGGAAAGGCCAATCGGAAGTGCATGGAGGCAGCTGTCTAGTCAATTGGAAAACGACTTGCAGGGGGAAAAGGGACGGGGGACTAGGGATCTTAAATCTGGAAAATATGAACACCGCCTTGATAGCAAAATGGTGGTGGCGATACCTCACCACAGAAGAAACCCCTTGGAACAAACTTATCAATGGTCTCTACTACAGAAGAAGAAGACCCCTCCACGAAGGTCCCTCCTTCAGACCTTACTCACACTGGTGGAAGAGCGTGGTGAGAACGAAAGATCTATTCAGGCACTGCATTTCCCTCTCAATTGAAAACGGGGAGAGGACGGACTTCTGGTCAAATATCTGGATCGGAGAAGCACCACTTTCGTCCCATTTCCCAAGAATATTCGATAAGGTGCTCAACAAGTACATCCACATAGGGAACTGCCTGGGCCAGACGGGCTGGAACTGGGACCGAATTCTAGAAGGACTATCGAACAACACTACGGGAATTGGCAACTCCATCACAAGCCTGAAGGAGTTCGTCCCGACAATGCATCTATCCTCTAATAGAGACCTCGTCTTATGGCGCTGGACAAAATCGCGACAGTTCACAGTTAAGTCGTTGTACAGCTTCCTACAAGATAGCGGGGTAGTGGAGACTCGATTCGAGACGCTTTGGAAAACGAGAGCGCCACTAAAAGTTAAGATCTTCATCTGGCTATCTCTGAGAGGACGCATTTTAATCAGAGATGTCCTCAAGAAAAGGAACTGGACCGGACCTACCTGTTGCACGATCTGCCTAGACGAGGAAGAATCTGCAGATCATCTACTTGTTGCCTGTCCCTTCTCGAAATCCTTATTGTCAGCTCTGGTCCCAAACAAACTTGAGATCGTTCGCGTCTCAAGGATTGATCTTCTTTGGGACAGATTGGGGCAACATAAAGGGGCCCTAGGGAAACGACTGCTCACTACCATCGCTGCAGCTTGGTGGAACATATGGCTTGAAAGGAACAGGAGGTGCTTCGACAACCAGAGACATTCCCTCGGTGCAATTCTTGCACTGGCCCGCTCTTGCCGCTCTAACTGGCTCAATTTCTGCTCTTAATGTGCAATTTTTTTATTTTTTATTTTTTTTTTTTTTTTGGGCCCGCTTGCTCTCCGCAAACAACGGCTGCCCAGTTGCTAAATTCACCCTCGCTATGAATGAAGCGGCAGCATGCTGCCTTTTCCTTTAAAAAAAATGTTCTTTTCTGTGTCTTTCTTGTCATAATATTCTAATAACAATTCAAGTACACCAATAGAAGTTAAAAATTAACTTCATATTTTAAGAACAATGCGATCGTAGTTAAAGAGTAAGCATACCTTGAGTACTATATTGGCCACAAACTCGAACCATTCTGAAGAAGAAGGAGAAGGCGGCAATGCCGAAGAGAAGAGATCTCCATGTCTTCATCTTTACTAGGATGAGAAAAACTTCAGAAACCAAAACCTCAACCTCGTAGTTTTCTACGCTTATTCGCTACTTCTATCCACGATTTAGAACTGACTTAAATGATAAATGGCACTTGAAGTCAGCAACATTATGATTTTTTTTTTTGTTATTTTACTGAAAAGACATTAGAATACTTCCTCTGATAGGGGGCTAATCCAGAGGTCAAGGCGCTAATAATAAGTGTGCCATGATTTCTATCTAGTTGTATATTGTAAGGATCTTTCATTTACAAACAGAGTCATAAGTTTGGCACTTTATATCTAAGTTAATATGAGATTATTACGACGCACTGAAGCAATAATCATAAGATAGTTATGAATAACGAAAGAAACCAGATAATAGTTGAGGTATTTCATGTTTTTCTTTTTATTATCCTGACAAGCGCAATCTAATTACCTTTTTGTGCCAGTTGACATCATTTTGTGGATTCACCATTCTACATACTTTATTATTACATTAATTCACAATAACTATGCCATTAGAATATCAGAACTAAGACGACCGTTGACATTTGATTATGGATTAAATAAGTGAGATATGAGAATAAAGAAAGCCACAGAAATAGAAGAATAGGTATTGATCCGTACACTGCAAGTAATGATGCAATAGGATTTAATGATTTATAAGTAGAAATCAACTAAAATCAGGGAAAATTCTCTCAAGTTTTAAGTTTTTAGGTATGTAAATTTATACATCAGAAATTTATAAGAATAATAGCTAGAAAAATCATATTGAAACGAGTAGAAAATGTTATCAGGAGGATATTATAATCGAAGGTCGAATATCAACCACTCAACCAAAATTTTAATTCTAACTTACTAGTTCGCATATGATTTAATTGAGTGTAGAGAATTAAATAGTAGCTCGCAAACGCGTTCTTAAGATAATCTTCCACACGGAATCTCACTGTAGAATTTTAGTTTACTGCAACAAGCCTCTTAAATATATATAAAAGAAAACTGAAAAAAAATAATATATATTCCCAATGTTGCATGAATTTGAATGAGCAAAGATCATTATCATCCTTGTCATTTTCTTATTTTAACAAAAGTCAAATTCACTAAACTGAGGGAGGAACATTTCTGAGTCCTGCTGGTGCGCATGGTTCTAATGCAAGTACTGCTACTCGTCGCTTGTAATATTATTTTTATGTACTAGAAGAAAAAAAATAGGGATCGACATGAGATCTGTCCAAAAGAAAAATACGCGCACAAAGAGATGAAGATGAGGATAGCTTTATCGTGCGGATGGACCGGTTGACATCGTCCTGGTGCTGAACATGCTAATCTGGCTCGTCTCAGAACTTTCACCATGAGAGCTTTTGCTTTTGCCATGAGCAGTCTCTGTTATCAAACTGTCCTTCAACTGCACCACCACTTCAGTCATTGTTGGTCTGTCAGCAGATGCTTCTGCCGTGCAGCTTATCGCTGTATCTGCGACCTTCCACACAGAATTAAGGTTGTACTCTCCTCGCAGCCGTGAATCTACAATCTCGTCGATATCCCCTCGAGCGATAAACTGAGACACGTGTTTGACTAAGTGGATAGCTTCTTGGCCTTGGCCTTGTAAGATGGGAAGTTCGCCGGTGATTATTTCCAACAGAACCACTCCAAAACTGTATACATCACTCTTCTCGGTTAGCTGCAAAGTTCTCGAAGACCTAGATAGATATAAGAAGAGAAAAAGGTTAGAGTCATTAGCCGAGGAGAGGTCAAAGTAATAGACAGAATAATCTCTTTCCCTTTCGCAATGTATGGCTTACTTGTTCGTATGCTTATCTCCTTGAAGAAAGAAATTCATTTAGAACTACTCTAGCGGTTTGTACGACTTGCATTATTTCCCCTCTTCATTTCCCAACATCAATTCCTTCTAATGAAAAGATATCCTATACCACTACTTTTATTGCATGAAGGACAAAGGAGAGAGAGAAAGAGAGAGAGAGCGGGAGGGAGGGAGGTACTCTGGATCGATGTAGCCAGGAGTCCCACAAACAGACATCAGTGAAACGTGTTCATTACCATCAAACATCTTAGCCAACCCAAAATCAGCTATCTTGGCCTCTAAATTTTGGCCTAGCAGAATGTTGCTCGTCTTCACATCTCTGTGAATTATGTGGCAACCAGTGTGCAGATAGTCCAAGCCTACATCATATCAAGACCTAATATTGAGATGACTAGGGGGGGGGGGGGGGGCGGAAACAATCATATTGCTTAGCACTCAGCAAAAAGACAGAAAAAAGAACATTATCCAACCTCGTGCAGCTTCAAGTGCAATACGGAGTCGCTTCCCCCAATTCAAGGCGCTAGCAACTCCACTTTTACCTATAAGAGCAAAAAAAATAATCCAAGTAGGTTTTAGTTGAGAAACTACCCAGCCATTTTTATGTTATAAAAGAATTCCTAATTTGCAAAATATGAACCATTCCTATGTTCTAACTTCTAACGGTAAGCCCCAGTCTTAGCTTTTCTTTCCTTTGATTAAGAATTTGGGAGCATTTTCTACTATAATGAGATAAGGTAGCCATTGGATGGAAAATTTTGCCAATTTTTTTGGAAGCACTGCAACTTTGAGATGTAGTCAATGCAATAACATAATTGGAAAGGCTTTAAAGATTCCAATGATATTTACAGTAAAATCTAAAATTATGTATAGACAGCCAAAAGATAAGGATAAACTGGGGAGACTCACTCTCTAGTTCTCCAATCAATGGGCTGTCTACACAGCCAAATAATTGACATGAAAGCCCAAGGAACTAGACTAAGATTTGCTCCACCCAACAGAGGGAAACTCAATTGAATTAAGAAATAAGAATTAATAATCTTTTAACTTCATGTGGAACTTTCATGTTCCTATCTGCAAAAGTGGAACATGAATCCACATGGAAAGCTAAATTACAAGCTATTTAACCACTAAGAAAAAAACCAAATTAAGAAAGTTCTAGACTTAATATAGTATGTATAATATATATATAGATCAAGTTAAACCTTTTTTATTGTCTAACCTCTGAGATGATCGTGAAGATTTCCTTGAGGCATGTACTCATAGACAAGTCCCAGTTTATCTATATCCATGCAGTAACCAACCAGAGAAACCAGATTTTTGTGATAAACATGCGTTAAACTCTCGGCCTGGCAAGCAAATTTCCAGATGTTATCAGATTAAAAATGCATAGTGACACCAGTAAGCGAGTTTAAGAAAGATAGCTGAAGAACTAGAATGTAGTAATAGATATGCGCTTTTCAAAGTCATCTGCAAGAAATGGACCTCACCGAGGATCGCAAAGATATCAAAGAAGACATGAAGAGGGAAAATTTGTGGCATACTCGTATGTTTAATAATAATTTAAGTAGCATATTCTTTTAAGTATTTTTGCAAGAAGCTCAGCAAGTTAAGAGTTCAAACATTGGTTGTCTTCTGACTTTATATCATTGCCATCTACATATACTCGTTATTTGCGAGTACTACAATTTTTCATGCTTGAATAGCTTATAAATTAAGTACCTCCCACATTAGTAAAACACCATCTAACTTTTTTTTGTACCCTCTACAAATAACCGGTTAATATTTAGAAGAAAGACACTTAACAGATCTCAATCACTTACCTCCGCATGAAGCTGCTTGGTCCCTAGCGATGAAATGTGGTGGCAAACTTTCACTGCGACCTCAGTAACAATTTTCTCTTTTTCATTATCTAGGTAGCCATGGTAAACCACTCCAAATCCTCCTGTGCCAATTACTCGGCTAAAATTGTTAGTTACATTCTTTAACTCCATGTATGTGAATCGTCGTTTAGTAAGGGCTATCCAAGGTTCTCGGGGCTCCACTGGTGTTTCAGAAGGATTTTCAACATATGGCGTCACAAAGCTATCATGGTGTGAATCTGAATACAAAATGTAGTATCATGATATGCTGGAGATAATTGGAAGAATCAAGTGTTTAGTCCATCAAGTATAGTACACATGGTAAAATAAAATGACATTAGTGGCCCATGATTGCTGATAAGGATAATTACCCGGTGGCTTTCCACTTTTTTTCCGAAATGTGATTGTGAGTGTGAGTACCAGAACAGCCAGTAGAGTTGCAGGAACGACGGCGAGAATCACAACGATAAGTTTTGGTATCTTCTTTACAATAATAGTATTATTATTAGCATTCTGACACGAGGGACCATTGCATGGACATGTGGAACCATTGCATAGGAGTAGATGGTCGTCAACTCTAGCATCCGGGAGAAGTGGTGTAATATTAGCAATTGTCTGAGATCAAGAAGACTGAAAAGAAAAGGGACTCTAGAAATACATTTGTCAAAGCTCTTCATGTCACAAGTACAACAAAAGGTAATAAAAACCTCAATATATTGCCTAGAAATTTATCTTTCGGAAATAACAAAAGTTAGGATGTGATGTTAGCTGGGAATTTAATTTAACTTATGTTAGTGCAAAACAGATTTTACTACAATTTTTTTCACGTCTAGCTTACAAAAATCTATCACCTTAACTGCCATCTCTCAAAAGGTAAAATTCCAAAATTTTAATGAAATTTGGAAACATAGAAGAATTTTGTTTTAGATTCTTTCATAGCTGATTGCAACAGAAATTAGAAACTCAGGTTTCATAAAAGCCTCTTAATTATCTATCTAGAAAAGCATTAACTGCTCAGTCATCAAAAGTAGTCGAAGAATATATAGATATATAAGAAAACTTCAGATAAACACCCTGTGGAACAGCCCAACTCCAATCGCTGCCACGCGGTTCGAAATATGAAACTTTACTATCTCGTGATTACTGATGTAATTTTTCTGTAATTAGAAGTGTCAATAAAAGGAATTATATCTTATTAACAGCATTTGAAATGAATCACTAGATTGTCCGTGCTCACTTTAAAGACATTTTTGTGGTAGGTACTGACAGAAAGCAGAATAGTAACACCACAAAGTGTACATTTTGGATCACGACGTAACAGTGAAATTGGACTATAACAAGGAGACTTTCGGAGTATTTCTTACTTCTTAGATATATTTGCAGAAATAGAGTATACACTATGACCATTTTCAGGAACAACTATCCAAATACTTGGAACTTCCATTTAAGTGCTCTCCAACATACTGTATTAATAAGTGCATTCGTTGATTGGAATATATTAGTTACTGATGTAGAGACATCTAAAGCATATAAGAAAGAATTAAATAGAGAGAGACAAACCTTAAAATAAGCAATCCGGCATCTGCCTTTTTAAGGAGGGCATCAGGGACTGGCCCACTGAGATTGTTATTTGTCAAATTTCTGCACAAAACTCCTAGATTTAGAAAATCAAGTCTTCTTTGTTAACAATTTAAACAATAAGCATGCGCAGAACACTTACAAGACCTGGAGGGACGATAAATTTGCTAGAGAATATGGTATCCCTCCAGTTAAGTTGTTGTCGGATAGATCCCTGAAAAGGAAAATCAAGATCATCTCATAGTTTAAATTGCTATATGATATACACAAGTACTTGGTCCGAAACAAATTTGCTTGCCATATTGCGCACTTCATACCAGTTGTTAGTTCTGGTATGTGGTAACTCAACAATGATAAAAGCAACTATTTGAAGGGAACAAATATTAAGTTATCAATTCTACTACTGCTTTCTATACAATTAACTATTTGCATGGAAACAGAATTTTGACCTGCTTATGTTTCTTTTACAACACTTAAGAGCAAATCAATATATTTAACTATGAGAAAAAAAAAAAAAAAAAAAAAAACTAAATTCACCATAAATTATGATACTTACAGGGACTGGATTGCTTGAAGCATTGAAAAAGAATCAGATATCTGACCCGTCAATCTACTCGAGGATAGGTTTCTGTGAAAATTTTTGACACAATTACGATTTTTCCTTCTGCTAATTTCGACAAAAGATGGTTCACAGATTCTATTTATGGATACTCACACCGATGTTATCGTCGAAGGACTTGCAGCATAGCTACAATTCAAACCATCCCAAGCATAATTTGCTGGATTACAAGGATCGCCCATCCAATTCCTCTTCACTTGATACTGCGCCTTGATATCCATAATGGCATCAGCTGAACCCCAAAGAAAAAAAAAAAAAAAAAAAAAAAAAAAAAAAAGCAAGGTTAACATACAAATCTAGAATTTGGATGTTCCTCAAGTGAAAACATTCTAGAAAATGGTTTCTGAATCTGCAGCAGATACTGAACGCACCATCATCGACATCGGTTGCGTCGTTGGAGAGGTACATGGGCGTGTAGACCTCGAGCGCATTGATGAAAGGAGGAAGGGTGGAGTTTGCAGTGGCGTTAAGCGAGAAGATGTAATGCGCGTATCCGGTCGTAGGACCGGCACTGTATATAGAATCGGAAATGAGGTAGGTCGGCCTGTAGGGGCCGTACCACAGATTGTAACCATCGACATAGACGCTGAACTCCCTCACGGCATTACTGCCGAGTAACTGGAGCTCGGAGAAGTAGAAGACCAGGTAGTACTCGGGGCGGTGGGGCCGCTCCCTCTGTCCAGCTGCAGGAAAGTCATGGCGCGTGATCTGATAGGGGTGACGGCTGTCTGCAGGATCGTAGACGGGCCGTTGAAGATGCTGTTCTTGTTGTCCTGGATCGTCGCGTTGGTAGAGATCGTCCTCCAGTCGGAGGGGATTTCGGTGTACGACTCCCATATTCGGTCGTATGGATCGTCCGGAAATCTACCAGTTCCATACAATTAATGTAAGACCATCTAACTATTATATCAATTCGTCATCCATCTCCGAACTGTGGTAAGCTGATTTTAGTATTGACAATGAGATCCATTAAACTTAGCACTATTCAGCGACCAGATTTTGATCAAAACCCTAATGTCATTTTACATTTACAAAACATCAGTAGGAACAGGAAAAAGTTAGATGGGACTTCATTAGAAAGATTTTATTGTGGCTCGGAGCGGATCACAAGAGGTGAGACTGGAACGATCAAAGTGGCGGTGTTGGTTAACGGGCACCCGACCAATCAAAGTGGCGGTGTTGGTTAACGGGCACCCGACCAAGTAGATTAAGTTAAATAGGGAAATTAGGCAGGGGGATCCACTTTCTTCCTATCTCTTTTTGTTGGTGGCAGAAGGACTGGCGAGAATGACAATAAAAGCTGCGTGCATTGGGTTCTTGAGGGAGATCAGACCCACCGAAAAGGTTAAAGTAAACATAATCCAGTACGCAGACGATACGTTCTTTTTCTGCAAAGCAAGAAGAAGGCAAGTTAGGAATCTTTTTTTCATGTGGCAAGTCATTGAGTGGGCCTCAGGTCTCAAGATCAACAGACACAAGACTGAACTTTTCTTTACAGGTAGCAAAGACCACTTGGGGGGTAGACTTGCGCGAAACCTGGGGTACAAGCTGGGCTCTCTACCGATCCGATACCTTGGGCTACCACTGACCGCGGGACGCCTACGTAAGGAGGACTGGTGGCCCATTATTGGCAAGATTGAAAAAAAGGTTGAAAGGTGGAAGGCTAAACTCCTGTCCCTAGGAGGCCGACTAATTCTCGTCAACTCAGTTGTCTCGAACATGCCCAAATGGGTTATTATACGAATCGAAGCTCTAAGAAGGACGTTTTTTTGGAAAGGCGAATCCACTGTCGCAGGGGGCATTGTCTTGTCAAGTGGAAGACGGTGTGAAGGAGTAGGATGAAGGATTAGAGGTTTTGGATCTGAAAAATATGAACACTGCCCTGCTAGCTAAATGGTGGTAAAGACTTCTCTCGGACAAGCATAACCAATGAGGTGCTCTAATAGACAGTTTATATTACTCACGGAGGAAATCGCTCCAGAAGAGAGTTTCGTTCAGACCTCATTTTCAATGGTGGCGGGGCATCTTGGCGACTAGAGATATCTTTAGGTGCGGAGTTTCATACTCTATTAGGGATGGCCATTTAGCCGTCTGGTGGTTAGATATCTGGATCGATCAAATTCCTCTCCGAACTTTTTTCCACGTATCTACGACAACGTACGGTTCAAAAACAATAAGGTAATAGATTGCTGGGGAGCTAAGGGGTGGAAATAGGGTAAGATCTTATCAGTGTTTGGCCCTCGCTCCCATCCAGATTTCGAGCTAATCCGCAATCTAAAAGAGTCGGTTCCGGCGATCTCCCCTAGGAACGAAGTTGATGAAGTTCCTTGGACGTGGGCTCAGTCAGCAAAGTTTTCGGTCAAATCCATGTATAACTTTTTACAATATGGCGGAGTTAATGATAGGAGGTTTGTTCAACTGCGGAAAATCAGAGTCCCATTAAAGATTAAGATCTTTACTTGGTTGGTTCTCAGGAAAAGAGTGAGCACGGGAGATAATCTTCTTAAAACGGGGTGAAGCGGAGAAGGGATTTGCGTGTTTTGCCTAGACGAGTTGGAGACGGTGGACAATCTCTTCATGAGCTGTGGTAGTGTCAGAGAGCTGCTACAGGGTCTACTACCGAACAAGTGAACTATTGTGAACTGCCCTTGTCCTGTTAGGCTGTGGGAAGTAAGCAGGTTTAAAAGCGGACGTTAGGGGAAAGGGAGCTAGCGACTATCGCCACCACCTGGTGGGTAATCTGGCTAGAGAGGAACAGAAGAATTTTTGAGTCATCAAAACAGTCGGCTAGAATCTTGTTGCCTGAGATTCACAATCTTAGACACATCTGGGAGCCGTTCTGCGCTCACTAGTTTTTTTTTTTTTTTTTTTTCTTCTGGATCTTCGAGGCTCCGTTGCCTTAACCTGTTGCTAAGTTCATTTGCTATATGAATGAAACGGTAGCATGCTATCTTATTCTCTCTCTCTCAAAAAAAAAAAAAAAAAAAAAAAAAAAAAAGGAAAAAGTGAGCTCCTGCATATACTCGGCGCACCAGAGTCAGGTGTGAGGACATGTTTCTATCAAGGGAGAACATGAAACCTCTCGCCGTGAAGGCCCAGTGGAAGTGAGAAAGAGAGAGAGAATCTGTGAAGGCCCAATTCGCCAGTTGACCGGCCCAAAAAATTGTAATGTTTGAACTTGGCTGGCCTGGTCAAAGGTAGGTCGGCAGTTTTTTCATGCAAAATTCGTCTCTCAAATTTTACCCAAGAGCATCTTAATTAAAAATCCGCGTAAGAATTATTCAGACATGCTTGTTCTTTCCCTCAAAAAAAAAAAAAAAAAAAACTTGTTCTTAGTTTCACTATCTCATTTTATTCAATTTAATCTAATATTAAGTACCAAACAAGCTTTGATGATGTAATATGCAACAAGAAAAAGGAAAATTGTAAGCTAGAGTCTTGAACTCACCTAAATTTCTTATTTGATGATGGCTTATAAGTGCGCCGAAGAGACAAAACGATACTTTGGTTCGCCACAGCTGCAGGATACATTTCAGGTTTAATCGGCCTCAATTCTAAGGCAGATATGAATGGAGTACCAGAGCCCGTATTGATCAGACAAACCGATATGAAATCATATAAGGCTACAGTGATAGCCTCAACTCGATATTCAACAGATGCATCAGTGATGTTCACTGTTTTCCAAAGATCAACTCCGATATATAGATCGAATAGTATAGGAGTGTCAGGGTTCACACTTTGTTGCACATCATAGTTTCCATACATGAAAGTTGCTCTCAAGAGATACTTTTGATTCGCCGTTACGGGATTTAAGGTGTAGCAGTTCCGAGACCCGCTAGGGAAGCTTCTCGCAGTTTCGTCCTGAATCGGTATAGATGAATTTATGTAATTTTCTGCAATTTTCTTGTTTACCCCTGAATCTATATATTGATCATCAGCGACGTAAGATATGTTTGTGCTGTCGGTGTAATTGTAACCAACAGGAGTGCCACAATCTATGCTAATGAAACCTGCAAGAAGATAAAATAATTAATTGAAGAGAGAATTATTCTATGCTTAGAAAGTAAATACTGGTTACAATGTTTTTGTTCTTCAGTCATATAAGGAGAACAAGCATCTTTAGTCTAGATATGTACATCTTTTTAAATCCAAAAATATGCCTTTTATTTAATTCATTAATTATGTGATTGGATTAAAATTAAGTAATTCCTCATAAAAAGCAATATCCTGCCAGGAGCTCCTTTTTAAATCTTCACTGAAAAATCATAATAAGAAGAACAAATTCTGAACGATCTACTCATTAAAATCTAAATAATGCACCTTGAGTACTGGGTTGGCTGTGAACTTGAACAATTGCAACAAAGAAGAAGGCGACGGCGGCAGCGCCGACGGCCGAGGTCGCAAACTTCCTTACAGTCATCTTCTTTGAGCTCGGAAACAAAGCATCAAAACTGCAGCCTCATTCTCACTCTCGTGGCTGCTGATTTACTACTAACGTCCCCATGCTAAGGAAGACCGGTTCTTCAATTATAGTACTAATTAATCTCCATGTTACACAAGGCCTATATATCTTTATTACTTGTCTTCTGAATGGCTAAGAATTATTCCCGTCAAGATACTTCGTATCACGATCACCGCAGGTTTGTGAATAAGACTTAATTAGGAATCCGGTGGTGTGGATTCGCCAAGAGGGTTGACAACGCCGGTTGATGTGACAGCACAGCGTAAACAAGAAGCAGAATATTCAACTTTACGCCTTGGTCTTTAATATTGCAAAATGTGTTGCTGACCTATTCAAAAGTACTGTTGAAAAATCTGGTACTCAATTTTGTGAATCCGTAGTTTATTTTGATATCTAGATTACTGTTCATTCGATACTTATTTTGAAATTAATTATTAAAATTTTGCAACGAAAGCATCAAATCAAATTTTTACTGTAAATTCATCTCCTCAACAAAAATAATACAATCACGAAACAAAGAAAAAACCAAATAGAAAAATATTCAATGTTTTCAGTTTTAATTTTTGTATCATTTTCTCCATCACAAAATGCTACGGTTATATGTGTCTCGAAATTAAAAATTATTTTAATTTTATGTTTTTTATTCGCCGACGATTTTGCGGTGTGACCACGAAATTTTAATATTTTTTTGAAAAAGAAAATAAAAAGAGAAATTCACGTAAATTTATGTATTCTCTATTTTGTCATACATTTGAGATTTGTTTTTGTGTGGTAATCATCTTTTGATTTTATTTTTGTTCGTTCATTCATCGTAACAACTACATGTATAAACAAATAGACTGATACTTCAAACAGGTGTGAGAAAAGGCATAGTTTTCTAGTGGCAATTTTATGGATGATCAGGAGAGAAAAATAAGGGAATTTTTTAAAAATAACCCTCCCAAACTTTGAATTTTGCAAACTAATCCTATGAAATTTTTTTTTGCAAAACTAACCTTACTTTTGCCACCTCGGCGCCACGTTGGGCAGACAGCGTGAAGGCGCTGAAGCAGTCAGCGCCTTCACAATATTCCTATGAAGGCGCTGAACCCATCAGCGCCATCATGTCTCGTGTTGAAGGCGCTGAAGGGTTCAGCGCCTTCACAAGAAAACATGTGAAGGCGCTGATCACTTCAACGACTTCATGATATATGCTGAAGGCGCTGGTTCATTCAGCGCCTTCAGCATATACTATAACCGCGTCGAGGACTTAGTCATTTTTGGGAGAAAAATGGCCAAGTCCTCAGTGTAAGCCAAATATGGCTTCTCTGTAGAGGCGCTGAACCAGTCAGCGTCTTTAGTGTTCTGCACTTAAGGCGCTGAGTGGCTCAGCGCCTTTAGTGATTTACACTGAAGGCGCTGAGACGCTCAGCGCCTTTAGTGTAAAACGCTGAAGGCGCTGAGCCGCTCAGCGCCTTTAGTGCAAAACACTGAAGACGCTGACTGGTTCAGCGCCTTTAACTGCACCCACAAACAGTACTTAATATCACCTTAAAAAAATTCTAAATTTGTACAAGAAGTTCAAACATTGACAAATAACATTGAAGAAGTAAAAACTACATTCACAAACAGCAATTGATCAACCAACAATCATTTCATAGCATCAAAAAATAAAATTTACAAAAATTGAGGCTTGAGTAACATCAAAAAATAAAATTTACAAAAATTGAGCTCAAAAGCTCAATTTTGAGCACGTCCTCGACCTCGACGTCCTCGCCCACGCCCTCGCCCTCGCCCTCGCCCACGTGGAACAGCAAGGTCGATGATAGGTATATCATCGAGAAGCTCGACTGCTGCCGACTGATCGAGCTCCTCGATGATACCACCCTCATCCTGTGACGCTATATGCTCGATCTCCTGTTGCGATGATGACCTTGGACGACGGCGTGAATATGTCGATGAAAATGATGTCCGTGAGACTGGCGGCGGAGCGATGCTGACGTCGAAGGAAATGTCATCGGTGCCTGAATGGTAGGAGATGGAGATCGTGGCACCTGAAAGAGTGTAAATAGTTTGTTAATATGAATTTGAAATCTTAATTTGAATTCTATGCTAAATGGTACCTGATGACTCGAGGTCGCTCCCTCATTTGAAGGTCGGGCTGCCTCTCTGGCCGTAGGTTCAGATGGTACATGCTGTAGTACCATCTGAATATCGCCGCTCATTTCTCTCAAAGTTCGAATAATAGTATCAGTCGGCGGTGGGTGCTGCCAAATCTGGTCGACAATGGTTTTAACATGTCGTAGTGTGTCGGCCTGCATTATAAATTAGAAATTAAAATTAAATTTGCGGTTGAGGAAAGTTGAATATAGTAAATTTATATATATAAATTTTAATACCAGTGATTTCTCGATATGTCCACGAGGGTGGAAAGTCAGCGGAGGACGCTGTACTGGATGAGATATCCATCGGCGTGTAATGCTCCAGTACCACTCCAGGTATATGGTTGCCGCTTGCAGTGGGTCCTCACCAGCAGCCGGGTCTTGATCAAAAATGTGATCAAGCCTCTCGGACCACCTCTCAATGTGGTCAGCATGAAATGCTATCCTGTGATGATCCGGACTCCCGCAGGAACTGTGCAACATTAAACAGTGACTACGGGGAGCTTGTACAGTGCATCGGAACTTGTAGAATTGAAATTAGATATTTAATATAGACTCTGCGCGAAAATTGGAGCAAATGGGATTTTCCGGGAGCTTTCGGCAAAATTTCGGATGAGAATTTGGCAAAACGGACGTCGTATTTGGACTCAGCGCGCGAAAACGGTCAAAATGGTATATTCACTTAATTTTTTCGGCACTGGGTACTGTTCACGCCGGAACAGTAACTCCGGCCGCCGTAATCACTGTTCCGGCGACCGGCGAGCGGCGGCGGGCGGCGGCGCACGGTGGCGGGCAGCGGCGCGGCGGCGGAGCGGGGCGGAGCAAGGCAGAGGGCGCGGCCGGGCAGCGCGGGCAGGCGCGGGCAGGGGCTCGGGTGCGCGGTCCATGGGTTGAGCGTGCACCGGGTGCACGGAACTTCTGGAATGCCACGTGGCATTCCCTCATTGGCTGGCCGGCTTCTAGAAGGCGTGTGGGAGGGTGACACGTGGCACACCCTGATTGGCTGACATCTTCCGGAAAACCCGGAGCGCGGAGCTGCACATGCACCACGTGGGACACGTGGCAGATTTTCATTGGCCCTTGCACCGATGTTTCCTGTTTTGTGGACACGTGGCGCAATATGGTTGGCCAATTTTCGGTGTTCCCTGTTCGGATCGGATCCCGTGTGGGAATATTCCCTTTGGCCCACTATATAAGAGCCCTCACCCCCCCTCTCTTTGCACCTCGGGTTGCGTGCCTTAGAGAGAGAATCAGAGAAAACTCCCTCTACGAAAAATTTTCCTCTCTCTCTCTTCTCTCTCTCTCTAAAAACTCAGAAATTTAGGAGTTACAGATAGTGAGATATCTGCGACGCGGCGCACTGCGACGGTTTTCTTTTTCGGCCCATTTTCCATCGCAGTTCCGTCGAAAATTCACTGCGGGCTAACCGGGTGGAATTTTTGGACGATTTTTGCGGCAGCGCGACCGTAAGAGGTAAGGCTTCGATTTCCGTGTTGATCATTTTGCTCCGTTTTGTACTTTTGGCACGATTCCTGAGTCCTCTTTGACCCCCCTTTTTGCTGTGGTAATTTTTGGACAGCACCGACTTCTCCGATTTTTATCTTGGCATAGGAGCATCAGATCGAGGCGTTCAAAGAATCGATTTTGATCTACTCTTCGCGAGGAACGTAACCGTGATTTTTCTGGGATTTTAGGAGCTCATTTTAGAGGTGAAAAATTCCTCTTTTCCCGTGCTGTTTGAAAATAGCAAATATTGTACTTTTTGGGATTTGTATTTATACCGGGAGCGTTGATTTGCAGGATTTGAGGACTGTGGACAACCAGGAGACTACCTGGGGTGTTGTTTGAGCTGCTCGAGGTGGGCGGTTGTTGCTTACCTCATTTTTGACAAGCTCACTGGGATTACTAGAAATTCCCTAAAATATGACAATTAATGAGAACCATTGGGACAAACTAACAGGACTACTAACAGGACTACTAACAGGACAACTAACAGGACAATTAATGAGAATCATTGGGACAAATTAATATGACAAATGACAAGGACCGCTGGGACAAACTCCCCTAAAATTTAATATAACCCCACAAATGATATGATGACTTATATTGGGACACTGTGATTGAGACAAAGGCTATGATCTCGCATGCAAATGACTTTTATTCAGTAAATCAATTGTTTTAAACCTTTGACACTATTTTACAACTTTTAAAAATAAAGACAGTTGCATGCATGCCCGGACATCAGGTAAGGCCACTATTCATTGCTACACCATCATATCGGGATTTGAACATGTTTCATTGTTGTCCTTTGCATTCAGATGTTGTTGCTCAAGTGTGAGCAGGGGTTTGGGATAGTGTAGCCAAGGTTGTGCTAGATTGTGGACTTGTGGGGTATTGCGGTGACCGCGGACAGTAGGCGGTCGACCAGATGTTTATCCTTGCATCAGATTGGGGTTGAGTCTGGTTTATTGCATCAGTTGGGGATCGGGTTTTCCTAGTGGATGGTTTTTCCCACTTTGATCATAGTCATGATCCAGTCCTGCTGATTTATGGCACTTCTGATACTTATTACTGAGATATTTTACTCGTGTGGGTCGCTCCCCTCGAGTGCCACTCCGGAGTGTGTTACAACATTATCCCCTATCGGCATACCCGATTTGGCCAACATTATCCCTATCGGCATACCCGATTTGGCAAACACTATCCCCATCGGCGTTATACCCGATTTGGCAAGGCACAGCAGGAAGTACCAGTTTTGCTAGTGACACCAGATTGAGTTCATTCAGACAGGCATTTATACACTGATTCATACATTTAGTTATTCTATTGCTTGGCATTTAGAGGCATAGTGGTGGTAGTTTCCTTTTTCAGCAGTCTTTATAGCTTACAACTGTTCTTTCCTGTTGCCTCTAGTAGTCCTAGTGGGTGCGTCAGAGTTGAGGTTTTACCCACTAGGGGAGGCTACTGGTTTATCTGGTAGTTCTCACCCCCATTGTTATTTTTTTCTGTCCCTTTCTCCTCCTTTATTTTGCAGAGTCGTCTGCGGGAGCTGCTAGGCCATCGGCAGCTGATCGAGGTAAGGGGATCGCTGAATAGATAGATCTCCTGGGAGACTGAGAGCTGTTAGATAGATGTTGTACCCTCCACTCAGACTGTGATATTCTCCTTTTATTTTGGGTCTGGCTTTCGCCAGCTGGTTGTACTATTTTGGTGAGCTGGGAGATTATTGTACTTATTACAGTTGTATTTTATTTCCAGTCTGAGATACTATGTGGTTCTTCTATTTCAGCTCTGTATTATGCTCTTTTATTGTTCATATTATATCGGAGCAGGTTACCAGCGCTTCGTGTACGCGGGAAATCCCGTGTGCACGGCGGATCTGTTGGCGAGCCCGGGTTCCGGGGCGTGACAGATTAAAGTTGGTATCAGAGCTTAGGGACAGGTCAGTTGGGACTTAGGAAACCCTAGGCTTTTTGCAGACCCTAGGATAGTAGGGCATGAGAGACGTGACAATTTTGCGGAAGTCGTCGGGTTACTTATTTTGAAGGAAGAGGGATCGACATAGCCTACTTCTGGTGGACAGTTATGTTGGCTGCAGACAACATAAGGTCACAGAAATAGGAAAATGTCTTTGACTTTCGCTAGATTGGGTCGTTTGGGGTTATGATACTGAGTGTGGTTTCTTGTGGTAGGATGCCTCCGCAACGTAGAATGTTGACGCGTTCGCAGCCTTCTTCCTCTGAGCCCGAGCCGGAGGAGTCCGAGCAGGGCCAGCAGAGTGAGGTGCAGGAGCTGCAGGCTCAGATGGCCCAGATGTCTGAGGCTGTTCGGCGTCAGGAGGAGGCCATGGGTCGGCTGACGCAGATGTTAGAACAGAGGGCGCAGCCTGTTGTAGCACCCCCAGAGAGTTCTCCCGTACCTTCTTCCCCTGCTGTGGCTTCCCCAGTTGTACCGGTGACCACGGCATCCCCTGTTGCTCAGGGAGCAATCTGGCCATTGACTCCTGCGGAGGAGCAGGAGATTGCTGACAAACTTACTCAGTTCTGTAAGCGGGGACCGCCCAGGTTTTCAGGGCGGAATACTCAGCCTTGGGAAATCGGGACTTGGCTTTCCTCAATGGAGAAGTTATTTCGGGACTTCTTCATTGACCCGAAGTACAGGGTACATATGGCTGTACACTGCTTAGACGGGGATGCTGATGCATGGTGGCGTTGGGTGGAGCCCCTGGAATTTCAGAACACTCGACAGCTACCCTGGTCAGAATTCAAGAAGATGATCCTGGATACGTACTTCTCCACGAGTGTGAAGAAAAAGCTGGAAGATGATTTGAAGAATCTTCAGCAAGGCGACCGGACAGCGTTAGACTACTTTCAGGAGTTCAAGCGGTTGCTCAACTGCGTACCTTATGTCGCCAGGGACGGACCTCACCAGGTGGAGCTCTTTGAGTCGGGCCTGCGCCCAGAGATCTATACTTGGTGCATGCTCAGAGGCTACAGACCTTGGAGGAGGCAGCAGAGCATGCACAGTGGGTTGAGAGGGGAGACCACGTCATCGCCAGACGTGGGGGCTTGGTCACTCAGAGTTCTGACAGAAAGCGACCAGCACAGGACGACGGGGGACAGGCCAGTTCTTGGAGGCCGCCACGACCGCCACGGCCTCAGTTTTCCGGCCGTGGGCGTTCTGAGCGGCGAGGGCCTGGTGGATCCCAGAGGCCACCGCAACATCAGCAGCAACAGCATTCGCATCAACAGAGATCGCAGTCGCGGCAGCAAGGGCCTCCGCGACAGAGGCAGCAGGCGAGGCAGCCCCAGGCTACGGTTAGGTGCATTTTCTGTCAGGGACAGCATAACTCTGATACATGTGATCTGAGGTTTGGCCGCTGTTATCGATGTGGACAGTCTGGCCACCTCCGAGCTGCCTGCCCTTATGCGCCATCGACGGCTCCTTCTTCAGCATCGGCTCCTTCTTCATCTCAGCAGTGGTCGACGGCTCAGCGACCATATGCTCCAGCGAGCAGGCCATCTTCTTCCCATCCCACGGATTATCGCCCTCCAGCTCAAAGTGGGCGAGTGTATGCTGCGCAGGTAGAGGACTCTTCAGCAGCAGATCACGTGGTGGCAGGTATCACTTTACTTTCTGGCATTAGGACTCGTACTTTATTTGATACTGGAGCATCGCATTCTTTTATTAGTAAATCATTTGCATCATTACATGGGATAGAGGTAGGACTTTTACCACGTGCACGAGAGGTTCAGATTCCCGATCACACTTTGCACGTGGAGGAGTGCTGTTGGTCCTGCCCGATGCAAATCGAGTCCTGGATTATGCCAGCAGACCTGTTGGTCTTGAGACAGCTGAAGGACTTTGATGTGGTTCTCGGGATGGACTGGCTGGCTCGGTATTTCGCGACTATTGACTGTGCCGCAAGGACTGTCACTTTTAGAGAGCCAGGCCAGGAGATGTTGGTATACCGGGGATGTCAGAGTGCTTTCTTTGCCTCTATGATTTCGACTTCCCGAGCGAGGCAGATGATCCATCGAGGATGTGTAGCCTTTTTGGCTAGTGTTGTTGAGGGGCCTACGGCGGCGCCGGGACTCGGGGATATCCCTATTGCCCGCGAGTTTCCGGATGTTTTCCCACCTGAGCTGACTAGCATGCCGCCAGATAGGGAGATTGAGTTTGTGATTGACGTAGTTCCAGGAACTGCGCCAATCTCAAAGGCTCCTTACCGGATGGCACCGGCTGAGCTGCGAGAGCTTAAGGCGCAACTTCAGGATTTAATGGATAAGGGCTTTATTAGGCCGAGTGTGTCGCCTTGGGGAGCGCCGGTGCTATTCGTGAAGAAGAAAGATGGGTCACTTCGACTATGTGTGGACTATAGGGAATTAAATAAAGTGACCATCAAGAACAAGTACCCTTTGCCGCGCATTGATGATCTTTTTGATCAGCTGCAAGGGTCTTGTGTCTTCTCTAAGATAGATCTGCAGTCCGGTTACCACCAGTTGAAGGTGAAGGCCGAGGATATTCCAAAGACGGCATTTAGATCACGGTACGGGCATTATGAGTTTACAGTTATGCCTTTTGGGCTAACTAATGCCCCTGCCGCATTCATGGATTTAATGAACCGGATTTTCCGACCATACTTAGACCGGTTTGTGGTGGTGTTCATCGATGACATCTTGATCTACTCCCGAAGTGATGCCGAGCATGAGGAGCACTTAAGAATTGTGCTGCAACTTCTGCGAGAGAAGAAGTTGTATGCCAAGCTGGCGAAATGCGAGTTTTGGCTTCGGGAGGTAGTCTTCTTGGGCCATGTGATTTCTGCCGCAGGTGTGGCAGTAGACCCAGCAAAGGTTGAGGCGGTCCGTGATTGGCCCCGACCGACGACGGTTTCTGAGGTACGTAGTTTCATGGGCTTAGCTGGGTATTATCGTCGGTTTGTGGAAGGCTTTGCGAAGCTCTCCACGCCCCTCACTCGCTTGACGCGTAAGGGAGTAAAGTTTATCTGGAGTAAGGACTGTCAAAGGAGCTTTGAGGAGCTAAAGAATAGACTAATGACCGCTCCTATCCTTTCCCTTCCTGTTATGGGGAAGGGATATGTGATCTACAGTGACGCATCACACAGCGGACTCAGTTGTGTGTTGATGCAAGAAGGGAGGGTAATTGCTTATGCATCAAGGCAACTCAAGGATTATGAGAAGAATTACCCTACCCATGACTTAGAACTTGCTGCTGTGGTGTTTGCACTAAAGCTTTGGCGTCATTATCTGTATGGAGAGCACTGTGAAATCTACACTGACCACAAAAGCCTAAAGTACCTGTTCACGCAAAAGGAACTGAATTTGAGGCAGCGTAGGTGGTTAGAGCTATTAAAGGATTATGATGTAGATATTCTCTACCACCCAGGCAAGGCCAATGTGGTCGCTGACGCCTTGAGTAGGAGAGCGGTGCAAAGTTTGTCTATGTTGATCACAGACCAGGCACCGCTATTAGAGGAGATGAGACGACTCGAGTTAGAGGTTGTGTCCCATGGGGTCACTGCTAGACTGACATTTTTAGTCTTGCAGCCCACTCTGCTGGACAGGATCAGGGAAAAACAGAGTGAGGACCCCCACTTGACCAGGATTAGAGACCAGATTCCGAGTGATCAGTCAGGGGACTTTACGGTAGATACCTCGGGAGTACTAAGGTACAGGAACCGAGCATGTATGCCAGTGGATGCGGAGATTAGAGAGCAGATTTTGCGAGAGGCCCATTATACACCTTATACCCTGCATCCTGGTGGGACTAAGATGTATAAGGACCTCAAGGCACACTTTTGGTGGAATGGCATGAAAAGGGATGTCGGGAGATTTGTGGCTCAGTGTTTAACTTGTCAGCAGGTGAAAGCTGAGCATCGAGTGCCAGCTGGCAAGTTACAAAGTCTCCCAATTCCCCAGTGGAAATGGGACCACATTACGATGGATTTCGTGGTCGGACTTCCGAGGGCACAGGGAGGAGCAGATGCTATCTGGGTAGTCGTGGATCGACTTACCAAGTCGGCGCACTTTCTGCCCATGCAGACTACGTGGCCACTTGAGCGACTAGCCCAGTTATATCTAGATGAGATAGTGAGATTACATGGAGTACCCGCCTCCATTGTATCAGATAGAGACCCGAGGTTTGTTTCGCGTTTCTGGGGAAGTTTGCAGACAGCCTTGGGGACTGAACTCAGGTTCAGTACGGCTTTTCATCCGCAGACTGATGGGCAGTCAGAGCGGACGATACAGATCCTGGAGGACATGCTAAGGGCTTGCGTCCTGGATTTCGGCGGAGGGTGGATTCGACACTTATCTTTGGCAGAGTTCGCGTACAATAATAGCTTTCAAGCGAGCATTCAGATGGCTCCGTTTGAGGCATTGTATGGACGCAAGTGTCGATCACCACTTTATTGGAGTGACGTGGGCGAAAGGCGGACCTTGGGACCAGATATATTGTTAGAGGCAGAAGAGAAGGTCCGAGTGATTCGGAAGCATCTTCAAACCGCCCAAAGCCGACAAAGGAGTTATGCCGATGTTCGGCGACGAGACTTAGAGTTTCAGGTTGGAGATCATGTATTCCTGAAAGTCTCGCCGTCCAAAGGAATCAGGAGATTCGGCATTCGCGGGAAACTTAGCCCCCGATATATTGGACCCTTTGAGGTATTGAAGCGTATCGGGCCAGTTGCTTACCGACTTGCACTTCCTCCGAGGCTTGCTAGTGTCCATGATGTATTTCATGTCTCTACTCTAAGGAAGTATGTCTTCGACCCATCGCACGTCATCGACTTCACACCACTTGAGATCAGCGAGGATTTGCGGTATGAGGAGCGCCCACTGCGAATTCTGGATCGAGAGGTGAGAGAATTACGCAATCGGGCCATTCCCTATGTGAAAATCCAATGGAGCAATCATGACGAGCGTGAGGCTACATGGGAGCTCGAGTCGGAGATAAGGGATACCCACCCCTACTTATTTGAGACTTTGGACTGAGGATTGTTGTTGAGTCTCGTTTCGAGGACGAAACTCTTTTTAGTGGGGGAGGATGTGATGATCCGGACTCCCGCAGGAACTGTGCAACATTAAACAGTGACTACGGGGAGCTTGTACAGTGCATCGGAACTTGTAGAATTGAAATTGGATATTTAATATAGACTCTGCGCGAAAATTGGAGCAAATGGGATTTTCCGGGAGCTTTCGGCAAAATTTCGGATGAGAATTTGGCAAAACGGACGTAGTATTTGGACTCAGCGCGCGAAAACGGTCAAAATGGTATATTCACTTAATTTTTCCGGCACTGGGTACTGTTCACGCCGGAACAGTAACTCCGGCCGCCGTAATCACTGTTCCGGCGACCGGCGAGCGGCGGCGGGCGGCGGCGCACGGCGGCGGGCAGCGGCGCGGCGGCGGAGCGGGCGGAGCAAGGCAGAGGGCGCGGCGCGGGCAGCGCGGGCAGGCGCGGGCAGGGGCTCGGGTGCGCGGTCCATGGGTTGGCGTGCACCGGGTGCACCGAACTTCTGGAATGCCACGTGGCATTCCCTCATTGGCTGGCCGGCTTCTAGAAGGCGTGTGGGAGGGTGACACGTGGCACACCCTGATTGGCTGACATCTTCCGGAAAACCCGGAGCGCGGAGCTGCACATGCACCACGTGGGACACGTGGCAGATTTTCATTGGCCCTTGCACCGCTGTTTCCTGTTTTGTGGACACGTGGCGCAATCTGGTTGGCCAATTTTCGGTGTTTCCTGTTCGGATCGGATCCCGTGTGGGAATATTCCCTTTGGCCCACTATATAAGAGCCCTCACCCCCCCTCTCTTTGCACCTCGGGTTGCGAGCCTTAGAGAGAGAATCAGAGAAAACTCCCTCCACAAAAAATTTTCCTCTCTCTCTCTTCTCTCTCTCTCTAAATACTCAGAAATTTAGGAGTTACAAATAGTGAGATATCTGCGACGCGGCGCACTGCGACGGTTTTCTTTTTCGGGCCATTTTCCGTCGCAGTTCCGTCGAAAATTCACTGCGGGCTAACCGGGTGGAATTTTTGGACGATTTTTGCGGCAGCGCGACCGTAAGAGGTAAGGCTTCGATTTCCGTGTTGATCATTTTGCTCCGTTTCGTACTTTTGGCACGATTCCCGAGTCCTCTTTGACCCCCCTTTTTGCTGTGGTAATTTTTGGACAGCACCGACTTCTCCGATTTTTATCTTGGCATAGGAGCATCAGATCGAGGCGTTCAAAGAGTCGATTTTGATCTACTCTTCCCGAGGAACGCAACCGTGATTTTTCTGGGATTTTAGGAGCTCATTTTAGAGGTGAAAAATTCCTCTTTTCCTGTGCTGTTGAAAAACAGCAAATATTGTACTTTTTGGGATTTGTATTTATACCGGGAGCGTTGATTTGCAGGATTTGAGGACTGTGGACAACCAGGAGACTACCTGGGGTGTTGTTTGAGCTGTTCGAGGTGGGCGGTTGTTGCTTACCTCATTTTTGACAAGCTCACTGGGATTACTAGAAATTCCCTAAAATATGACAATTAATGAGAACCATTGGGACAAACTAACAGGACTACTAACAGGACTACTAACAGGACAACTAACAGGACAATTAATGAGAATCATTGGGACAAATTAATATGACAAATGACAAGGACCGCTGGGGACAAACTCCCCTAAAATTTAATATAACCCCACAAATGATATGATGACTTATATTGGGACACTGTGATTGAGACAAAGGCTATGATCTCGCATGCAAATGACTTTTATTCAGTAAATCAATTGTTTTAAACCTTTAACACTATTTTACAACTTTTAAAAATAAAGACAGTTGCATGCATGCCCGGACATCAGGTAAGGCCACTATTCATTGCTACACCATCATATCGGGATTTGAACATGTTTCATTGTTGTCCTTTGCATCCAGATGTTGTTGCTCAAGTGTGAGCAGGGGTTTGGGGTAGTGTAGCCAAGGTTGTGCTAGATTGTGGACTTGTGGGGTATTGCGGTGACCGTGGACAGTAGGCGGTCGACCAGAGGTTTATCCTTGCATCAGATTGGGGTTGAGTCTGGTTTATTGCATCAGTTGGGGGATCGGGTTTTTCCTAGTGGATGGTTTTTCCCACTTTGATCATAGTCATGATCCAGTCCTGCGGTTTTATGGCACTTCTGATACTTATTACTGAGATATTTTACTCGTGTGGGTCGCTCCCCTCGAGTGCCACTCCGGAGTGTGTTACAACATTATCCCCTATCGGCATACCTGATTTGGCCAACATTATCCCCTATCGGCATACCCGATTTGGCAAACACTATCCCCCATCGGCGTTATACCCGATTTGGCAAGGCACAGCAGGAAGTACCAGTTTGCTAGTGACACCAGATTGAGTTCATTCAGACAGGCATTTATACACTGATTCATACATTTAGTTATTCTATTGCTTGGCATTTAGAGGCATAGTGGTGGTAGTTTCCTTTTTATCAGCAGTCTTTATAGCTTACAACTGTTCTTTCCTGTTGCCTCTAGTAGTCCTAGTGGGTGCGTCAGAGTTGAGGTTTTACCCACTAGGGGAGGCTACTGGTTTATCTGGTAGTTCTCACCCCCATTGTTATTTTTTTCTGTCCCTTTCTCCTCCTTTCTTTTGCAGAGTCGTCTGCGGGAGCTGCTAGGCCATCGGCAGCTGATCGAGGTAAGGGGATCGCGGAATAGATAGATCTCCTGGGAGACTGAGAGCTGTTAGATAGATGTTGTACCCTCCCTCAGACTGTGGTATTCTCCTTTATTTTGGGTCTGGCTTTCGCCAGCCGGTTGTATTATTTTGGTGAGATGGGAGATTATTGTACATATTACAGTTTTATTTTCATTTCCAGTCTGAGATACTATGTGGTTCTTCTATTTCAGCTCTGTATTATGCTCTTTTATTGTTCATATTATATCGGAGCAGGTTACCAGCGCTTCGTGTACGCGGGAAATCCCGTGTGCACGGCGGATCTGTTGGCGAGCCCGGGTTCCGGGGCGTGACATATCCAGTCCTCATCCGCACGCCCACGTCCTGTGATGCGTGGGATGGACTCCACATTGACAGGTATATGCTGCAGAAGACCGAACTGCCGCATGACTGGGTCTGGCACGTGCATCTCCATGATATGAAAGCATATCAGGACTGTCCGTGCACGCCAAACCACCGAGCCATGCACGCAGAAATCAGGTAATGTCTCTATAACCTGATCTGTGTAGGGCATCCACATAACCTGTTAATCGACAAAATGATTAGTGTTGAATAAAACATCAACATACTTAAAGTATTTAATAAAAGATCTACATACCTGCGCCTCTCGCTGCTGATCCAGCTCGTCTCTGTAGAACTCAATGTCACACGTCTTGACATTGGTTCCGTAACGCAGCCCTCCAGTGTTGCCCCATCTAGATTATAAAAAATATATATTAGTTGCATTTATAATTGAAATACAAAAATCTACTTTATGAAAAAAATATCTTACCGGCAACCCAGGGGTCGATCGAGCATCTCGGGCTGATCTAGGATGCGCGTAGGTCGGCCGATGTGAAGATGGTCCCAAGCCCAGATCTGTAAATTCACGCCAACAGGTTAAATTAATTAAACAAATATATATTACCAATATAAAGATAAATCTGAAATCCAGAAATCAGATTTTATACCTGCAATAGGGTAGCAAAACAACAACATTCGGCCTTCCCGTTCATCGCGGCATCTGCTAGTGCCCGATATAGAAACGCCAGTGTCGCAGCGCCCCACGCATAAGCGCCGCAGATATCAAAGTCAGCTAAAAGTGGGAGGCACTTTAGATGAACTTTGTATCCACTGGGGTTTGGAATCATACTACCGCCGATCTGATATAGCATATAAGCGCGGGCGGTAGCTGCGACTAAACCGGCGGGGGCATCCAGAGGTATATCATGAAAATTTAGATATAACCAATCTAGTGATACCTCAGGTTTCTTGAGTACCTCAGGTACCGCCCCCAATAACTCCATGCAGAGAGCAGGCCAATCCTGGAGGGTGGAACCAGAGACTGGTGCACCATGCACACGGAGACCCGAGATGACCGCCACATCCTGGAGTGTGACGGTCATCTCACCGTGGCGGAAATGGAAGGTCTGGGTCTCCGGTCTCCACCTCTCGGCAAGAGCACCCAGTAGAGCTTGATCCAGTACCAACCGTCGCAGTCGGGATATCCCGTAGAATCCCGACTGGCGAAGCAGGTCGAGTACTCCTGGATGATCAAGCTCCCACTGGTTCATCTTGCGGCCGTGCTCTGCGAATAGGACGGGATGATAATCCTGTAATGCAAAATAAAATATAGTTAGCTCTTACATATAAAATATAGTCAGCTTATTTATAATATTTGAAAAAATAAAAAATTATATCTCTTACCTCAGTCGTGATAAAGGCTGACCTATGGCGATGCTGGTCCACCAGTACAGATCCATCAACTGGCCCCGCGTCCTCGTGATCTGCCATCTGCAATTAGCAATCTACATATTAGTAACATGATTGATAGAAATAATTAAATATTAAGACAAGATAAATATAATTGTGTAATTCATACGCCGGCGTCCTCGTTGCGCTATTTCTGTATTCTGTGGACAAGTGCTCCTATAATGGCCTGCCTGCTTACAAATGGAGCACTTCCCTCATCGGCCACCCCCCTCGTCCATTATATTACGAATACGCGTAGATCGTGGACGACCTTTCTTCCTGCGTAAAGGCGGCGGTACAATCGGGGGACCTGGGGGTCGTGGCCAGTGCCGTCTATCAGGAACAGGATGAAATTGTGGTGCGTACGTCGCACGATAGCAGCCTGTACTATACCAGGGTGAAGTAAAATTCTCGTATGGTAATCTCATATGTGTTGTACTACAAACTGCTAAGACATGCGAGCAAGGTATTCCTGTTAGATATAATTCACAACATGAGCATTCGACATTTGAACCACTGACGATCACTTTGTAGTCGAAATCCCCAGTTTGAACTTCAAATTCTGTGAGTCCAAATCTTACAACATTATGTGCCCGCGCCGTATCTAAATTTTCAGTAATCAGATTTTTTACTTTAGTGACAAAAGCGTCCGTCGAATGTTCACCGGCCACACGGCGACTGCAGAAATAGGTATTAAGCTTATAAAAAGTAGACGCAACAAAAGCTGTGATAGGCAAACCACGAGTGTCCTTAAGAACGCCATTTAAGGATTCAGAAAGATTTGTAGTCAACAATCCAAACCGTCTGCCTCCATCAAATGCTCTTGCCCAGTACTCTTTATATCTGTCTAGATTATGGACCCACTCCCAAGCATCGTTATCCAACACCTTTAATTCTTCCTTCAGCTGATTATATGCCGTCGGTGTTGCAGCCTTTCCGATATCCCAGAATTTATTTAACAATATGTCGGTCTTGAAGCGCTTTTTCATGTTTGCTTTCATATGTCGAAGACACCAACGATGCGCGTGCCCTCGTGCTGGACGATAGATATTAGCAACTATTTCCTTCAATCCAGGAAATCGATCAGATATTAAACAAATTTCTCTATCACGGGTAACATAGTGACGCAAGTTCTGCAAAAATCATTGCCAACTCCCGGCATTCTCTCCCTCACAAATTGCAAATGCCAAAGGATATAATCCATCATTTGCATCTGCAGCCGTTGCTATCAAAGCATGACCTTCGTATTTGCCGTATAAATGTGTGGCATCAATACTAACCACCGGCCGACAATGTGCGAATCCATGGATCGAAGGTCCAAATGACCAAAAAACACGACCAAAGGTAAAAATGCCAGCTTGCGGCCACCTATGATCTAGACGCCATACAGTACCAGGATTATAATTCTTTACCATTGAAAGGTAACGAGGCAAGTCAGTGTAGGATTGCTCCCAGCTCCCGTAAATAATTTGTAATGCTTTACTCTTTGATTGCCAAGCCTTCCAATATGTTATGTCAGTATGGAACTCTGCTTGCACCATCTCTCGAATTTCTTTTGGCTTTAAATTAAGTCTAACTTTTAATACCGGAAGGATCAATTGACATATAAGGGTGGAATTACAGTTACGGTTCGCCGCATTCAGTATTGGAATTACACATGTGTGTGGACCAGCATATATTTTTACCCTAAAATATGTCGTATTTTTGGGTACTGAAGCATGTAATCTCCAAGAACATTCCTCTACTAAGCATTTGACAGTGTACGTCGTTTTTGTAGATTTCAATACTTTCATTTGTACATTATGCTGAATATGCCACCGGTCTAGTGCATCCAATAAAGATGGCTTATCTTGAAAGACACGTCCAGCCCAACTCTCGTCGATGCTAGGTCGACCAGCTCCTATTTGTCGAATATTAAGATCTGTATGATCTACAGCATACTGATTAATCCAATTAGTATCGGAAAGAAAACGATCCGGATGATCAATAAATTCATTTTCCTCGTCAGGATTGTCTACGTAATCATTGCTGATTTGTGGGTTGTCCACTTGAGTGTAAATTGCATTTGCAAGATCATTTAACCCTCCATCATGATTTTCATCTATATCTGGAAATGGAACATCCGGTTCGTCATCCTCACTACTATTCTGATCATCATGGATTAGTGAATCCTCATGATTAAAATCACTATCACCACCCATGTCAACATTATCACCTCCTTCCTCAACATTCGTATCAAATTCATTACTAGCAGGTGGATTCCAATGTTCATAGGAATTAGATAACCTGCAAATTTGGTAAACCTATAATTCCAACATTGCCATTAATTTAAAACTTAACATTTAATTTATATTTGTACTTACCCCCAATCAGAAGGTTCTAGTTGTAAATGAGACATCCTTGGTTCAATACGGGAGGTCGTGCATTGTTCGCGTGATGTCGTGGCATGCGTGCGGTGTCCGCGTGAGGTCGTGGCTTGCGTGTGTCCGCGTGAGGTCGTGGCTTGCGTGTGTGTGGTCGTAGGTGCCACACATGTGGTCGTTGGTGGCACACTACTAAACGAGCAAGGTACAACACTCTCAATCGGGTCATACTCACTTTCTCTGCAATGTATACAATATTTAAGTCCATTTAAATATTATGCTAAATGACAAAATTATTAGGTTGTTGTTCTAACCTTGTCATTCTGACACCACCTTCTTGTGGAATATGTTGATCACTCATTACATTGGCGAAAGGACCCAAATCAATATAATTGTGGAGCATTTGGGTGTAATAACCTTGCGGTTCAAAATTATCCGACGGTTGTAACTCTTTCTCAATGTATACCGTCACAACACCATGATGTTGACATAATCCTATCATTCCCTCCAATGATTCATCATCTAGTGCTTCGTGAGCTAAAAATCCACCACCGATCGTGGGACAACCAATAGTAAATTTTAGACGAAATTGTTCGCTTGTACAATTTACTAAACGATACATTCTTGTCTCAAACCTACTATATGTACAATCAGAAGGTATCGCGATTAACTTTTTTTGACCGCCGATATATCTGGACCATTTCCATCGATAACTAACTGTCCATCCCAATGAACACTTATGGGCATGCCACGATTAGCCATTTCAACTACAAAACAAAATTTAACCACTTCAAAATACTACTTTTAACTTTACAGTCGGAGACCGACAGTGAAACCTCTCACTTTGAGCGATCTCACAGTGAGGGGATCGCTCACTGTGACGGTGAAGCTCTCACTGTGAGAGATCACTCTGTCACAGTGAAGCTCTCTCACTGTGAGAGAGTGATCTTCACTCTCTCTCACTGTGAGAGAGTGATCTTCACTCCCTCACAATGAGTTCACAGTGAGAGAGCTACACAGTGAAGCTCTCATAGTGAGAGAGCTTCACTGTGAGAGACTAGCTAATCTGGTTTTTTTTTTTTTTTTTTTTTTTTTTTGATTTGCTGTATCGTGCATAGGTGTACATAGAGGGTGAATTTTTTTTTATTTATTTATTTTTTTTTTGATTAGCAAATTGTGAGACTACCAAGGATTTTTTTTTTTTTTTTTTTTTTTTTTGATTTACTATACCAAGACTGTGAGAGAGTGATCTCTCACTGTGAGAGATCACTCTCTCACAGTGAGAGAGAGAAAGAGATCACTCTGTTTTTTTTTTTTTTTTAAATTTTTTTTTTTTGATTAGCAAATTGTGCAAGGAGTTTTTTTTTTTTTTTGATTTGCTCATTCAGTGAGAGAGTGATCTCTCACTGTGAGAGATCACTCTCTCACAGTGAGCGAGAGAAAGAGAGAGAGAGAGAAGAGAGATAGTGCGAGCTCACAGTGAGAGCGTGAGGAGAAGGCGACGGCGACGGCGACGGCGACGGCGACGATGAGTGCAGATCGGCAATGTGGAGATCGGGGCGGCGGGGGCGCGAGTTGAGATCGGCAATGTGGAGATCGGGCCGGCGAGATTTCGCGAGAGAAGAGGGAGCTCGTGCGTGAAGAGGGAGCTCGTGCGTCAAGATCGGCGCGAGTGGAGATAGGAGCTCGGCAATGCGGGAGGGGGGAGGGGCTCACGGGAGGGGGGAGGGACTCACTGTGCGGGAAGGGGGAGGGGCTCTGCGCGGGGATAAGATGCTGAAGAAGGCGCTGACGCGGTAAGCGCCTTTAACAATAAGTTAAAGGCGCTGAGGGGTTCAGCGCCTTCAGTGTAAATCACTAAAGGCGCTGAGCCACTCAGCGCCTTAAGTGCAGAACACTAAAGACGCTGACTGGTTCAGCGCCTCTAGAGAGAAGCCATATTTGGCTTACACTGAGGACTTAGCCATTTTTTCCCCAACAATGACTAAGTCCTCGATGCGGTTATAGTATATGCTGAAGGCGCTGAATGAACCAGCGCCTTCAGCATATATCATGAAGGCGCTGAAGTGATCAGCGCCTTCACATGTTTTCTTGTGAAGGCGCTGAACCCTTCAGCGCCTTCAACACGAGACATGAAGGCGCTGATGGGTTCAGCGCCTTCATAGGAATATTGTGAAGACGCTGACCGCTTCAGCGCCTTCACGCTGTCTGCCCAACGTGGCGCCGAGGTGGCAAAAGGAGGGTTAGTTTTACAAATTTTTTTTATATAGGGTCATTTGGCAAATAATGAAGTTTGGGAGGGTTATTTTTAAAAAATCCTCGAAAAATAACGTTATTTTTAGAAATATTCTTTCTTGTTGTTCTCTTTGGAATGCTTTATGCATTTCTATTTTTTTTTTTTTTTTTTCTCTCCAGCCTATCTACTTTATCCATGTATCTTAGTTTAATTTTTATTTGAATGAAACGGTAACATGTTATCTTTATCTTAAAAAATAAAAAAATTCGAACTGTTGGAGGCTGCAAAGATTTGTAAAGAATTTGTGAAGCAGTGAGGGAAGAGTTGCCACTGCTGAGTTGATCGATTCTGTATTTTTTTACATATTTGTTTTCTTTTATTTCTTTTTTATCTTATCTTTTACATATTTTATTTTTGTTATATCATCTATAGAGGTCTAGTAGTTCGACTTTTTTGTAACTAAATTTATTTTTTAAATAAATGAAGCAGATCAAACAACTCTTTAAATCCCAGGATGCAATATTCTCTTTCGAAAATTAACGGATCTATAGTGCAATAAGCTGGTTCGTAGGCTATATTACTCAAAGAGGAAGACGCTGTGGGAGGGGAGCTCTTTTAGGCCGGCCTCGCAATGGTGGAGGAATGTTCTCACTACCAAAGAGATTTTTAAAGGAGGAGTGTCCTACTTGGTCGGAGATGGGGGAATTATTAGCTTTTGGAATGATAGATGGTGTGGGGAGATGGAGCTGCAATCCCTCTGTCCCAAGCTGTTTAGTGAGATAGAGAAGAAGGGGATCAAAGTCGGCGAGTGTCTCAATTGCAACAGGTGGAGATGGCGAAAAATCATAAGAGGAGCTACTACGCGGGACCAGAGGGGAAGGGCTCGAGTGCGAGCGTTGAAGAAATTGGTGGGGGTATCACGCAAGGGAACAGAAAAAACGAAGTGGTGTGGAGTTGAAGAAATTGGTGGGGGTATCACGCAAGGGAACAGAAAAAACGAAGTGGTGTGGAGTTGAAGAAATTGGTGGGGGTATCACGCAAGGGAATAGAAAAAACGAAGTGGTGTGGAGTTGGAGTGTCCTACTTGGTCGGAGATGGGGGAATTATTAGCTTTTGGAATGATAGATGGTGTGGGGAGATGGAGCTGCAATCCCTCTGTCCCAAGCTGTTTAGTGAGATAGAGAAGAAGGGGATCAAAGTCGGCAAGTGTCTCAATTGCAACAGGTGGAGATGGCGAAAAATCATAAGAGGAGCTACTACGCGGGACCAGAGGGGAAGGGCTCGAGTGCGAGCGTTGAAGAAATTGGTGGGGGTATCACGCAAGGGAACAGAAAAAACGAAGTGGTGTGGAGTTGAAGAAATTGGTGGGGGTATCACGCAAGGGAACAGAAAAAATGAAGTGGTGTGGAGCGCAAGGGAACAGAAAAAACGAAGTGGTGTGGAGTTGGCATGAAAAAGTGTGACGCCCCACTTCCCAGGGGGTCACCCATCCTAGAACTACTCTAGCTCTAGCACGCTTAACTCTCACAACCTCTTGGATCTTGCTACCATCTAAAATGCTATAGCCGGGTTGAGAGATTTAGTCCTATTATATCATTTATATATAGGACTAATTCAAATTCCGGGGGTATCACATTCTTCCCCCCTTTAAGCCCTGACGTCCACGTCAGGCTCAAGCACACTCACAAGCACCAGGCGATGTGAGACTCATCTCGCTAGCCTTAGCCGACATTGTGAGGAGCTGCACTCCACTCACAACGGTCATTAGCCGGGGAGCCTCGCTCTACCCGCTATATAACCCTGGCTCAGCCGAGACTCACCTCACATTTCCGGCTGGTGAATGGCTCTGATACCAACTATGACGCCCCACTTCCCAGGGGGTCACCCATCCTAGAACTACTCTAGCTCTAGCACGCTTAACTCTCACAACCTCTTGGATCTTGCTACCATCCAAAATGCTATAGCCGGATTGAGAGATTTAGTCCTATTATATCATTTATATATAGGACTAATTCAAATTCCGGGGGTATCACAAAAAGGCATCTTTACTGTCAAATCTACTTACTGATTCCTTAACGACGGGGGTATTCTAGAATCCACCGGCCAGTTCTTGTGGCGGATGCGTATGCTGCCAAAAGTTAAAATATTCATCTGGCTTTGTCTAAAAAATAGGCTCCTTACGGCAGATAATCTCGAAAAGCGAGGGTGGGTGGGGGACAATCTTTGTGTGCTCTGTGGCTCCCTGGTAGAGACGGCCGACCATCTGTTCACGAGTTGCGTGTTCTCAGGATTTGTGATCGGAATGGGAGATAGGGACGTTGGCTTCAGGCTTTTGGAACTTCGGTTCGAGGGGCGTGGGAGGATCGTGCGGGAGGGGAGCTTCCAAAGGACAGGATTAAAGCTCTAACCTATTTGTCAACGAACTGGTGGATCATCTAGAAAATTCGGAATAGAGTAATCTTCCAGCAATCTAATACTGATCTCCTTTTCGCCGTTAATTTGGTTAGGAGTGAACTGGCGCGGTGGGCGGAACTAGGGTGATTGGCCTCCACGGTTGTTGGAATCTATTCATTGTAGCTTTTTTTTTTGACAGAATTTATCCTTTTTATCTTATTTATCTTTTTTTGTTTTTTGTTTTTTATCGAGACCACGCCTTTTCATTTCAGTTGCTTAGTTTATTTTCCAGTTGAATGAAGCGGATAGCTTGTTATCTTTTTCTCAAAAAAAAGAAGAAAATTAACGGATCCAAAGCACTTGAATGCACATAAATAAACTGAACTCTACACCGTCACAGTTGTCGAACAAGAATACACCAGCACCCAGGGAGTAATACAAGAAAAGGAAGATACACTTACTACATATGTAGATTTGGAGATCTCAGATTATGCCCTGTTATGTTCTAACCTCAATCTGGATATTTGGATGTATATAGCTCAAAGCCGCACTTTAGATTGTAGAGAGAAGAGAACAGCTTTATCTCGCAGTAATTGGTGTTTGTTCGAAGTCACTATTTTGACTGGCGTCGTCGTTGTCTTCACTGAACAGGTACTCGCTCCCCTCTCCAGGTAATGTCTCCAGTTCCAAGCTCTCCTTTAGCTGCGCCACCGCTTGTTCCATCGTTGGTCGTCGAGAAGAGGCTTCTTCTGCGCACCGCATCGCAAGATCTATGACCTTAGAAACAGACTCAATGTTGTAATTCCCTTGCAGCCTGGCATCAACAACATCATGAAAATTGCCCCTAGCAAGCATTTCGGACACTCGCCGAACTATGTGATATCCCAGATCACCTTCGCCTGGCGTATATGGGCGTTGACTCGTAATTATCTCCAGTAGAACCACGCCAAAGCCATACACGTCACTCTTATCACTAAATACACCAGTAAACATGTACCTAAAATGTTATAGAAAAAGGAACCAATTTACCAATTGGGATTAAGGAACTAAAAATAATTAAATATAACATGGAAACAAAGGAATTAATGAGAGATGTACTCCGGATCAATGTAGCCTACGGTACCAGTCACTGGCAACGTTTGCATCTCTGAACTAGCTGTGATCTCTCTGGCCAGCGCAAAATTAGATAGCTTAGCCTCTAGATTTTCATCTAGAAGAATGTTGCAGCTTCTGACCCCTCTGTGGACTATCGGAAGCTTGCATCCAGCATGCAGATATTCCAGTCCTTCATCATGCATGTCAAATCTCAGGGAATAAGCCAACAGAAAGAAACAGACACACAGTGTAACGATCCGACCCACTAGTAATAATAATTCGTTGGCCCCCAAACACAATCCAAAATGCTTAAACTTAGTTATTATTACTAGTATTCATTATCTCTTATATACTCAATAATAATTTCATTCCCATCTGATGTGGGACGATCGAAGTGTCAGATAAGCAAACCTTTTGCAACTTCAAGTGCAATTTGGAGCCGCACTCTCCAAGTCAATACGTCGGCAATGTCCCTTTCTCCTGTAAGAGTAAGGGGGAGGAAAAAAAAGCAAAAAAGAATTGCTTTCTAAAAGAAACTTCCATATGAACAGGTAAAAATAGGAGCAATTCAAATAGCATGCATCTACATGATAGTGAAGCAGTTGTAGTTAATTAACTAATCCACTATTTCTGAGTCACCGACCACTTAGACGATCTTGCAGGCTTCCTTGGGCCATGTACTCGTAGACGAGCGCAAGGCAATCTCTCTCCGTGCAATAACCGACAAGCGACACGACATTCCTGTGATACACTTTCGATAAAATGTTAACCTGCATCACAGCATCCATAACATTGCACAATGTTTCAGCAGAGTGGCATCACTAAGGACTAATAATTGCTATATTAGTCGGAATTCGGCGGCCCTAGTTGTAACATTCACATGACTTCTAATATTCGCAACTCGTACAACACGAAAGCCTACCATATGAGCAACTGTTCTCTGTAAAGTTAAAAACGTATAGAGCTTCCCTGAACTACTGACCATTCAAAAATTTCATTGTTTGATTTGAATCAATCAACAGTATTTTAACTTCAAAATTTAAGCTCGTTTTCTTACTTTAATAAACTTATAGTTGCGAGAATTGCATAAATGACGTGGTTCATTATTTAGGTAAGCTCTGCATGTTTATACTTTTTATAAAAACTTAAATTGCTAGAGAACGGCGTTGTAAACACTTTATAAGCAACTTGTTGAAGATCCAAACAGGATACCTCGGCGAGAAAGCGGTCGAGCCCTTGCGAATATCGTTGCGACCGCACTTTCACTGCGACCCGACTACCATCTTCTAACCGACCACAATACACAGACCCAAATCCTCCTCTACCAATTACATGCTTGAATTTGCTAGTCATAATTTGCAACTGCGAGTACGTGAACTTCCGAACCAAAGTTTGCACCAAATGGCCTTCATTATTCCCTCGTTGGCCAGAAACGCCTAAAATACACGTAGTGGGACATGTTTGAGGCTAAAGAACAATAGCTTATCATGATACATATACAAACACACAAGAAAAAAAATAATACCTCCACGCCTTGAAAAAATTCTCCACATTCTTAATGCCGCAACAACCTCTGTAGAATTATCAAAGTAGTCCTTTTTTAAGGGGGAAAAGAAAATCGAAAGAGGAGATCCCAAAATGTGTTAAGAGATAGAATCACCACAACTTATATGATGATGCTAAGGCCCCACTGCCGTGTTCAGTACTAATAAGTCTCCCTGATTTTCCTTTTTGTGTGTGTGTGAAAGTACTTGGCGTTTGTGTTAAGTTTGAAGTGCAGGTGCTTCACAATTTATTTTTTTTTTTTTTTTACTTTTTTTTTTTTTTGAGAGAGAGAAAGACAGTATTATATTCGCTTCGGAATCTCGAGTACCAACCATCAAGTTCTTTGCCACTTGCACTAGATACGGTCCGTTTGCTTCACAATTTTTTATTTTACAAATTATATTATATTTTGTTATTTTATATAATAATTATTAATTTTTAGCATAAAATAAAGATAAAATTATAACTTAAACCCCCACGGGATGTTGTTACGAACTTGACCCAACGCGGTGCGGAGACTGGGGTCAACCCGTGTGCATAGAAAATTGAATAAAAATGTACCTCCTAGCAGAAGAAATTTCAAAGTTTCCCATTAGTTTCCAAGTCTCCTCAGCTGATCATCTTATCTCTTACGTTTGTGATTGCAGTATGAAACCGATTTTTTTAAGACAGTGAGCAGAATCTTTGTATACAGGCGAGGATTTTTTTTTTGCACAATTAAACTTTTAAAGTATTCCTTATTATTCTTGTCAAGTGGTATTTTTCCTTTAAAAAAAAAAAAAAAAAAAAAAAAAAAAAATTTGACAATCCACCAACTTGATCCAATTATTGCAGGGTATGTCTCTGGATTGAATTCGGGTCGCGTTATTTGTTAGATCATTTCCGCGTTTGTTATTGCATAATTTTTATTATCATATATTATCCTTCTAAATAAATTGAGATTGACGAGTTCCAAGCGAGGTATTGAAGAAGACCACTTAATTGGACTGGTGGAAAAGCAAAAGTTTCAAAATAGAATTGGTCATTGTCGAATATTTAAATGAAATTATTATTAGAAATTTAGATTATTAGTTATGCAAAATAATCCTGAGAGAATCAACAATATATTAAAATCTAATTTGAATGGTAAGAATTTAAGATTAGTTATGCCTGTTTTATTTAATGGGGACAATATATTAAGGCCATAATTTGAAAACTCACGAACAAGGTTTAAATTGTTAAGGCAAGTTTGACATTAGTTGCAAGTCAATTTAGAGTTTATAATCGAGATTTAAATTTTTGATGATCATAATTCTTTTTTAGTTTTACGTAAACAACACTTGTGAATCTGTTCAATAATAACCCCTCCAGCTGAAAATTTCTGACTCATTAGGAATCACCACTAATGATTGTGTTGGGATGTAAGCTACAATTGCTTTTGTTTCATTTGTGTCTATGAGCAAAAATTGTTTGGAAAATTATCATGCCAGAAGAAAAGAAAAGAAGGACTTAAAAATTTCCAGGTCACACATAATAGGTGCATCAGTTTACAGGAATGAGGAACATGTTTGCAATTCGGAAAATAACATATCATTTCTATACTCCAAAAGAAACAACAGGCTCCAAAGCACACTCAAACAAGAAACCAAGTTCAAAGAAGTTATTCTCAATTTCGAGAACCTTATGAAAAACTACACACAGATGGAAATATTGGGAAAGGCAAAAAGGTTAATTGATCTCATCGTGCCGTCGGACCACTCACTGATACTTTCACCACATTTTCCACTTCGAAAGCACTGTTCTGGCTAGCATCACTAGCTTCTGTATAGATGTTTTCGCTCCTCGAATACGGATTAGTGCTTTCTGAGTAGAAGTTGTGGTTCCTGCCACTAGCTTCTTCCAATTCCAAGCTTTCTTTTAGCTGCATCACGACTTCCGGCATCAGCGGCCTCTGGCTCGAGGATTGTGCGGTGCACTTCAATGCCACATCCGCAACCTTCCAGACCGAGTTTATATCGTACTCGCCTCGCATTCTTGAATCTACAACACCCTCTATGTTCCCTCTAGCAAGCCTTTGGCGAACCCATTGGACTATGTGGACAACATCGGAACCGGGCAGAATGGGGGGTTGGCCAGTTATGACCTCCAGTAGAACCACGCCGAAGCTGTATACATCGGTCTTTTCACTTGGATGGAATGTCTCATGATACCTGATAATACATATAATAGTTCAAACAAATTAGAGTCTTTTGGATGCTTTTGATCTTCATACAGCAGTAAAATGCGGATTATAGAAAACTGTTACAGAAAAGTTGAATACAGTAGCCGCACTATCTACTCCTTGACGTAGACCCAGATTTCAATTACCAAAATTTTAACCTGATATTGATGTTGTCCTCAGAGTTTCAGTTTGACTTCATAGTCCTTCATGTTTGATTCCTATTTCAGCTTCATCCTAGACTACCCAATTTTACCACACAACAAATTTCAGGGACTGAATTGCTTCTGTTTACAATTTAGAATCTGAGGATAAAAATCGAAATCAAGTCAAACTTTGGAGGTTACATTTGTAATCAGCCCAAAAATTGACATACAAGCTACCAATCTAAGTATTTCTTCGGGAAAAAAAAAAAATAGCTATAAATCTAAGTAGAAGCAGGAAAAAGAACAAATGAGGGATGTAGCGGGACGTACTCGGGATCTATGTATCCTGGGGTGCCGACCACTGCTGTGGGCGTGGATTCTGATGTGGTAGTGTCGATGTTGAATGCCCGGGACAACCCAAAATCAGCTATCTTGGCCTCTAGATTTGCGGTTAAGAGAATGTTATTGGTCTTCACATCTCTGTGAATTAGAGGAGGCTTGCACCCCTTGTGCAAATACTCCAGCCCTGCAGACCAATATACGTAAATAATGAGACAAGAATGTCACAAGAAACTTAGGTAAAAACCCTCAACTTAATTTATTTATTGACACTCCTTCAACTTTCACTCATCTTTGATTTATGTCTGCCAGGTTTATTGAAGATTCCATTAAATTTAACGGCGATTCTGTTATATTTAACTGCTATGCCCACTTTTCAACTGCCAGAAAACGGCCTATAGTTGTCCGTACATTTTTAAACTCTTCCCAAAAAAAAAAAAGAAAAAAAGAAAGATTATTTGTTACTACAAAACCTTGAGCAGATTCAAGTGCAATTCGGAGCCGCTGTCCCCAAGTCAAGGGTCTAGCCCCAGAAATTCTACCTGCCAAAGATGATCAACAACAGCCCATTGAATCAGCTTGATCGCAACCACAATATATTTAACAAATTTAAAATTCACAAACCTCTCAGATGTTCTTGGAGGGTCCCTTCAGCCATGTACTCATAAACAAGTCCCAGGTAGTCTCCATCCTTACAGTAGCCAATAAGCGAAACCAGGTTCTTGTGATGAACCCTTGTTAAGTGCTGGGCCTGTAATAGAATTCAGAATGCTGTCAGATGTGCATTAAGAAGCATCCAAGATTGAGGGAAGAGGGAGTGTATACCAACAGTAATTCTGCGCCAACACAATAAATAAAGAAATCTCAAAATTCTTCAACTAAGTCGTGCGAAGAAGAAGAGATGATTGTTAATATGCTCCGTATTATACCAAACTATAAATTTCTGGAATGGATTAACAATAATAAGATGTAGATACAACCTAAATGGTTGCAGAGTGTAAACATCGCAGTCGTTAGATACGAAATTGATGATAAAGACCATAGAAGACCTTCTTCCACCGAGTCTCTGTGCCGTCGCTGCCTCCCGTGGGTCACCGCCGGCAGTCGCGACATGCTATCCGGCTCCCTTGTTTGCAAGACACCCTTTGGACCGCTGGGTTCCGATCTCTGCATGGTCAATAGAGTCCACCACCAGAAGGCTGCTGTCTCGGGGACGCAGGTTGCGCCGAAAGGCTCCATGGTCTCAAACGGGGTGATCCTTTCGGGAGTGGCAAAGTATCACAATGATAGGAATTTTGGGGCCTTTCTGTCTGACATGGTAGGTGAAGAGGTTATCAAGGATGCTGGGTTGGTGACCAATGGCGACTCTTCCGCCTTTCTATCAGCGGAGGGCGTGGGGACCCAGGAACGGCATGCAGACTCCGCTCTTCCTTTGGGTCCTGCGCTAATGGTCTGCTGGGCCCGTTTCTGGGCCGATCTGTGCTCCAACCTCACAGTTGGGCCTGCTATTTTTAAGCCCCGTAATAAGGGTGCACCCTCTTTCTGGGCCTGGTCCTACAACCCTGTTGGTTGCCAAATTGTGGCCCCTCGGACTGCGCGGACTCAACCTACATGTGGTCCCAAAGGGTCCGTGTTCACTCAGTTGGGCTCCTCTGCCAAGCTGCTTTGTCTGTCCCTGGGGGGCTACGGCAGCCCCTGTTTCCAGATTTCCATCCGGTCGTGGCCGGGGGGGGGGGGCCCTCCACCGGTTCGCCTCAAGTACGCCGCTCGTCGACATTCGGACGTCGCAACTCTAGTTTTCAATGCAGTGGTGGCCGCTCTCTCCTCTCCCCCCGGCCGCGACCGCCCCGATGGACTCTTTTTCTCCGGGCTCCGATTGGTTCGGGACTTTGCTTGCCCCGATGGACTCTTCTCCTCCCCCCCCGGCCGCTCTCTCCTCCCCCTCCAGCATGCCGCTCGCCAACGTTCGGCCGTTGCAGCCCGGGTCTTCTGGCGACGGATCGGGAGAGCTGGCGGTCTTGTACGTGGCGAGGAGGAGTTTAAGGTTGGCTAGAGCTTCTGATACCTCTGTGATGGATCGGGCAATGACACGCAAAGTATTTCTTTCTGAAGGTGTCGCTCGCAAACTCTGCTCCAAGGAGGGCAAGGGACCCAGGGGGAAGAGTTCAGGTCACCCGCCGACGGGTGACCAGAAGATCAGAAACATCATAGATAAGAGTGCTCTGTGTGGGGTCTCTCTTAGCTATGATGAAGCGTGCAGTGTTAGCACGTTCACTCCTTGCCCGGTGTAGTGTTGGGACTGGTAGGATGTTCTTGCAGGGTAGCCGACTAATGTTCATTATGTTTCGAATTTGCAGCTAGAATGTAAGAGGTCTGAGCGACCGTTCTAAAAGAGAGATTGTGAAATCTGTAGTTTCCCAGTTAAAGAGAGCAATCTTGTGCATCCAAGAATCCAAAGTCGATGCTGTGTCCCGATCTTTTCTTCGCTTCTTTGCTGGGTCGTTTTTTGACAAATGCCACTTTATTAAATCGATCGGGGCCTCTGGTGGCATTCTCACATGCTGGAACTCTAATGTTTTTTGCTATAGTACAGTTCTTCACCGTGTTTACTCTCTGACCGTCCGCTTACAGCACATATCCAGCAATTCCCACTTCTTCCTAACGAACGTGTACGGCCCCCCTACGTGGGATGGGAAGGCTGATTTCTGTGATGAGCTGAGGGAACTCAAGGGGGTTTGCAATGGTCTTTGGCTCGTGTGTGGTGATTTCAATCTAACTCGGAACCTCTCGGAAAGATCCGGTACTAGTTGGAACGGTAGAATTATGTCCTTGTTTAATGACCTTTTGAACGAGCTTGAACTAATAGACCTGCCCCTGTCCAATTAGAGCTTTGCCTGGTCTAACTTGTAGAGTCGTCCTTCTCTTGCTAAGCTAGATCGTTTTCTAGTCTCCACCGAGTGGGATCAAGCCTTTCCCTTGTCTAAGGTTAAGGCGTTGCCGAGGATTACTTCTGACCACTCCCCTATTGTTCTCTTTTCTAAGGACAGCATACCTCGCCATTTGTTTAGATTTGAGGAGGTTTGGCTTGGTAGGGAAGATTTTTGCTCGCTTCTGCCTCATTGGTGGAATAAAGTGCCCCGAAAAAATACGGGCGTGCTTACTTTCGTTGCTAAGCTCAGACATTGCCGCCTTAGAATCAGGGAGTGGGCATCTGCGAATTTCTATAGTATTGTAAAGACCAAGAAGAATCTGGCGGAGGAGATTCAGAAACTCAACCTGCTGGAGGAGCAGCAACCGTTGTCCAACCTGCAGTTGGATAGCCGTAAACATCTTAAGGCACAGTTAGCAAAGGTCATCCTAGATGAGGAGATCCTCTGGAAAGCGCGAGCTGGTCAGCAGTGGCTTAGGGAAGAAGACGGCAACACAAAATTCTTTCATGCCTATGCCAACAGTAGAAGACGGGAGAATGCCATCTGTATGGTTTCAGAAGGTGACATTAATATTTTTAGTGAAGAAGACAAAAATAAGTACTTTTATAACTACTTTCGCGAGCTTTTTGCCCCAATACCTTCGGGTTCTTCTTCATCAGGAGACTGGAGCAACATTTTCAGTGAGAAACCTTTCCTTAACCCTGACCACCTGACAACACCTTTCACGCTGGAGGAAATTAAGAAAGCCACGTATCAGCTCGGGGGCGACAAAGCCCCAGGACCGGATGGGTTCAATTTACGGTTCTTTCAGAAGTTCTGGGATGTGGTGAAAGAGGACCTCTTTATCATCTTTCAGGAGCTTTTTGACGGTTCTATGCATTCGGGCCCTCTGGATTACTCCTACAATTGTTTGGTATCGAAAAAATAGGGGGCTAAGATGGCAAGCGAATTCAGGCCCATTAGTTTGATCAATGGGGCCCAAAAGATCATCTCTAAGGTGCTTGCCAACAGACTTGTGGTCGCCTTAAAGGATGTCATCTCGCACTCCCAAACATCCTTTCTGAAGGATCGATCGATTTTGGACTCTCTCTTTTGTTACTGCTAGCGAGATTGTCAATTGTAGCGCGAAGGTCGAGGATGACTCTGTCGGGGTCAAAGCAGATTTTGAAAAGGCTTATGACAGAGTAAGTTGGGTCTTCGTACGTAAGACTCTAAAATGGTTGGGGGCGACTGACAAGTGGTGTGGGTGGATCGACCAGTGTATTGCCAACAGCAAATGTGCTGTCCTAGTCAACGGGTCTCCTACTAGATGGATTAAAGCCAAAAGAGGACTTCGTCAGGGCGATCCCCTTTCTCCCTATCTATACCTCCTAGTTGCGGAGGCTTTGGCGCGGCTTGTGGAATGTGCGATCAAGAACAGCCTTCTGAGAGGGGTGGGGCCTAGCGATAGTCTTAAGGTTGCTTTAATTCAATACACGGATGACTCGATCTTCTTTTGTGAAGCGAAGCAGCGGCAGGTGAAGAATCTCCTCTTCGTGTGGCAACTGTTCGAGTGGGCTTCCGGTGTGAAGGTTAGCCGAGTCAAGACCGAGCTTTTCCACATGGGGAACAATGTCCGGAAAGAAAGTAGATTGGCCTCAATCCTTGGTTGTAAACGTGGCCCTCTCCCGATGAGACATCTCGGCCTCCCACTGTCGAATAAGCGGATCCCTAAATCTCATTGGTGGACTATCATTAATAAGGTAGAAAAGTGAATAGACAGGTGGCAAGCTAAACTCCTATCACAAGGTGGCCGCCTCACGCTAGTGAACTCAGTCCTCACGAACCTTCCCCTATACTATTTCTCAATTTTCAAAGCTCCGAAATGGGTTATCAGGCGTATCGAAGCACTCCGTAGGGCTTTTTTCTGGAAAGGGGGAAGTGTTGTGCTTGGGGGACATTGCCTGGTCCAGCAGAAGATTGTTTGCCGTAATAGGAAGGAGGGGGTGTTAGGTATCAAGGACCTTGAGGCGTTGAATGCTGCGCTTTTAGTTAAATGGTGGTGGCGTTTCTTCTCTAACAGGTCAACTCAGTGGGGTGGCCTCGTCATGGGTCTGTACTATTCCCGTCGGCAGCCCCTTAGAGAGGGGGCTTCCTTCAGACCTTTCTCTCAATGGTGGCAGGGCGTTCTACAGACAAAGGCAATCTTCAGGTGTGGGTTGTCTTTTCAAATTGGTGATGGTCGTTCCGTTAGCTTCTGGTTAGACCGGTGGGCTGGCCCGTCTGTCTTGTCTGCAATCTTCCCGAAAATCTTTAACGTCGTGTCTAATAAGAAGTATAGGGTGAGTGATTGTATCGGTCGGTCCGGGTGGGAGTGGGACAAGGTCCTTCGGGGTTTCGTTCCTGTATCGCAACAAGATCTACAGGAGAGGCGGGAAATCTCATTGCTGCTTGATACTTTTACTCTTCATGATCGAAGGGACGAGGTAAGATGGAGATGGGGCAAGACGGAGCAATTCTCGGTTAAATCCACTTACAACTTCCTGGTAGATGGAGGTGTTAGAGACACGAGGTTCTCTCAGCTATGGAGGGTTAAAGCCCCCCTTAAGGTCAAGGTCTTTGTTTGGCTACTGCTGAAACGAAGGCTGTTAACGATGGATAACCTATTGAATAGAGGTTGGTCTGGTGTTAATTTGTGTGTTCTTTGTCTAACGGAACCGGAGACGGGTGATCACCTTTTCGCTAGCTGTGAATTCACCAAAGCTCTTCTTAAAGGTTTCATCCTAAATAAGAGAGCCTTGAATAGTTGTGCCTCGACTTGGAATCTTTGGGAGGGAAGCTGCGTCAAGGGTGGTGGCTTATGCAGGCGGGAACTTTCTTTTATCATATCGAGGTGGTGGGCGATTTGGAAGGAACGCAATCGTAGGATTTTTGAGAAGAAGAAACTCCCCCCATCAATTCTGTCAGACGACATCCGTCGGTGTTACTCCCTTTGGCGTGTGCGCTGTTGACATGATTTGCTTCTTTTCTTTTCTTTCTGGTTTTTCGTTTCGGTCTGTTCTTCTCTACGGTTTTGTATTCTTGTTTTTTTGTTTTTGTTCAATTTGAAGCCCGGTTGCTTCATCACTGTAGCCTAATTCAAACTCTCATTTGAATGAAGCGGTAGCATGCTACCTTTCACTCAAAAAAAAAAAGACCATATTAAACCTAAACCAAAGCCCAACAAGAAATAGATCTGAACATCAACCCGTGTAAACAAAACCAGAAATTTTCATTTTGGTTCAGTTAGCTTACTTATGCTATCTTTTTGGTTCTATGACATATTCAGTTAGTTCAGTTTTAACCTTTTTTGAACCAAAAACCTGAGCTAAGTTGATTGAAATTGACTACCTCACGGAGAAATTCTTTTACTCCCTGATGAGATGACTGAGAGCGCATCTTCACCGCAACTTGAGTACCGTTCTCCAAGAAGCCATCATATACTTTCCCGAATCCTCCTCTGCCTATTTCTCGTTCAAAATAATTTGTTATCATCTCTAATTCCCTGTGCGTGAACTGCCTGTTCTCAAACTGCAACGAATTATCTTCATGATTGTTTTCCCGTCTGGAGTAATTTTCATCATTCTGCGGCTTCACAGAGGTGCCTGTTGCTAAGCCTTCAAGAAAAGCACACCAACATGTAAGATGATCAATAATGGATGTACTACGGTCGCTAAGCTCACTCAGTATATCTGATGTTTAGGCGAATGCACAAGAAAGAATTCTACATAAATAAAGTTACCTTTCCGTTTCCTTATTCTGCACATTACTAGTATCACTGCCACGAGTAGCACCACCACGACTATTGGAATAATCACAATAACAGCCGTCGGTGTACTCTTCTTTGATTTTGTGAGCCCACATGAATCATCCTTGTTGCAAAGATTTAAATTATTTCCGACTCTAGCATTAAAAAGACCATAGATTTATTCGAGCTCAGCTAGTGTAAGCTTGAGAAGATGAAGAAGAAGAACGAGAATCAATTAAAAAGGAAAACATGGTTTGACGATATTTTTCTTGCTGAAACGCTATTCAAAAGGAGCAGTAAAACTTAAGAAAATTCAAACCTTAAGGTAAGTGACCCATCTTGTGATTTTTTAAGGAGGCCAGCGGGAATTGATCCGTTTAGTTGGTTATATGTCAAATCTCTGCAAGAAGCCAGGCAAAATTAAACCTATAAAAATATGTTACAGGCTTTCTAAATCACAAAAAAAAAAAAAAGAAAAACAAGAATGCTTACAGGAATACAAGTGAAGGTAACAGTGATAAAGCATCAGGTATGGGCCCTGTCAAATTGTTGCGCGACAAATCCCTGTAACAACGGGAATTGTCAATCAACTAATAATAAAGACTCTACAAGTTCATGTCAAAATGTGGTGCCACGCAAATTTTTTTTTGCAGTGAGAAATAATTGAAGTAACAAAGATAGTAAAACTTACAGGTACTGAAGTGCTTTAAGACTGGCGAAAGAAGTTGCTATTTCTCCATTCAATCCGCCGGTTGTAGATTACTTCCCCAAGAAAAAAAAAAAAAAAAATCAGTAAAAGGTGTCAGAGCAGTGCTGTATTACCAATTTTATGAAAAAAATTGTTTATCAGATAAGTCGCGATTTTCTATCGAAGAAACTAACATAGTTGTTATCTGTGGAGGACTAGAGATGGCGTAACTACAATTCAACCCATCCCATGTGAAAGATTTTGGAGAACACGGATCACCCATCCAGTTTCTCTTAACTTGATACGTTTGCTTGACCACCGTGATAGCAGCAACTGATAAAAGATAAGGAAAAGAAAATTAATTTTGAGTAGGATTGAAAAGAACTGCAGGGGTCTATTTTAAGAAAACATATTATTTAATCAGATACAGATACAGATACAGTATTCTCCTAGCAGTGTTATTAGAAAGAGAGAAATGCTAAGTCTACAAACCAGACCAGCAGGGGTGCTTAGAAAACATGTAACTTCTTCCCGCAGCAAAATCTGAATCCATTAAATTGGAACTTCTGCTTACATTTTTCTTCCACTCCACACTAGTCAGATAACAGTATTGTCATGTTTGATAAATTAAACAGTTTTGGTTATTACCGTCGGCGGCGTCGGTGGCGAGGTCGGCGGCGCGCATGACGGAGAAGACTTCGAGGGCGTTGAGGAGAGGGGGAAGGGTGGAATTGGCGGTGGCGTTGATGGAGACGTTGTACTGGCGGAAGCCGGCGGTGCCGTAGACGGCGTCGGAGTAGAGGTACTCGGGGGTGAAGGGGAGGCCGTACCAGAGCTTGCCGTTGAGGAAGATGTTGAACTGCCGGGCGGCGTTGGCGGGCAGGATCTGCAGCTCGGAGAAGTGCAGCACGGCGTAGAACTGCGGGGTTGGGGCGTTGGCGTCGGCGCCGGCGTCGGCGGAGTCCCAGTAGAACTCGAGGGACGATGAGTTGACTGGCACGGCGGCGGTCTGCAGCACGGCCGAGGGGGCCTCGAAGTGGTCGTTCGCGATGTTCTGCACCGTCGAGTTCGTCGACACCTCCGTCCAGAACGGCACGTTGCTCCACGGGATCCATATCCGGTCGTGCGCGTCGTCCGGGTACCTGTTCCCAGTTCAGTTCCAAACTGACCACATCAGACAGATTGGATTGACCAGATGAGAGCAAATTTGCTTGCGCTGCTCGTTTCTGGATTCTCAAATTCAACTCACAATTTTTCCAGTAAGAATGAAATCTAGCTTACTCAATTACGATTTAAGTTCTGACGAGTTTGGAGGAGTTTTTCAGAAATCAAAGCTCACAATTTCTAATTTCATAAAAATTAAACCGAAGTTCATGTAAGCACGAAATGCCCTGCTAACCTGAACACCACATCGTTCGTTGGCCCCACATTGAATCGCCGGAACAAAACCAGAGATTGTGTAGCATTCACTGCCGGATAAAGAATGGTCTTAAGCGGCCTCAGATCGAGCGCGGACATGAAAGGGATCCCACCCCCGGTATTCACCAAACACACCTGTATAAACTCGTCAAGCGCTTCCGTGATCACTTCAATCGAAGTCCCTGAACCTGGATCAGAGATATTCACTGTTTTCCAAAAATTAACCCCGAGGTAGAGATCGAATATCGGGATCTTATTCAGTCCGTCGTAGTTCCCGTACATGAACCCTGCTCTGATTAGATACTTAAGTCCAACCACTAGTGAGCTCAAGGTGTAGCAATTTCGTGTTCCGGCCGAATAACTGCGTAGGTTCCAGTACCTCCGGGAAAGCCCGGGCGTAAGGTATTCTGCAGATATGTTGTGGTTTACCCCAGTGTCGGCGAATCGGAAGTCGGAGGTATACGGTATAGTGGTGGTGGAGTCTACATAGCTGGAGTTTTCGGGGATACCGCAATCGATACTGATGAAACCTGCAAATCAAGCAGCCCATAAGATCTTTAGAAATTTCATAAAGTGGTTAGTTAAAATTTTTATACATAAAGCCACATGCAACTACTAGCTTTTCAGTACTGATCCGCACTAGCACTTCTAATTGCTTAAATCTTTAACAAGACACAAACCGTGATAAGATGCTATCAGGTTTTTGCATATATTTCCTCAAAATGTTTATTAATTTGATCAGTTAACACCCCTAAGGCCAGCATTTTCATGCTTGGACACCGTCTCTGCTTTAACTTTAACATGAAAATGCAGATCTTGGTGATAAGCAATTCTTCAGTGTTTATTTCTAACAAAAATAACTACCATCCATGTCTAATTAATTACATAGACTCACTCTTATTATTATTCTTATTATTGTTCATAAAAATTCATGTAAAATATTACATTTTTTTAGTTAAAAGAATATGCATGTTCCTAATTCATCACCCTTATGAATGAAGCGGTAGCATGCTACCTTCCTCTCAAAAAAAAAAAAGAATATGCATGTTACTGTTAAAAAAGACAAGAAAATTCACTGCTGACTCAACTACCTTATTAGTATCCCAAAAATGTGAGTAATGAACTGCCAAACTCTCCATCAATAAGCAATTCAGCTCACTACTCAACACAACAAAGTATAGCAACCATTAATTTGTGAAAAAAATGCTCCAAATTAATGTGACCCCAAAAAATAAAACACACATTAATATGATCTAGCTTCTAAAATGCATATGAAAACTTCAAAATGCATGACAGTGAGATATATCTGAGCATTGTATACATAAAACTAATTACCAAGAGAATCAAACTGGCCATGAACGCGAACTGTGACGCTCGAAAAGCTCAGAAAAATAAAACACCACAAGAACACCGCCATCGGTGTCGACGTGACGAAGTGTTCCTTCATTGACAAATTAATCCAAACATTCAATCTCCGCTTCACGTTCTCCTCATATCTACGACGACAACTTATAATAACACTCACACTACTACACTAATCCACCACTCGTTCTCGCTTACATCATCACCTTCATCACCATGCAACGAAGATACCACGTCAGCGTCACCTACCAATCGTACTCCCCCGACCCCCCCTTCCCCATACTGGCCAATCGGAGATTGACACGTTGGCAATCTTCCTGGACCCGGTGTTTGCTGCTGTGTTATGGGGAGGCGATTCTTGTTAGGTGGGAAAATGCCAGCTTGGTCTGAGAGTAAAATAATTCGGTCAACGAGTGTAGGGAGATATCATCACATGGTGAGTACGAGTTGACTTTGATTTTTGGCACACTCTATTCAAGTTCTGTCTTTTTAATTCCACATGCTCGCTGCGTGGTGAAGGTTAAGAGGATTAAGTGTGATAAAATTAGAGTTATTTTAATATAAATAATTTTTTGGGAAGTGAAACGTCACAGTTGATATCAGAGTTGATATCAGAGTCAATCATCAGTTGAAGATATGAGAAGAGTTTCGGTTGAGTCAGAATTATATAACGGATAAAGTACAACTTCTCGGCTAATGATCGCTGTGGATGGAGTGCAGCTCTTCATAAGATCGGCTAAGACTAACGAGATGAGTCTCACATTATTTGATAGTTGTGAATATGCCTGATGAAAACGTAAGGGCTTAAAGGTGAGGAATGTAGCACTACCTCTAGAATTTGAATTAGTCCTATATATAAAATATAAATAAGACTAAATCTTTTAATTCGACTATAATATTTTGGACGGAGTTAAAGTAATTCTAGAATAGATGATATTTTAGAAAGTAGGATCGTTAGTTACAAAAAAAAAAAAAAAAAAAAAAAAAAAAAAAAAAAAGATTTCTTAGTTGTTTAATTAGTGTCACTAGTAACTCATCATGCTACGCATAGTTTTAATTAGCACATGAGACAAAATGCAGGGAATAAATTAGATTTGTACATTGGACATTCTTTTTATAATGTAATGCCCAGTTTAGAGTGTCACGTCTAATTAATTGTGCAAAAATGTCCTTGTTATTGATTGGTTCGATCTATGAGATAGAGAAAATGAATAGAACTAAGAAGAGACATACTCTTCTGTCCTTAAGGACAATCAATTAAGTCTCCCATGTATTATATATACTGTACGAAAATCATATGAGATCCAAAGAATTGCATATAGTTGCTACGTACACGCCAACTTAGTTACAAGTTTTTTACAATCTTATCAGTTTCTAGTGAATAGTTAAGGATGTTTAATATAGTGTACAATTGGTACATAGGAGGGCGATCGAAGGCGAAACGATTCAAACAACCGGCGCCTGCAAGTCATGATCTACACTAAATTTCAGGAATAATGGAGCCAGAGTTAGGCGCACAACTTAATTCTGACTTGTATGTTTTTCTTCAATAGCACATTCAAAGCAAGAGATATGTCGGGATTAGATTAGCACTAGAGTGTCGCCAGCTATATATAGATGCACAGTAAAACTCGAGTCTGAAAACCCGAATACTGATTAATTACTAGGGTTAATTGCATACAGTTTTTTATAAATATATCGAATAACAGATATATTCTTACAAAGTTTAATTTTTCATATTTATCCCTTCAAAAGTCCAACATTATTTATATATATCCCTTCAGTTTATTATGGTTAGTTCACTATTTATTTTTTAACATATTATATATGAAATGATAATTTTACTCTTTTAAAAATATTCCTGCATCAGAAATATCTAGAAGGGTAAAAAGATAAATTTACCTCACTAGCTAACCAAAATTAAGTATTTAACATATGGTTAACTAGAATTTTCTAACAGAGATAGACGGTAGGGATATATATAAATAACGTTGAATTTTTGAAGGGATAAATATGAAAAGTTGAACTTTGTAGTAATATATATGCTATTCGATATATTTACATGAAGCCGTATGCAATTAATCCTAATTACTATATATCCTGTGAAGATTCAGTCTGATCGAAGTGTCCAAATATCGTTGTCTATCAGAAAACGAGATTGATCTCAACTGTAAGTTCTGCTTTCGCTTATCTTTTGAATGGGAGATAAAATGCATAAAAATTTCATACACACAGGCTTGGATGCACAAAATCTGCACCTTGTTAAAGCACATTCTAAGAAACTTAGAAAGTTAGGACGTAAATATTAAAATACTCCTGAGTAATCGCTCTTTATTTTAGAACTTTACGGGGTGGAGTAGTATGAGCTACAGTATTAATTAAGTACTTAAGGATCTACATAGAAAAAATTTAAAAGAAAACAGTGTACAGCTAAAGCTAGTTCAATTGATAAATCTGGCATGCAAGTAGCCAAGTGGACGTGTGATGCATTAATGACTTCTAAGTCAATGAATGAAAAAGGATATAACGCGTTATAAGCTGAGTTTTGCATTAATGACTTCAAAAGTCAACGATTAATGGGCACAGTTTTGTTAGATTTACAGTCTCATTGTGTTTATATTCCAGCCTCCGTGTCTGACATTTGTAGTATTTTTATTTTTTTATTTTTTTTTTTTTTTTGGCTTTGTTATCTCACTTTGTGTAATTCAATTTATCATTTTAATGAATAAAACAGATAGCATATTATTTCTTTTCAAAAAATAATTGCGCACAGCTGAGATATCTTACAAATCCGTCAATTTGATATGTTTTCATATCCAAGTTAGCACAAATATATGTTGATCGAGCACTAATGTCAAATCCACGTTATTTTTTATTTAAGCATAGTTTTCATATAATTGCTTACATAAGTTTGAAATAGTGAGTGATATGACATTTGAGGCCAGTTTGAAAGGTTTTGGATTTGAATAACTGGTTGGGTAAAATTTCCAATTATTTGTACATACATATTTTGATGGTTTCTTTTGAAATAATCTAATGACTAATGAGGCATGGGTTACCTAATGCATCTAACCACAAACAAAAAAAAAAAAAAAGGAAAAAAGAAAAAGAGAAGCACTATCTGTACTAACCCAATTTGGAATCGAACTGAACGATTCATTTTTTCTTTCGTCAAACCAGTTTTGTTGTGAGTTGATGATTATGAAAAAAAAAAAAAAAAAAAAAAAAAAAAAAAAAAAAAAAAACACGAATATTCCGGTTCTGTTCCAAAATAATTCTAGTTTTAGTTTCATAAAGGGCAAAAAAAAAAAAAAAAAAAAAAAAAAAAAAAAAAAAAAAAAAAACTGGTTAACTAAACTGACGAATCATGTAACTCAAACGCAAGGCCTGCTTTAAAATAAACAAAACGGGCTCGCGCGCAGCTGTTAAAAGCCAGTACGGTCCGGTCGAGCACACTATTGAAAGGTCACAGGCCTGGCCGAGAAAGCCCAAGTGCTATCGACAGCCTTGTATGACTTGGCCCAGTATTTCGGTCCGGGCCGGTCCAGTTTAAATCCTGCCCTAAGGCTTTTTTTTTCTTTTTTTTTCTTTTTTTTTGGCTGTTGTTGCTGATGCTGTTGCTGAAATCATTGCCTATATATAGGTACCATAACCAGCCCCACTTTAAAGTCGAGTTGTATGGCTGAAACGATATATATTTTATTTATTTCACCATAAAAATTTATTTATCGGTCGTTTAAAAATGACTGATAAAATTTATTTATTTTAAAATGAGTAGATGTATATGTACATTTCGTAAATATGGGAAACTTGAGTGTTTAGTTGAATGTAAATTGTGAAAAAAAAAATTTGTTGAAAAAAATATTTTACATTTTATAATAGTTAATTGGCAGGAAAAAAATATAATTTTTGTATTTATATTTGTTTGGATGAAGAAAAATAAAATAAAATTTATGTGCTTAGTTTGGTAATTTTTTTTTTTTTTTTCTTTGGCAGTTTGAGTTTTTGTTTGTCAAAAATTCACAAAAAATGAAAACACTTTTTTTTCCTTAAATTGGTAAGCATAGTTTTTCAAAAAGAAAAATTTACAGCTAAACTAATACATGAAAAATAATTTTTTCAAACCGAAATATAATTTTTAATTTATTTTACTGTCAATCAAACACATTCTAAATTAAAGTATATGATAAAGCAACTAGTGCCGTTTAACTCAATTTGTATCGAAACTGGTTGTAAGCAATCTGAATTCAACTTTAAAAATTCAACAGATTCATATTTAATTCAGTCAAATTTTAACTGTAGAGAGTGAAATAATTCATTTTTTTTTTAAAAAAAAAGAAGCAATGCTTTGTTTCCAAGTTGTATATAGTTCAGGGTTTTCCATGCAATTTTTTACTCCCGACCTGATCTCACCATCCCCCAACAGAGTCTCGTACCTCCCCCACCTCCACCCCCACCCCCCCACCCCCCGTCCAATCATCGTCACTGTTGATTCATCTCTGTTGCGACGATTACAGCGCGAGCTTCTTCGGATCTAACCCTAGTTTTCCTCTCTCGTTCCCAAATTCTACGAGATATTGCGATCTCTAGGGGAGTAGTTGTTCGCATCCGCATCGTCTCCGATTCGAAGAGCCGAGAGGCGAGATCTCGTCCCCGATCGCTCCGTCAATGGATTTCGTGAAGGTTTTCAACGAAGCTGTTCGCGATTTGTGAGTATTTTCATTTCGATATGACTACATTTCGCTCTCGATTGACTCAGAACTAAAAGATCCGTGATCGTTTTTGTTTTCAGAAAGAGAGAGGTCAATCTTAGAGTGCTCAAGGTCCCGGAGATCGAACAGAAGGTTAGTATTATTGTTTTTTCATAACTAGATCTTATTTTTTGTATTGTGTTGTTATTGGTGTTTTTATTTCTTACTTCTAATTTGTTTTTGGAAGATCTGGAATATCAGATCTGATCATACCGGCTATGAAGAGCAAATTTGGAAATAGCTTTTGATTTGTGAGTTTGATCATTTAATTTGATTTGATGCGAGTAACGGAAAAAAATTGCCATCGCTTAAAATGTTGTCGAAATAGTGGTTGCAAATTTGGGTAACGAGCTGTGGTAGCTGGAGTTCAGATTGCTCCATCGATAAATTTGAATTGTGAGATCCACTTTCTCATCTAGATGCTTTTTGTCTAGGAAGAACATTCCCCACCATGAATGGTGGAAATTGAGTGCAATTAAAAACATATATTTGTCTAGTTGTATGTGAAATGTGTCTTATTGTAAGATTACTTGTAACATGTAAGTATGATGTTGTCGCATATTGATTACTCATTTTCAGCTACCTTAATGGAGTCATTGCTAGATAAAGTTTTCCTTAATCGCCACAGGTTTATGGTTGATTTAATTTTACACTCTTTAATGTACAATCCTGATTTCACTTAATATTCTTTGTTTTTAGGACACTTGGTCACTCTGAGGTTGATATTTCTGTTATCTCATTATGAGTTGCCATTTAAATATGGTTAAAATTGAGTACACGACAATCTCTTGGGTCGTGAAATTACTGTAATTAAGGAGGATCCATGATGTTAAGCAACCAAATCTTTATCTAAATGTTTATATGAGGCATTGGCTGTCTCGTGCTCATTTTTAACAAAATTTAGCAACAGGCCAACAACTCTTAATGGGAAATTGGAACATGAACCTGAGGATGGTAAGTGTTACAATACGAACAACTGGATGATTAATTTGAATCAAATTTGAATCACTTGATACATGCATGAAGTTTTGCATTCATATTTTATTTATCTGGTGATTATTTAATTGCTTAGCTTATACTAATAAACAATATGGAATTCAGGTTCTTGATGCCACAAATGATGAGCCTTGGGGTCCCCATGGATCTGCTTTATCAGAGCTTGCTCAGGCCACCAAAAAATTGTAAGCTTAACCTCTGTTTGTTAAGAGTTTGTCTATGGCAAATGTTATGCTATAATTAATGCTCTTTAACTGTACTTAATTTGAATGCAGCACTGAGTGCCAAATGGTAATGAATGTCCTGTGGACAAGACTGACTGACACCGGTCCAAATTGGCGTCATGTCTACAAGGTGATAAACAAGCTGTTTTTGATGCTGCTAGTAATTTCTAATTGTTCTGTCTAAACTTCAGACCTTTCTAAGCCCAACATTTGTTACCTTTATTACAATTCTTTTCTCCCCAGGCGTTGACTGTCATTGAGTATCTGATAGCAAATGGATCTGAGCGTGCAGTTGATGACATTCTTGAGCATGGTTCTGAAATTTCAGTATGCTTTCTTTTATCTTATATGAAAATTTCTCTTTTATCTAATCAGATGAGATTTGTGTGCTGAGAAACATTCTTTTTCTTTGTGTGTGTATGTTAAGGTACTCTCAAAATTCGAGTATGTTGAACCTAATGGAAAGGATGTTGGAATTAATGTAAGGAAGAAGGTCGAAACAATTATGAATATTGTGAATGACAAGGAAAGAATTAAAGCAGCCAGAGAGAAAGCTGCCGCAACCCGCGACAAGTAAGACCCTTTGTAATAATTCTTTATAATGGTTGTCTCCTTTTTTGTTAAAAATCCTTTCTGTTTTGTTGTATTTCTGAATGAAAAGTGAAACCAATTCTTTAACGTTGTAATTACACTGCGCTCAGGTACTTTGGACTATCCTCAACCGGAATCACATATAAATCAAGTTCAGCCTCATATGGAAGCAGCAGCAGCAGCTATAGTTCTAGCGACCATTATGGAAGCTTAAGTGGTTCAAGAGAAGCTGACTCCTTCAAAGACAATTACACAACTGTAGAGCAGGGTGCTAAGGAAACCAAGTCAACTCGTAGAAGCAAGGACAGTCAGAAGTCAAATGAAAGTATCTCTAATGAAGCTGGAGGTACTAAGTTAAAGAAGGGAGTGGCACTGCGTGGCAGGTAACCTTGATTTATATAAGTAACATGTTACTGCATGGTAAATACGGATCTTTTTGAGAAATTAAGAAAACATTATGGTGAACTATATGTTGTTTTTATGTCCATGGCTACATTTTAGAATTTCTTTGAGTTGAAACTATGTGAGCCAAAAAATAAGTGGGAAACTTTGCCACCTCCGAGATAAGCATGCCAACTCGGTGGAATGACAGTTTGATTGACATCAACTGAAAAAGGATCTTCTCTGCATAAGTCTCAAAATGTGGATGTGAATCTTAGACCTGGATTATTAGTTATTCCTGCCATGATGTTGAAATGTTGAAACAATGCCCGAGCTAACTTTATTTGCGTCCTTTGTGCTTTAAACGTAGTAAAGTTTTTTTTTTTTTTAATGATGCTAATGTTTTTTTTGTGCGTGTCTCTAAATGATAGTGATGAAGTTCCTTTACCATCCAATTCCTCAAAGCCATTGAATAAGCCAGGTCTTGGTCCGTCTAAAATCCCAAGTGCCAAGCCTGCTTCTGATGAAGATGATTTTGATGACTTTGATCCACGTGGATCATCAACAGCTGGTGAGCACTTTTCAGTTATGAACTGGTGCTTGGATGGTCAAGTAATATGCTGGACATTATTACAATTTCAAGTTAAACAACCTGCCATGTATCTGTGTAAAACCGACAAAAAAGAAGATAGCTTAAAAAAAGAGTGTGAATTTCCTGTTTCTGGTTCGTTTGCGTAAGTGAAGTGGGAAAACAATACTTTTTAATGTTTAGATGGAATGTGATCTTTATGGGACCTAACATCCATACAATAAATTGGTTTTGATATTTCTTACTAATTAACTTTTGAGTTCTTAGTGATGGTAAACATTTAGCAGCTTAAAAATCTTAAGAAGAACAGCCTTGTTATAGTATATAATCAAAACTTGCATCATTCAGTTTGGTATTTAGTAGCTGTTCGTCTAAACTGCCTTTCCTTTACCTATAAGTTGCTCAGCTATATGGAGCTCATTTTTTGTTTAAATTAGTCATCCTAGGGTAATATTTTGGTGCATTATTCCATTATTTTCACTACTGGGAAAATCAGGATCAACTCATTGTCTTAAACTTTCATATGCATTATGTAATGATATTTTCTATTACTTGCTAGAAAAACTGTAATGATATTTCAACTACCTATTGTAAACTGTTATCTTTTTTTTGTATTATGAGTTTGACTGATTTTGTGATAACCTTCTGATCAGTATCTTATCTACATAGGATCAGCTAATACAAGCTCTAATCAGGTGGATCTCTTTGGACCAAGCTTGATGGATGACTTCATTGATGCACCGATTTCCACTCCAACGGAAATAAACAGTTCTGCTTCTGCACCAGAGGCTGATCTATTTGCTGATGCAACCTTCCAATCAGCTGCGGCACATACAGAAGCATCTGCAGATTCTCATGCTCAGGTAAGGCTATCATCAGTTTCAGCAAAAAATGGAAAAAAATCAGGGACTATATCGTGATTCATCAAAAGTTCAGAGATCACATGTAAATCGGATTGGTATTCTTGTATGACCTGAAAACTAAACTTAGTCCATGAAAGAAGTGAGAAAAAAGTAAGAACCAAATATGTTTCCTACCTATACTGCGGTGATACCGAAAAATGAATAAATTTGATGTGAAAAATGAAAGAACCAAATAAATTTTCTTCGAAATTTTTGTTTTTTTTGCTGTTTAATGTCAGTATTTCTACAGAACTGTAATAAGTTCCATTGGTTGCTTATGCTAACATTGCACATCTCTACCAAAACGACACTGCAGAGTCATGTCGATCTCTTTGCTGGTCAGCCTTCCTTTCCCGCTGCATTTCCTTCAAAGGCAGAATTCAGCGCTGCACCGAACTCAAACTTATCCTTTGAGACAAAGGCTTCCATTTCTGAACCCGCAAATACCGAAACTTTTGATCCCTTTGCTGCTATCCCATTGAACAATTTTGAGGGATCCGACCCATTTGGTGCCTTCGCCTCCTCAACAATATCAGCTACCACAGAGCCTTTACATAGTTCCGCACCAAGTCTCAGCGATGTGAACGAAACACCTCTAGCACCATCCACTTTTGATCCCTTTACTTCAAGTGCTGAATCCGCGAGTAACAAGTTGGATCAGACCACTTCAGGGGCATCTAAATCAACCCCAAAGAAGGATACTTTCCAGGTCAAGTCTGGGATATGGGCTGACTCTTTGAGCCGTGGGCTGATCGATCTGAATATAACTGCTCGTGAGTCTCTATTCACTCAGCACTATCACAAGTTCTTTATGCTCCGAAGCTTTTTTTTTTTCCCGGTTTTAGTTTTAGGATACGCATTACGATTGAATTGATTAATTTAGTTGGGCTCTTTTTTTTGTCTTTTATTTTGAGATGCAGCCAAGAAGGTAGACCTCACAGATATAGGTATTGTAGGAGGGCTTAGTGATGGATCAGATGAGAAGGAAAAAGGACTTCCCACTTCGGCATTCATGGGGAGAGCCATGGGCACGGGAACCGGATGGGGCATGTCCGGCTATTCATCTTCAACAATGACGAGTGGAAGCGAGACATTTTCAACCCTCGGCAAACAGCAGTTTGGAAGCTTCAAATGAGATTTATTGATGGTTCATCTTCCTTTATATTCTTTATTCACCAGCCAACGCATTATTCCTGGTTGCTTATATTGATTCTGTATGTTGCATTATGTTGTTTTTCTTTTTCTCATTCAACAGCCTTTTGTTGGTGTAATGGCTATTGACTGTTTCTTTGGAAACTGTTAGAACCCTTCTTTTAGCAGTTTCACCAGATGTTTGCTGTTGCCTCGTGACCGTCGATGCGGTATTTGCACAAATCTTTTCCTGATCTTTACAAGGAATATGGCTTTAGCTTTAATGATAGAACAGAAGACATGATTCTGCATTTTGATATGTTTGATATGTTATGTGGCATCTTTTGAACCCAACAATCTCTCACACGCATATCCGGAAGCCACTCAAACGGAGCAAAAATTACATGGGGAGCCTCCGCACAAAGGGAAGGTCAGAAGACCTAATCCGCTGGTTTACCACATACAACGCACACATTTGATGAACAGTTTATTCAGTCAGTTAAACTGTTAGGGAGGCTCCCACATAATATTTTCCTTAAATTTAAGGCTGGTACCTCTTGAATCTATTAGTTACTTCCAGGTTCTAAAAAAAAAAAAAAAAAAAATCCAATATTTTTACGGCAATATCTTTAACAGATAATTACTGAAAACAAACAATGATGAGCACAAAGATCAATCTCATTGTGCATCCCAAGTAACAGTAAGGGAAAGGGAAACACAAGCATGAAGCAAAAACTGATGTAAATGAGAAAGAACAGCAGGAGAAAATCCCTAAAAGATCTAAGAAGCTTTGTCCATCAACTGGATTGGTGCCAAAATACTTGATTTGTTCGTTTCAACGATGCAGCCGTTCATGACCATCTCTTCCAAGATGAAGTGCGCCTTCTCAAGATGTAACATGATATCAAGTTCACACTAGCATGATTCAAGGAAGAAGAAGAAGAAGTTAGAAAAAGGATTTATTGTCTCTACAACAAGGACAAAGAAAGGCAGCCTGATCTATGCCAATATGAGCTTATGAGAACTGACCACATTTCCGAAATGGCGATCCAAAGTTTCTACCAAGAGATGTATGAATTCCAAGATAGCTAGCTCGTTCTGCGGGGGGGAAATGATAACAGCAATTTTGTGAGTCGAAAGTAAAATTAGACTTTCACAACTTAATAATTACGTAAATCAGGATGTCTAATCATAAACGAGGGCCAGTCGACAAATGCTAATGTTATCTCCATAACACAGTTAATAAGATCAATACGCGCAAACATAATTCACATGTAAAATATATATATTAGCAATAAAGCTCAAAAACTATCATTGAGGCTCAGATATAAATACATAGTACGAAATTGATAATCAAGGTCTATCTCATCCAGCTTATTCTGATACCTGTTGCCCTTCCAGAAGTTGGTGCTACTGGTTTATTCTCAAATTGCACATGCGAAAGGCAGAGTAAATTTACATTCGAACCCCGACATTCATTCAATAGGCGGATTTGCCGAAGATTTATGCGATCCGACCTAAAAAGGCATCATGTTATCTATTCCTATCTGTGGCATTTAGATGATGTTCCTTCTTTCAACTGATGATGATCATTAAAAGCATAATGTTGAGATTGCGACCTTTTTCTAAAGAGCATGGGAAGATTCCAATGTGATCTCCGCACAATCGCGGCCCCCATAAATTATGTGATCTCAGAATAGAGGGTCTTTAATTAGGCAAGCGAACACAACAAAACCAGAATCATGAATCATGAACCATTAATCAAACAGATCACCCGCACACAACCACACAACTACAAGCTTACCGTCCAAGTAAATGTTTACCAGATCTGTACACGAGCAAAATAAAAGATCATATAAGGCACATAATCAACGTGCGGCGTGGAGTTTCGTACCTCGTCGTTGTCGACTCCGACCAGGAAGAAAAGCGAAGCGTAGCGCCTGTACACAATCTTGTAGTTCCGATGCTCAACGAACGAGCACTGTGCCGCATCAGAGACTATAATTTTGGTAAAGGAATTCCCAAACTGGATCCAAATGCTATGAAATTTGGGAAAGTAGGAAAGGGATCTGAGGGAGCTGAATTGTTTGGGGGGATGGATCTAGAAATGAGAGAGAGAGAGAGAGAGAGAGAGAGAGAGAGAGAGAGAGAGAGAGATTAGGGTTAGGGGGACCTGATGGTCGGTGCGGGCGAGGCACTTGCGGACGATCTCGGCCTCGAGGGCGCGGCGCTCGGAGACGGTCATGTGGTCGCAGTAGTACTGGGCCAGCCGCGTCTGCCCCTGCTTGTTCACCAGCACTACGAACCGGATCCCCATCCTTCTCCCTTTTCCTCTCCTTCTCCCTTTCTCTTATTAAGACTCTTCTCCCCTCCTCTTCCCACCACCCTCTGCTACTATTAGAAGAGATACAAAGAAACAAATAAAAATTAAAAATTAAAAAAAGGAAAAACTGAGCTCAATAGGTCATTATTATTGACTTTTTTTTTTTTTTTTTTTTTTTTTTTTTTTTTTTTTAATGCAGTATCCGAAAGATCTTATTAGCCCATAGAAATGCTCGGCAATTTTGATATAGAACCCTCAATGGGTAATTTTGTGCCTAGTAATTTATTTTAGTCCAGGAATTCACTTGATTTTATCAAGTTTAATTACTTTAATTATTTTTTATCGAATAAAACTAAAATTTTTATATATGACGGATGCTTTTATAAATCTCTTATGTTCATAGTAGACTCAGAACAAATGCAAATATATTATAAAAACGCATTCAACGTGAACTAATGTATTGTATTGAATAAAAAAAAAAAAAAACGTGAACTAATGCATTTTATTATTATTATTTTTTTATTTTAGTTTTTGCTTATATATATATATATATATATATATATATATATATATATATATATATATATATATATATATATATATACTTTTTGCTAAATATATATATTATTTTTTAAAAATAATATAGATAAATTATGTACAATGAAGAATATCTTTCTTCAAATATATAAACCATTAAAAAAAAAAAAATTATTATTTTTCATTCGTATAAAAATATGATAATATTTTAATAAAATTAATATTTTATGCATAAAAATATATAGTGCGCTCATGCCATTTAATTTGTTAAAATAGTAAGAGTTGCCTTATTCGATCAGTGATGTGTGTTCCGTGAGAGTGTACGTGTGATACTTAGTAAAATTTTTAATGTAACAAATAGTATAGAAACACAAATCAACAAAGGAATTGCTTAGACAATAGACACAAATATATAGCAGACAAGTTCTAAGAAAAAGAAATCTCACTGCACGAAGATCTTAAAATGTCTGAAAAGAAAATGTATTCCGCTTTATCCTTCAGCATTATTCCTATCATTTAGGGCAAATCTTAACCACCACACTGTCACTGAACGGACAGATATTCTTTACACACAAAACTTGTACAAGTTTATAACTTCTCTGCGAGATTAAAAAAAAAACAAAAACAAAACAACCAAAACATACAAGTTTACTTCCTACGAGATTGTATTGGTTCCACTCCCTTGTCCTGTTTATTGATAAGAGACCATCAAGACCCAGGGCTCAATCCTGATGATCCAGGCAGTTAATAAGGTCGAAGGCGAGGCGGCAGAAACGTCTGATTTCTCAACAGTAATTTCCAGCTTAGGTTTCTCATTCAGGCATTCGCCGCTTTGGCTGAACGGATCTTAGCATCGGAGTGCAGGAGATGATGGCGATAATAAAGGATCCAAATCTACATGTTCAGATACAGCAACAAGAATTTAAACAGCACAAATATAACAAGTTATAAACTTAGAAAGAAAATGAGCATGATTCAAAGTTGGCCGCCGAAAAGGTTAAACTCCAACAGGGTCCCAACTTCTTGCACCGTTTCAATTCGGTCCACAATCGTTCAGGTGTTATAATTAGTCCCTAACATTTGAAATTTGTCTTATTCATGCGCTTTTATTAAACTTCTAGATTAATCTAGATGAAAATGCCAACTGAATTGCCATATGACAAATTTAAAAGTTCACCTAGCATGACAACTTGTGATAGGTAGGATTACGACAAAATGTGAAGAAAACAAAATTGTAACAATTAAAAAGTTGGGGATTAAACTCGAACTGGATAATCATGGTGTGAATTCTGTTGCTATCAAATTACCAGATAGTATGTTCTCCTCGGGTTCCTTTGCCTCCTCGATGTCACTGGGGCTTAGAAAAATCGGTTGGTTGGTTGACATAAGTAACCTTCCCCACATCCGGTCAGTTATTGATACTTTGTTTCGTGATCGAGTCACCCTCTGAGGTCACAAGACAAATATAAGAAAAGATTAAGACTAAATAATAGTTTTATGCCAAGAAATTTAGCGTTATTTGTGACGCGTTTTATCACCGACTAATTCATCAAAATCCTAAAATGTACGAAACCATAGTCGATGGTTTCTGAGCTTGTTAATATGTTAGTGAAACAAGAATAGTGCCTAATGTCACAACTACAAACTATAGGTCCATGAGTCCTTTTGCCATCATTAAGCTTTATTATAGCCAAGCTTTCTGAAAGTCTAAGGAACAGTTCTATCCGGGAATTACTTAGTATTGTTGCAAAAAATAAAGTTGTTTTGACGGTTGGTCGGACGCAAGTGAGTCCATTTTTGTATAATGTTCAGTACTATGCTACTAAGAATTAAAAATGGATGAACATGAAATAAAACGTCACAGTTGCTATAGGATATCTGTTAAATAATCTCCAAATTTATCACTAAAGACCGAAAAGTAGTTTATACTTACATGAAATGGTATAAAACTATTTCTGCCATTAATTAGCCCCACAGTGAAACCAGTATATCCTGCCATCGCACCATGAATGGCACAATGAGCCTGAAGCGTGCACAAGACATTGTCAGAAGCATTACTAGGAATTGCACGAATCATGTATGTTGGATCTGCCAATAAAAATTTAGAAATTGTGAGACATAATTAGATGATCATAAATTTTATTTGGTAATTTACAAAGAACTGGATGACAAAAGAAGCATAAACCAAGTAGCATACCTATGTATTTGAGATTTATCAGCATCTTTCTGCTTTTGAAGTAATCCTATACGAAGAAAATGAAAAAGAAAAGTATTATTTTTTGAATAGAAAAGAAAAATGTTATAAGAGAGTTTGTTGTTCTACCTTTATCTTCTGAGATAACCACATCCCAACATCAGGAAGCAGCAAGTTTTCAGGATCATCTTTGTCGTCTATGCATTTTGTAGATGCTTCAATTAGTTTTTGTCCTGCACCTTCGGCAACCACAAGAACCATGTGCCCATTCTCTTTAAGCCGCTTTTCTATAAATTCAAGAAGCCCACCTTTCCCTTCGAGAAAAAAAGGTGATTCTGGAATCAAGCAACAGTCCTAAACGAAAAGGACAGAAACAGTTATCACCTTTGAAATGAGCTTTTTGGCTAAAAAATTTTTTTAAAAAAATCTCAGAAAAAACATAATTGCTAATATATAATCGAGGAAAAAGTAACTTAGCCAACATTAGGATACTCGACACTCACCACATCTCGGCTAGCAAGAGTAGCATACATTGCTATGAAACCTGCATCAGTGTAGCTTGTTAAAAGTGAGGTAAGATGTCGCTAACAGCAGTTATTAGTTGAATTTGAGAGCATGACAAAAATCAAAGGATGAATAAACTAACAATACTAGAACATTTATTTCTGTAAAGAAAAACTGCATGAAGGTTTAAAATGGGTTCAAATGTTGGAGACTAAAGTACAATTTGTTTCTCAACTTGAGGTATATCAACCCAAAAAAGTTTGGAAAGCTAACCACTAAAGCGACCCATGAGCTTCACAACACCTAAGCCATTCTCAACACTCTCTGCTTCCACATGTGCCGCATTAATGGCGCGCTGGGCCTCCTCCACAGCAGTATCAAAACCAAAGGACTTGTCAATTACCTGAACCAATGACAAAAAAAAAACACCAGAACTTTGAACATTAGTAAAACTATTTCAGACACTTGACTTAACGAAATAGGAACAGAAGAACTAAATAGAAGGAAGTACCGCAACGTCGTTGTCTATCGACTTGGGAATTCCACAAACAGCAACTTTGAGACCACGTCTTCGAATTTCCTTCAGTTGCAAGTGCTCAAGTTAGTTACTTTATACAAACTTCAGCAGATAACTTATTAGCTTTTCTAGAGATCAACAGAACTACAAAAACAAGCCGAAGGAATCTATACTTGAGGATCTCCAGGTTCAGTTTATGTATCAGCAGCTAGAAGCTAATCATATCATTTTGCCATCCTTGTAAGGAGAGGTTAAATTCATTGTTTTCTATTAGGGATCACAATAGAAGCAGAAGACCACATAGTCCAAGAATCTCATGGTCCTTGAACTTCAATGAAATTCATTTAGGCATACCGTGGGCAATGGTTATGTATGTCAATCTGCGATCAAGAATAGAGCATAGCATATTTTATTTCCCAACCGAAATTACCTGAAAGATCACAGAGGCGCCTTTTTGAGTTCCATTTCCTCCTATTATGTAGACCTGGAGTAAGAACACAAACACAAGCTCAGGTATTTTTTGAATGCAAGAGCTCGCCATGATATGCAAGTAACAAAATCAGCTATATTATGGTTTTTTTTGTTTTTGGTGCCGTTTTACCTGATTAATTCCACGATCCTGAATACTGTCAGCTAATTTTATAGGGTCGTGATCACCCCGCGATGTTCCGAGAATGGTGCCACCACGCTTGTGAATATCATTTACACTCTTCGGTGTCAATGTTATAGTATTTCGAGCATAGAATCCCCTGTATCCACCCTGTATACACAACAGATCAGAAAAGTCAAAGCAATGACCGGTACAAAATATAAACACATGCAGTGAATTCCATAATCTGTCTACCAGTTGAGTCATAAAATGTATTTTCTGCAGAAGCACCAAATGTTGTGAACTAATAAAAAACCAAGAGAGCTGCTATTCTTGTCTCACTTCGAAATTTTGGTATGCTTTCTCCAGTGCCAGTTAATTTGTGGTCGGATACAAAGGTAAAAAATCAGATCGCAAACAACATTAAAAAGGTAAAATCAGAGTATATCAATTGTACTCTGTAAATCATAATAAAAAGATGATAAAGTCACATGGTCAACACGACAAACAGCAGCATGCTTGTCTTTATGATAGTAAAGAGAGCACATAATTATACACTTGCCATAAACCAACGTACGTAAAATCAAATTTAAAACCCAGTAAATAAAAAGTTTGAAACCAAAAGTCTACAGTTAGATCCCTCACCTCTATTCCAAGTACTTGATCAACACCGTACATGTGGGACAAACCACAAACTAATTCCCGAATTAGTGTGTTGAGCCCTGGGCAAAGCCCTCCACAAGTTACGATGCAAGCACGAACCTCATCAGATTGAAAATACACCTGAATAATATGCAACACTTCGCATCAGTCCAGATTAGGCACGGTGATACAGCAGTCGTTGGAATGTGCTTCAGAGCAACTTACCCTCTTTCCAGGCCCAGCGCGCCTAAAGTGCGGCCCTCGTGGGCTGTTCTTCTGAACAACAACCTGTCCAGAAAAACAGTTGGTGAAATAAAGATACGGCAATAAGGACACTTGATAAAACAAAAGGTATCACTATGCCACAATAAAGAGAAAAGTAACCTTCTTGGTGATTGTGTCGAACTCGGGAATATGGTATTGCCTGGTAAGAAGAAAATCATTAGTCATTCAGCATTTAGCACTTAAATCATGATGCAAAACAAACATCATTACATGCTGACTTAACATGGATAAACAAAATTTGTGATCACAGATGGGAGCAGCAAGCGCACCTGACCGCTGAATAAGATGCATTATCTTCGAGCGGATTCTGATAAGTCTGCAAAGAAAGATCACCAAAGCATTTCAAGTACAACTACGAAGAAATGAACTTAAATAGTTACTAAACAAACATTTATGTTTCTAAGTAAAACTGCAACAATTGACTTCACAAACGGAGACAGAAAACAAAGAAGAACTTTCCTTATGTTGATTATTCAAGCAGCAATACTTGAGATCAGCTATACAATCAGAATCGCTTTGACAAGAATGGTTTAATTCATAGAAAAACCACAAAGAATCATCCGAAACAATTGATCTCCAAAAGATACATATTTAATCACGACAACACAGCACTGTAGCATACTGATGCACAGATCAATTTGATGTTACGCCCCAGCGATTTCTCCTCTCTTCGCTCCTCAAATTTTTTTCCCTTTTTTCCTATTACCAACTCTATACCACATACCTTACATTCTTACCCAAAAAAAAAAAAAAAAAAAAAAAACAGTGTTTCACAGCAATTAACTATCAACTGAGAGCAAAAAAAAACTGCAAAAAATATCACAAAATCGAACAAACACAGCATCTGACTCACAGGCAGATCGGAGAGGTAATCGGCGAGGTGGGGAACGTCTTCGAGGACGTACCCAAAGTCTCCTCTAACGATCTTATAAAGCGATTCGTCCTCGGTCCCCATCTCGATCTAAGTTTCCGACGAATCCAACGAAGATCGAGTAGAGAGAGAGGAAGGAGAGGAACCCTTCTAGGGTTTCAGTGTGCGGAGGAGAAGGAGGAAGAGGAGGTAATATTTAATAGAGAGAGGAAAAAAAATAAAAAAAGTTCGGCGAATTTTCGTAGACTCTTTTTGTGATGAGTGTAGAGTGATTTTTTTTATTTTATGACGTACTGGGAAGGTGCGCGGGGGAGGGGGCGAAGAAAAACTAGAAATTAAAAGCAGGGGTTGGCGATCCCGCGGTTTTTGAACGCGCGGTCCCCAAAATGTTTAGGATAATTGATCCTCCCAAACTTTATCTTTTTCAAATAGGTCCTTAAGTTAAGTTTGAGTCTACCGTTGAAATTATATAATTAACTCTTCCCAAAAAAAAAAAATTAAAACTAATTTGCTTTATTATTTAAAATTTTCATCTTAGATTTAATAATATTTAAATAATTAAAATTTAATTAACTTTTTTTTTCTTTTGACTACGCGGGCCAAAATCTTCTAGAATATATAGAAGAACGCAAGAGAGAAGAAAAAAAAAAAAAAAAAAAAAAGAACAAATTTTCTCCAAACCACACAACCCAATGATGCTCTTAAGTCTTAATTCGCTTTGCGTACGCTGCAAGTAGAATATATTTCAGGCATATTCTCTTGAAATTCTAATTACAGGAAGAGAGAATCAACGAGGGATTGTGCTCTTCTAGAAGTTAAAAAAGGTGCAAGATAATAAATTGGGTTTGGCTTATAGTTGGTTGAATTGTCGGGTACGCCTGGATTTATTGACTAAACTACTCTTTCTGAGTTCACAGAAATTTTTCCATAATTTTGATACTTCCACCTTTTGGTTTCTAGAAGATAGTCAACAAAAAAAATAAAAAATATAAAAAAAAAAAGTGGCAGCTTCTAATCAGCAAAAATGAAAGTTCAAATTATATGAATTGTGTGTTCTTACGTTTCGTGATTGGGATGGACGATAAAATCATTGGCTTTCATAAGCTAGGGGCCAATATTAGAGGAGCAATGGAGAAAGGTGGATAATTTAAAATATTAGTAACAAGATTATTTTTCAGCAGCACAGTTTCAACCTCTCTATGCTATTACGTGGATTATAAATGTGTTTGCACAGTAAGCAGACATTTGATGAGCCAAAAATATACTTGTGCAGTGAATAATTAAATTTCTTTTAAAAAAACAAATTTTCTTTTTTTCATCGTTTTTTTTTTGAAAATTTATTATCTCACTCTTGTTGCCTAATTCATGCTCGTATTGAATGAAATGGATAGCTCCCTATTTTTAGACCAGGCAGGAATCATCGGTGGGGCATGTCTGATGAACCAGAAACACAACAGCAGAAGATAATAAAAAAAAAAACACTATGAAGTAGGCATAGCAATTCAAGACCATGTTCCAAACTAGCTACATAAAAAAGAGGATCCAGAACGTTTTTCCTAACATTGTAAGAGCCTTCTTGGCATCAAGATGGCAAGCTTACTCTCATCTCTCAACGACAAACATGTTTTCTCTCAAAACCTGAAACCCTCTGCTGCCCTCTCATGATGTCTTCGCCGAATAATTCTCTCATCCTCCAGTTTTAACTCGTACAGTTATAATCTACAATCCAAGAATCAACCATTCGGATGCGGGATAAAAAAGCAACCCACCTTTCTTTTAGCAAATCTTCGGATTCTAGCATTGCCCCATCTCTGGCTCTTGGTTCTTGCAAAGTGAAGAGACCTTTTTAGCAATCTCAGCAATATCCTCCATTTCCTTTTCAACCAACTCGTTCAGCTGCTGCTCCTGCGCCTTCCGGTCGGCCCCAACCTCACCCTCCAAGCTGTCCACTTCTCCCCCATCCCGTGACCACACCACGACAAAACTAATGTCATTGTCGTACTCAGTAGGCACTTCAATAAGCCGTTTCCCATTACTCTCGGCATCCTTATCGAGTATCTCCCCTTTAACACGGTCCTCAATGCATGTCCTAAAATTCTCCATGCACCTTGGGTTTTGAGGGCCGAGGTTTAGATAAACAAGGACCTCCCAGCATCTAAGGAACTGCTTCTTGTTGATCTTTAGCTTTTGGCGGGCAATCTCAATAAGGCCGGATGGTGGGCCCATCTTCAATTTTTGAGTTCTTTTCGACAAATTTACTTCTTTTAGAAAGGAGATGGCGGTATTTACGGCCAGTTTGGTCGGTTCGAAACTTTGAAGGCGGAGAGTGTCGATGAATATACGGAGATATTGAAGATATTCAGATGGCTCTTCGACTGTAATGTCATATACATTATCGGATGATGCAACAGAATTCACAGCCTCAAGAAGATGCCGACCATGGCCCTGATTCTGATAAGGCGGTAACACCAATATCTGACAAAAGAATAAGAAACATGAACAGAATATTCAAGCAGAATCAATTCATATGTTTTAATTGGGTTTTTTTGCATATATACCAGCCTGTAAATATGTGAAAATGCAATAGTCGTCTTTCAGCGTTGGCTTTTCATGCACGAACCTGAAAACACTAATTTTTGCATTCATCCACCTGCCAGGGGCATATTATATAAAGCAAAAACAGTTTTGTATAGGAACCCCTAGTAGGGGTTTCCATATTTGCAGAGGTATATATGCAAAATTCCTATTTTAATTATGGGTCAGGAAAAGGTACTAAGAAAAGTTTATTAGATTTGTTTCAGTAATAACCAAATTAAAAGCAAAAGTTTGTTACAGTCCATTTATCAATGGACCTCATGATCAGGAAGATAAATTCAAAAGTTCGCCTCAATTTAACGCCAAAAAAAATGCTAATGTAATAAACAAAATATCAGTTTTATCATAAGCTTGACATATTGGAGAGCTAACCTGGCTGATTCGCAATCGGGAACTATCAGGGTAATGATAGAAGCGATAAACAGCTGCAAACCCAAGCAATTGGTAAATGCAGTTGGTTGATGAAGCTGGCGTCTTCTTCGCTACTAAAAATATTTCCCACTTTGGATCAGTGACATCAACAGGCCTTCCACCTGATCATATGAACTACCATGTTATTTTGTTCTTCAAAAGACAATTGTGAATGGAGTACAGGAAAGAAAATTTTAATGCACAGCAGGCAGTAGAATATTTGTAAAAACCTTCAACAAGCAGGAGTACAAGGGGAACCAGACGACTGTAAAGTAAACCGACAGGCTCATTCTGCAGTTCCATGCGAACAATCTGGAACGATGAGACATGAGAACATAAGTGTCATTTAATACTTACAGATCACAATGCAAGGAAAGATACTACAAAAAAGAACTCAAATAGAAGAAAATGTTATGGCTTTTCCAATAACTAGATCAAATAAGAACTTGATGGAAAAATCTATAAAAGAAAAAGTAAAAATCACGAGAGCAATCAAATTCTATACAAGGAGGTTAAAAAGAGCACATCGTGAAAGATAAACCATAATGCATTATTTAATACATAGAGAGCGGGGAATTAAATACTCATATATAGAAGAGAGATAGCTAAATTCAGATTCCAGAGCTTGTGAATAACTAACACCTCAACTGTAGGACTTTTGGCATCCAAATGTGTATCAGAAGCATGACCTTCCTCCTTAAAGGTATCGGTGCAAATGACTGTTCCGTTTGATGCGATATTTCTGAGACCAGTAAAATGAGATATAAAGAAGAAGAAAAAAAATTTCAGATTCTGATGAGACAAGGAAAAATGACAATATAATCCATGCATTTCGACAAATCAGTACCTGATATAATCACATTCCCTTGAAAAGGTTTGAAGAAATTCTTCTTTCTCTAATAGAGATTCCCCAAATATGCTCTGTTCGGACAAGAATTTAATTAAGAGAAAATAGTCTTATAACTGAAATAAACAACTGCAAAGATAAATATAGATTACCTGAAGGGCAGGTTTCAAATCAGTGATACCTTTTCCTCCCTATAAGAACTCATAGCAGTTAAATTGTTGAATAAAAGAAAATAAACAAGGCGTATGCTAGTAGCAATTTCTACAGGATAAGCATTATTATTAGAATGCATCAGGCATCTAAAATGCTAAAAGCATCTTTCCATGCTCATTTAGGTAGATTTGGATACTTGAACTTGTAGAAAAACAAACTTAACATATGAGATCAATGGTTTCTATGAATAGTACTGCAAACACTTGCAATTTGGTCAACGTTACTTACATCACCTGTGCTCTCAAACGAAATCTCAGCATGAGCATGAAATGATATGGTACTCAACCACACATTGATCTGCACAAAAAGGCAGCAATATAAATTATCAATGTACGGGAACACATTGAAGAGAGAGAGAGAGAGAGAGAGAGAGAGAGAGAGAGAGAGAGAGAGAGAGAGAGAGAGCTGAATAGAAAAAGGCTTTTGTTTTACACATTTGCGACAATAAACAGTATTTGATACATCTTGCTATATTTCTTGCAATAATCTACAAACACAAAATGATGTTCAGACGGTTTCCTGTTATTATAGGAAAACGACGCATAAGCATACATATATGTCCACATCCATCTTCAGTCTTCACACATAAAATGTTAAAAGTAAAAAAAACACAATAAGCAAACACAGAAAGACAAAGGAGACTTTAAGAAGTTATTAGGAAATATATAAAAAATCTAAGGTAAATCAATTAGGTAAAATGGCATAGAGATCATATTAGTCATAAAAATAAAATAAAATAAACAAGTTACACTTGAATCATAACAAAGCGTAATACTCACATCAGCCAAACAAACAAACTTATGCAATCATCCTTAAATCATCCATGGCAAAGTAGATAAAAGGTTAATGAGTCCCAAGTTTGCAACAACAAAAAAAAAAAAAAAAAAAAAAAACATTCAAGAGGCCAAAATGTAACAACCAAAAGAAGAATAGGATCTCTTATACCAAATTTTCTCAATTTCCAACAAATAGTGAATTAATGCTTTAAACTGGGGAAAGCGGGACACTCTCCCAGGACACGACAAGAACAAGAACCACCAAACTTATTCAGTAAATTTGGGAGAATATTGCTAAATTACTGTTATTACACACTACATCTTCTGGCAAAACAAGTTACTCAATACTATTTCACCAGCCTTCATCCATGTTATGACCAAAAATCTTTTACTATATTATACTCATAAATCTCCTTAGGAGGTCTGATGAGAAATCCAGAAGATCGGTCAGGTACTCGCATTTCTGTCATCTAGTCTTGGTACTTAGCTCACTTAGAACAGGATTGCATAGAGCAAAGTTTGGTTGGGTCTAGTCAAGAAGTTGGAAAGCCATAGTATAAATAGGGACAAATAGATTAGTAAGACGAGTCTGGTCAAGCTAACTACAGCTGCACCCACATGTGTTTCAAAGGCCAAGTTCATCATCCGGGATCTCACTGCAACAGAAGAACTATCCACAAGATTCCACTTCCTGAGTACTCAGACACTCCATCTATAGATAGAATAGAACAACTCAGCTGGTATTACAAGGGATTAAGTAAAAAAAAAAAAGAGGCACCAGCTAGAAATGTAATAAGCCACACGTGCATTTTCAATAGTAAAATATCAAAACTGTGCTCACCTTCAGGTTCTTATAACCATATATCTTGCCATCTTCACCAAAGAATTGACTAAGGTCAACAGGATCAATGCAAGTGCCGCTTGGAGCACCCACTTCATCTTGATTCTTTACTGAAGTGAAGCCAAAAACAAAATGCAATTCAGTCGTACAATCTTTAGCTAGCTACAAGGTGAAAAATGATAGAGATTATATACAATACTGGGTATCAATACTTAGACAACACAAAGATTTGCACCAAATGAGATAAGAGAACTGAAACCCTTCCTAAAATATCAATTAGAAAAACTATAAGCAAGATAATATTAGCAAAGGAAATAAAAAGTGACTGCATTTAATCGTGCCACTATTTCAAACTTCCACATCTTCACAAACCTAAGAGATAAGCATAACATAAGTTAGAAAATTTGTTGCAGAATAAGAAACAAGGAGAGAACCTCATACCAAGGAAAACTTTGATGCACTCGTTCGCCTCGACTCCGCTATCTACAAATCAAAGTCAAATAAAGAAGTTTAAGTAAAAAATCACTTCATTAAACTATAAGATAGCACATAACCACGAGGATGCGAGAGATAAGTAAATCAGTAGCTAAATGACTTTGCAAAGCAAAAGTTAAGGAGTAAATAAAATAAAAATCACGTGAACTACATCGCTTAAAGGCAACTACTTTTACTTATAGAACGAAAAAAAAAAAATCCAAAATACAACAATAAAACTCCAAATTTCGCAATTTTGTGGCTCAAAAAGAATAAATCATGAACTATACATGAAAAAAATTACAGATAATTACAAAACAACACACTCAAAAACGATCGGAGGAAGAAGAGCGAGTGATTAGAGGGATTAGAAGGGATTAATGTCCTCTAAACTGGTTTATACCGATATTGGCGAATCCAACGCGCCTCCGCTTCTTCGGATCCGCCGAGCCCTCGTCGCCCTTCTTCTTTAGCGCCATTTTCTCCTCGAGGGTTCCCTACGAATTTTGGGGGGAGGATTTAGGGTTTTGAGTGAGAGGGCGGAGTAAGCGGAAGGGGATCGAGCGGGAAATGGGAGCGCGTAATGGAAAAAGAGGTCGGGGTGGTTTTTTTTACTTTTCTATGGACATGTGCTTCGCACGTGCTTGTACACAGTAGAGAGTTGGGCTTTTATTAGGCCCAAATTAAATCTTTATTGGGGACTTATCCACGCCGAACATTCAAAGGCCCAGTATCTCAAATTGTTAGATTAATACGCCTGCACCCGGTTTATCGGTACTACCATGCACCGACCTTGCTTTGTTTTAGGATGTCAACCTGGGGAACACGAGCGGGCTCCTCTTTAAATATCCAGCTGAAAATTCTGGCTCGGTTTATTAATGAGCGGAATATGAGTTGGGACGAATAATAAAATAAATTTTTATTCTAGTTATAAAGTTAAAAAAAATTAAAAAATTAATATTCTAATTTAATAATTTAAATTTATAAAAAATTATTTTTTTTATATTAGGTTAGACTAAAATCTAAATAGTAAATTTATAAAAGCATTATATATATATATATATATATAGAATTATGCTAGAATACTATCGATAGCACCAAATCATTAGTGCTATCAAGTTTTTAGCCGTTGGATGAAAAAAATATGCGGTTGAGATTATAGTGGGCCCCTAGGGTTTACTAGGTGGTTGGTTGAATAGTAAAAATCTTAGGGGACCATTATAATCCCAACCGTATTTTTTTTCATCCAACGGCTGAAAACTTGATAGCACAAATTGTTTGGTGCTATCGATAGTATTCTAGCCGAACTCTCTCTCTCTCTCTCTCTCTCTCTCTCTCTCTCTCTATATATATATATATATATATATATATAACCGAGATGCTTTTAAAAATATTAAATTATTGACACTAATATTTTTAATCGTTAAATTAATTTTAATAGTCTTTTGGATTATATATAATGGTTAACAAATAATTATTATTGTTAACTTTTGATTCAATGACCAAAAAATTAATTTCAAGAACTAATTTTTTTTAATATTTTAAAAAATATTATAACTCAGTATAGATAAATAAGTATTTTTTATCATTAGGTCTTTTTATGAATTTTATATTTAAATTGAAATAAAAATTAAATAATATATATATATATATATATATATATATATATATATATATATATATATATATATATATATATATATATATCGAGCAGTTATGGTGCCGAATACATACGAGCAAGCTGATCTCAGCTCGTGTTCGACTCGTTTATTAAACGAGCTAAAAATTTTGACTTGTATTCAAATTCAGCTCGTGTTCGATTTATTTATTAAACGAGCTAAAAAATTTGACTTATATTCGAACTCAGCTTATGTTTGACTTGTTTATTAAACGAGCTAAAAAATTTGACTTGTATTCGATCTCATTTCTAGCGATACGAACTGGGAGCTGGATTGCCACCCTACTATGTTAATATGTTTCAATGGAATGTCGCATACACTGGGTTCACGCAGTAAGTTGCTCCCCGCGCTGGGACGTTCTACTGTTGTTCGTCCCGTCGATCTCGCCGTCCCGTTCTCTCTCTCTCTCTCTCTCTCTCTCTCTCTCTCTTCTCTTCTCTCTCCTCGTCGCTTCCTCAATCTCGATTCCTTTCTCCCTCTCCATCAAAACCCTAGCCGTAACCCTAGCATTCCCATTCGCCTTCTCCTACACCGCTTCTTCGCTCTCCTCTGCTTCCTCGGTGGAGGTCGCGAATCGTATGCTCTGAAGTAGCCAACACTACGTAAATTGCTAAACTAACCCTAATTTTGCATTGTTGTGTTCTTCGTCGCGTACGTTTTCGATTAGTAAGTTGTCACAGGTAACTCTACTTCTCCTTGGATGATTTGATGCTTTGGTAATCGTTTAGACAATGATACATTTCATTTTCTCTCCTGTTACATTAAAATAGCAGCATCATGTTATTAATTAATTGTAATTTTTGAAATGAGATCTAGTTGGAACACGAATATTTGAACGTGTTGCAGTTTTGTTGTATAAATTTATGACGTATCGCGTAAGAGGAGAGATGCCCTGCTTTCTATGACTATTTTAAAAAGGAAAACATATTATATTTATATTATTAGTGCATCACAGTAGATATCTTTGATATTGTTTTTTTTTTTTTTTTTTTTGATCTCGTAAGTTCTTGTATTGATGGTAATTTCATCAAGGGAACGAGAATTTATTGTTCTGTTGCTGCTTGTACAGGTACCCTTTGCGATGCGGCGTGTTGCGAGTGGTAGTACCACATCTGGTTCAACACGCCCTCGAAAGGAAAAACGTTTGTCCTATGTACTTAATGATGCAGATGACACAAAGGTATGCTGGTTACTTCCATCTTCATTCTGCATGATCTTCAAGATTTTGAGATTAAATACTAGATTATGGATAATATGGTATGCTTAAGTGTTGTCTATTTTTGTAGCACTGTGCAGGCGTTAATTGCCTAACACTTTTACAAAGTTCGACTCCTGATTGCTGTGATTACCTTTTTACCGGAAGCCGAGATGGGACCTTAAAAAGATGGGCTCTCACAGATAAGGGGCCAACCTTCTCAGCGACATTTGACTCACATCTTGACTGGGTATATCCTTTTTTTTTCCCCTATACATGCTACACTTGTATTTTCTGTTCAAAATTTATGTTGATGTGTTGTCATTGTTTGCCTTTTTTCGTTGCTTATAATTGACATCCTGGCATGTTGAAGTTTCATGCCACTTTATCATGACAAGCCTTAATGACATTGGTTTTTTATGCTAACTGCAATAATATCCTAATTGTCTGCTTATTCTGCCGGGATCCAATTTAGTATTAAGTGGCTTTAGTTTCATACTGTTTGGATCGTAATGGCATCAGTAATATGAGGGAGTGTGGTATGTGCCTCTTATATGCAAACGTGTACGTATTGTTTTAGGACATATTAATTATTCTGAGAATGTTATCAAAACCTTTGTGTCATTTCTCATCTAGACAATAATTGGAAGTTTATATTTCAATTATGTTTTGGCGCCTAGAATCCTGTTTCTTCTTCTGGCAGAAGCCTGTTGTAATGTTTACAATGCTAAACAGCTTTCTTCTGCTTCTCTACCAGAGAAGCTGTTTCTGAGCCAGGCAAATACATACTTTTGAAGGCTGTTTTAGACATAGTTTTCGCATTTACTGGTCGCTAAAATTCCCAGATATCCTATATGGGAATGTGCAATTTTTTCATAAAATGATTTACACTCCATATTTAATTTGGATGCCATCTGCTAGTAATTTTCGTAATGTGCTTCTTTTCTTTGTAAAATTATCGAACTTGTTATGCAGGTCAATGATGCAGTTCTGGCTGGTAGCACTCTTGTTTCTTGTTCGTCAGACACAACTCTTAAGGTTCTTCCCTCGATGCACTGTTTAAAATTTTTTCAAATAACGGAATGTTGTAACACGACAAACTGGCTTCTTTTCTCCAGACGTGGAATAGCTTGTCTGATGGTGCTTGTACCAGCACTCTTCGTCAACATTCCGACTATGTCAATTGTCTTGCAGTAGCAGAGAAAAATGTAATCTTCTGAATATTATATTCACACTCTTTTCTTTCTAACGTTTTAAAGTAGTCTCTAATTATTTCTTATTGTGTTTTACTCTTTGATCATTTTGTTCTTAACTATCAGAGTAATATTATTGCCTCTGGAGGTCTTGGCGGGGAGGTCTTTATATGGGACATTGATGCAGCTGTTATCCCAGTTGCTAAGTCTGTAGAACCGTTAGAAGATGATTATTCAAATGGAAACAACAGGCAACCTTTAGCAAGTTCGCACTGTAATGGTACTAGCAATAACGTGTCCGTAAATAACACTCAAGCACACGATTATAGTCCAGTTTCCGCCAAACGTCATAAGGAGTCAGTATATGCTCTAGCTATGAATGACAGTGGAACCGTACTTGTTTCTGGTGGAACTGAGAAGGTATGTGCACTGACTTTTAGTGTTACAACTGATGAGTGTTACTGATGCTGTTCTATAATACATCCTTTTGCCTTTAATAATATATATTTTTCTCATTCTTTTATCTGTAATCTGTAGGTCATACGTTTTTGGGACCCACGAACTGGTTCAAAGGGCATGAAACTACGAGGGCACACTGATAACGTCAGGACGTTGCTCCTTGATTCCACTGGAAGGTTTGTAGTTGCCAGTAGTGATTAGGGAATAGCATTCTCATTAAGGGAACAAAGCTAACTTGCTTTTAAATACCTATTTGCAGGTATTGTTTATCAGGTTCATCCGATTCCATGATACGGTAATAAATTTTACTCTCTGTCCTTACTCTGTTGTCCTTTGAGAACGTAATGGTTATGCAAGCATTATACTTGATTCCTGTTTTTTCATTTTAATTTTTATTTAAATACTTTTTTTAAGGTGTTGCAATCAAAGTTTGGGAGCTCTTAATGTAATTGAAAAAATGGAATTTCAAAAAAGTGATTTCTCTTTTTTGAAAAATGTCATGCAAAGGTGAATATGAAAAATAATAATAAAAGCTGGTGTCTTACTGCATCATTAGTTTTACTGAAACCGGTGTTTTTCTCTGGTTTTTAGCTTATGCGTTTATTTTTTTTTGAGAGAAAGGTAGTATGCTATTCACTTCGTATATTTTTGAAATAAACTTAGCTGGAAATGTGAAGCAACTAGGCTTCGAACTCGGGTCTCGGGTATCAACCACCAAGCCCTTTGCCACTTGCGCTAGGGACGGTTGATCTCATGCGTTTATTATTTATTCTCATGCAGCTTATGGGATCTCGGTCAACAGCGTTGCATACATTCTTATGCTGTCCACACAGATTCAGTTTGGGCACTTGCAAGTACTCCAACTTTTACGCATGTTTATAGTGGTGGAAGGGACCTTTCAGTGAGTATAATAAAGTTTTACTATCATGGAATAGCTGATTAAACTATTTTCTGCCTAATATATCTCTGCATGGTTCTGGATATCTCAGTTATGCCTTACTGATTTGTCAACAAGAGAGAGTCTTGTCCTTTGGACGAAAGAACACCCAATTCTACAATTGGCCTTACAAGATGATACTATTTGGGTTGCAACGACAGATTCTTCTGTACAAGGGTGGCCAGCTGAAGGGCATAGTCTCCAGAAGGCTTTCTTTACAAGGGCTAGGGCTTCACTGGAAGGAACACCATCTGTGAGTTATGCATTTGTACTCAATATTTAATCTTCTGTAGGTAGTTTTGTTGGATTTTTTTTTTTAATTTAAAATTTTGTTGGTTGCGGCCATTCTCATTATGGTGTTAATGGTTTTCAATTCACTTACCTCTGAAGAAATTTGTGTGTGGAAGTCGGTTTTCTATAATCAATGACTTCATCTTCTCTTACAGGCCCCTGTACATAAAGAATCGTCTTTAACTATTCCAGGAACTCCAGTAATTATACAACATGAGATCTTGAATAACAAACGGCATGTCCTGACTCAGGTGATTAGGATATTTACCATCATTTTACTGTTTAACATTTAGTTCTACCGACTATTATCTGGGACAGTGGATGTTCTTCCTTGAAACATCTTTTTAACAGGACTCTGCTGGTTCAGTTAAGCTGTGGGAAATCACCAGTGGAGCTGTAGTTAAGGATTATGGCAAGGTTGTGTACGTACTTTTGTTTAATTACTTTATTTGAATTTTTCTAATGCTGAAAAAGGTACCTAAGTAGATTAGTTCGACAACTTCAACATATATGATTTCCAATTGGTATCCAATTTGGTTAAGTACTATTCATCCATGAATATTTAATAAGTGAGCAAGCTAAAATATAAATAATGTAGAGAAATTTACATGTTTACCCGTGCAAAATCTGATTTTCATATATACCTTTCAAAAAACTAATTTCTCCCCTCTTTAAAATTATTTTCTATACAAAATCAGCTTCCTCTGATGAATTGGGTGACTCTCTCTCTCTCTCTCTCTCTCTCTCTCTCTCTCTCTCTCTCTCTCTCTCTCTATATATATATATATATATATATATATATAGAGAGAGAGAGAGAGAGAGAGAGAGAGAGAGAGAGAGACGCATGCGCGCGTACGTGCGCGTGCACACACACGTCTCCAAGAGCCCTATAAAGTGCTAACTTCAGCATTGTTGACCTTTTCTCTCTTGCAGGTTTCTTTTGACGAAAAGAAAGAAGAGCTATTTGAAATGGTATTATATTTATTAAATTTGTACTATTATATCTCATAAATCACTGTGGCCCATGATTTATTTTGAATTTGCTTTTATTTTTCAAGGTATGCTTTCCTGCGTGGTTTACCATGGACACTCGGCTTGGATGTTTGTCTGTCCATTTGGATTTTCCTCAATGCTTCTATGCTGAAACGTACGCTGAAGATTTGAATATATCAGAAGAGAACGAAGATTTGAGGGTGGGGTATTGTCGTCATTTTATTCTTAGATTGCTGCATTCATTGTATTCATCGCCCCACTAGCTAAAGTTTTACAATATATCTATGATTAAAAAATGTGGAGGAATACTGTTGACATAATGTTCTATGATTTTTTAATGGATACTGTTTAAGTTCTAACAGATTTTGACAGTGTTTTATGATATCAAAGTAACTGTAACGTTAGGTAGTAAGATCAATTCTTAAAGTTCAGTTACCCATTTTTAAAATTCTCTATAGTTCAAGTAAGATCTGCATATTGTTACCTCAATATATTTTTAAAACCTTTGCAGATTAATTTGGCTCAGGAGACGCTTCGGGGATTACTGGCCCATTGGCTGACCAACAAAAGGCTGAGATATGAATTGCAAGCCTCTACAAAGGATGATGGTTCAATTGGGAAGGATGTAACAAATAGAAATATTCTCCATTCAAGAGTTAAGTCAGATAATGGAGACGATATCGACAATAATACAGTGCTCCCTCCATTTGATTTTTCAACTGTTTCACCCCCGTCGATACTTACAGAGGGTTCTCGTGGGGTCCCATGGAGAAAGAGAATTATAGATTTAGATGGGACAGAAGATGAAAAGGATCTTCCTTGGTGGTGTATTGACTGCGTGCTAAACGGCCGATTACCTCCAAGGGACAATATAAAGTAATTAGTTTTTCTTTTTAATTCTTTCCTGCTTAAAGTAAAATGTAGGGCCCCTCAACTATACGCCATTTTGAATAGACCCCTCAACCATTTTTCTTTTGATTGGTGCCACTCAATTATCCATTGCTTTAATTTTAGTTATTTTACCGAATCAATTTTTGATTTGTTAAAGTCAATAATTTTGTTTGCTATCAGTAATTAGTAGTTATTGAAATATGCAATTTCATCAACTCAAAAAATGTGCAGATGGTTAAATTTAACAGAATCAAAATCAAATTTAAAGCAATCAGCAACTTGATTGATGAAAAAAAAAGTTGAGGGGGTTCTTGCACATTTATCATCCTGCTAAATTGAGCATTGGAAAAAGAAGAAAGAAAAGCAAAATTCTGTGAAACCATTTGTTTATCATATTTGAAATTCCTATTCAGCCTCCTGTATATGACTACTACACTAAACATGGATGAACATATCTTAGTTTGTCTAAAAGAATAGAAAGGACTGCCACCATTAGGTAAAATAAGGATAATAGAAAGTATTTTGCTGACGTTATTCATTCATCTATGATACAGTGTGGTAGTTGCTTTATAGATTATATTGCAATTTTTGTCTAACTTCGTGCTACTCCCTTTTGTCAATATAGGTTGGGCTTTTATTTGCGCCCTTGTGAAGGTTCAGATCTGCCAAGTATAACGCAAGCAAAATCATATGCTAATCGTATTTTGCGGATCAACAAAGTAAGTATTAATATATCTGGTTGGCTGTTTGGGTCTGACAGACTGGTGTAGGAGTCAATGCTATTTGTTTGTGCTTAAATTATTATTATTATTATTATTATTATTATTATTATTATTATTATTATTACTAATCTATATAAAAAATGTGCTTAATCTCCAAAGAGCAAGTTTGCTAATTTGTTTATCCTAAATTTTAAAAGTTTACTAATCTATATATTCTCCTAAATTTTGGAAGTTTGCTAGTTTGTTTATCCTGTTTGACCGACCTCACTGCTCAATATTAACTGAGTTATTTTGTTCTCTCTAACCTTTACTATAACTAATGATATCACCTTGTTTCAATTTGCTAAACCCTTTCCTGGGTATTAGTTGTTTCATCTTGAGGATTCTCGGACATTGCGCTTTACAGGGTTTTAGTTTTTCACCTTGGGGATTATTTGACATTGCACTGCAGGTGATTAATTACGTGATAGAGAAAATCATTCTTGACAAACCATTGGAATCTGTAAGTTATAATGGGAGATTTTGCTTGGGACTGAGCAGTGGTCTGTCGCCACTTTCGTGCAACGGAGATGGCTTCCGACATTCAGGGTCAAAGCCGTGGCAACATCTAAAGCCATCTATGCTAGAGATCTTGTGCAATAACCAGGCAAGTCTGAGGCGGCTGCTTTTTTTTTTCTCTTCTTTTTGGTGAGATTACTGGTTGCACTCACGGCGCACCAGCACTTCTTCTCTGTTTAGCCACTTCTCCTTTTTATGCCTGGTTTACCCTTGTTTTCTGGTTTTTATGGCGAATTTTCTTTGTTAGTTAGTATAAGAAACAATAAATAATTCTACAGTTAAGTATGGTAAACATCTACCCATCAAATCATTGTGACATCCATGACCATTGGCTTTTACCGTAAGCCAAATATCTATCTAGTGTGCCGCAATCTTGTACCTTCAAATTCATGGTGGCTTATTTTTTTGTCATGTTTAAACTGTAAAACATGATTTTAAACTTAAGAAACAGTTTAAAGCTGGCCTGATTCTCTTTGTGCAATCCAACACGTTGTTCTTATAACTATTATATTATTCCATTATCATCTGATGCAGGTTCTATCGCTTGAATTGAGTCTGGACACAGTCCGAACTTTCATATGGAACAAACATGAAGATATGGTTCTCAACTACCGAAGAAAGCAGTCGAGGTAATGGACAAAACATTTGAAGATGTAGAGCTCACAATGAATTTTTCCGATTCTTTCTAACTGCATAGCTTAGTTTAGTTTTTAGCCGCCTAGCATTCTAACATTGTGATTATGTCCATTTTTCAAGAAATGAAGCCCCTAACATCGAGCTATTTAAGTGAGCACCTTTACTACTTCGCCTTGTAAATTGTTGGAACATTTATTTATTCTTTTGACATGCTTAAGAATATTTATTCAAAGAAGGCATTCGTTCACTAATTGTTATTGGTTTAGAATGGAACTTTAATATGGTTTGCTCCATATATATCTATTATATCATTTTTATTGGTACTTCGATTGTAGAATAAATTTTGGATCATCTCAGAGAAAACAAACCTCAATGGTCTTAATTGAAAATTAATAATAATAATAAACCGAAGACGAATTTGATTGGTTTTTCGTTACACTGCTGCCAAATTTCGGAAACTAAATTGAGCTATTGTGGTCAATTTGGCACTGTGTTTTTGATAGAAAAAAAAAAAGCAAATTATCCGTTGTTTTGTTTATTTTTTTAAAAAATATATTAATATAAAAATACTAATTATTAGGTTTCTAGCTAGTTGTGCTAGATCTGTATTTGTTTGGCAATAGAATTCGGTGCTCAAACGCAAATTCCTTCGAATTCGGCGACGAGACACAAATCTCGCCGACTTCTGTAATCGCATTTGCAAGTGAGCCACAAGAGTGTCGGCATCGTAGTGTGCCCAAAGGAAAAGAGTACGAGTAGAGAGAGAGAGAGAGAGAGAGGAGATGGAACGTGGGGAGTTTGGGAGAGCGCGTCGAAACGCGATGCGATCGGGGGTGGTGGTGGTGGGAGCGATCGCCTTCTCCTACCTCTCCTTTCGCGTGGGCTTCAAACCCTACCTCGACCGCGCTCGAGATGCCATGGCGGAGGAGGAGGAGGAGGAGGAGGAGGAGGATACGGTATCCTCCTCCGTCCATGGCGAAGCTCGGATCTCGCTCTCCCAAACCCCCATCACCATCCTTCGAGAAGGAGACGACGAACAAGGAGAAAAGGAAGGGTCGTAGGTAACGTTCTCAGTATCTCCGTATCGATCAGCTTAGGGTTTCTACATACTACATTGCTTTTTCTCTTTCATTTCATTTAACGCAACAAGTAGTACAAGATTAGTCAAAGATAACTCAAATGTTTTTGTCCGATTTGCTTAGCTGAAACGCGCATTAATGTAGCTAAAAATGTTACACCTCTTCCAAGCACCATGTTTTTGCTTTTTATAGCGTTACTTTTGTTTGGGTCAATTCTACAAACACTTTACAGGCATTGTTGTCCAATACCAATTACTAGGTGAGCTCAATGCCTTTTTAAAATTTTCCTTTTCCCCTTCCTTTTGTGAGTGGTGTGCGGGCCCAGTTGCAGATGTGGAGTCACTAATTTAGTTTGATGGACATTCATTATAGATCCTTTATAATCAGTACTTTCTTTTCCTTTATCTGCATCTATCTCATCACATTGAATGCAGATTGTGGATGGGTTTAATTAACAAAATGGATCAGTCGTAGCTTAGTCATCAACATGTTTAATTATCCAGATCACAATATATCCTGATACAAATATAAAATTCATGAATCGTATTTCAAGCGTGGAATTTAATTTGATCAGTCATGCAATTTGAAATGGAAATTAAGGCCTTGTTTAGTATTTCTGTCTCTTCTTTTTTCTTTTTTTTAGTTTTTAAAATAAATTTTTTATATAAATATGTGTAGGATAAAATGATAAATTGCTAGCAATATTTATTTTGGCAGCAAAAGGAAAAATGAGAGTAATATTTTGCCATACATTAATTTTATTTTAAATATAAAATTTTTAAGATTTTAGTATTTTAATCTATTACAATAAAATATAAAATTTTATTTTTAATTATTTTATTATTTTATTATTTTATATTTTACTGGCAGGTATCAATGACTAAGTTAGCTACCAAAAGGAAAGGGAAAAAAAAAAAAAAGAAAAGGTGTCACGATCGGTTGGTTGTAGATATTGTTTCTTTTTCTAGTGCTTTCGGTTTCAATCGGTGAGGTGGGCGGTTGGAGCTTTCAACCTCCAGTGGAGGCTCCTATCTCCTGATAATGATAATTATTAATTATAAAGTTAAGATATATATATATATATATATGAGTGGCAATTCAGCTCGCTGTTCGCAAGTCAACTCATGTTTGGCTCGAAAGAAGCTCGAAATCGAGTCGCTCGTTTAGTAAACGAGCTGAACACGAGCCGAATTTTTTAACTCGTTTAATAAACGAGCCGAACACGAGCTGGGTCAGCTCGTTTGTATTCAGCTCGATAACAACTCGTGTGTGTATATATATATATATATATATATATATATATATATATATATATATATATATATATATATTACTATTTAGATTTTAGGCCATCAATTTTTTATAAATTTTAATTATTAGATTAAAATTTTAATTTTTTATTTTTTTTTAACTTTACACCTAATAATAAAAATGAAAATCAAACTTATTGTAAAATCAAACTTATTGTTCGCGAGTCAGCTCGTGTTCGGCCCGTTAATAAACGAGCCAATCACGAATCAAATTTTTCAACTCGATATTTAAACGAGCCAGCTCGTGTTCGGCTCGTTTATTAAACAAGCCGATCCCAGCTCGCTCGTGTTCGGCTCGTTGACACCCCTATATATATATATATATATATATATTTAAAAAATTACATTTTACTATCACAAAATTAATTTTAAGTTAGTATATTTAGTTCTTCTTCATCATATTTTCTTATTATTTCGTTCGATTCTTATAATTATCACTGGCGCCATAATTTTATAAAATATTTTTTAAATATAAAATTTTAAAGGTTAGAAGAATAAATAAATAAATATTTGTAATAAAATTTTCTATATTTTAGTATAGGGGCAATTTCCTACGTACCCCTAAAAATTTTCTTATTTTCAGATTTACCCCTCTTAGAAGGCTAATATTAAAACTACCCTTCTTACGTTCCAACTTCTTTCCAAAATACCCCTGAAGTTAAACTCTGTTGGAGCTGCCGTTATCTGTGTGAAATTACCATTTTGCCCTTTCAAATATACCTTTCTACCATAACCAACTTTTCTTATGTATTCTTAAAATTTTCAATAGTTTTCGTATATACCCTGGACAGCTGAAGAAAAATGTTTTAGTAGATAGGGGCAAAATAGGTATTTTCAACAGTTTTTAACTTCGATTATTATTTAACTTTAGTTTAACCCTAGTTAACTTAACAAAGGGAAACGGTAGGGGTATTTTTAATAACGGTGGAACGTATGAGGGGTATATTGGAAAGAAAAAAATAAGAGGGGTAAATCAGATATTTCTTCATATTTCAGGGATACACAGGCAATTATCCCATATATATATATATATATATATATATATATATATATATATATATATATAATTTAGGTATTTGATACTATCTAATTTTCTAAATTTAGATATTTGATACGATCTAATTTTTTATCATTAGATCTATTTTTTTAATTATTTCTTTGGATCATACTATTTCAACAACTATCTACTAAATTTTAGAAAACTATTGTCATCCCAACAGCCAAAAATTTATTAGTACAAGTGTTTGGTACCGTTAATAGTATAGTAGTCTGAAAGAAAAAATTAGTAAGATATTCACTTTGTTCATATGTTGTAAAAACGAATTAAGCTAAAAATGTAAAACATTTAGATTTTAAATTAGAAACCTTGGATACTAATCAGTAAGTTATTTGCTATACTTATGTTAGAGACAGTTTACAAGTTCTTGGTGATGAGTAAGTATGTGCGCAGTGGTATGATATTGAATACAAGAGATCCAGGGATGGAGGCTTGGAGTCTTATAATTAGAAAAACTCTATTGTAGTCTTACATAGCACAACCCCACCAACTCTACAAACAAAAACAACAAACAAAAACAAACAAAAACAACAAACAAAAACAAACAAAAACAACAAAACAAAACAAAACAAAAGGCAAAAAGGTGTGGTGAATACTATTGGAATGCCTTTTGGGATACACAGAAGAAGCATGTGATCGATCCTCTTATTTGACAAGCTATGACCTGGACTTGGGGCAACGTCCATAACGATTTATGGCTTCAAATAATTAAAAATAATTCGAAATTAAATGACTTACAAATCGGTTTATCGGAGGAATCGAGAGGGGAACCAAATCGTACAGTGGATTTGGCATCAGGATTGAAGACAACCTGCAGGTGGACAAAGAGGAGTGGATGATGAGGACCAGTGTGAAAATGAATTTTGTCCTCAATCGTTTGAATAGCATCTCCAGTGTACTACTGAATTATTATCATCTCCATTAATACCGTTGCATTTTTCAAAAAAGTTAAATCAGTCGATGTGTAACATGTGTTATTCTAAAAGACCACCATTCTAGTGGAAGTCATATTCGAAATGACGTTGAGTTAGTTGAATAGAAACTTGAGCATTATGTCTGTATAATTTAAGTGAATTCGTTGCGTATTTTTAATGATTTGAATTTTAAGATTAATTGTTAGGATCAACAATCCGACAAGTAATATCAGATGTAGAGATTACGGATTCAATTCTCGTTGTGCAGATCCTGTGGCGTGAGGCTGATTGAATTTATATATATATATATATATATATATATATATATATATATATATATATATATATATATATATATATATACATGATATTATCTATTTTTATTAGGACTTAAAGGACTCTACCTTTTTATTTTACTTTTTGTGCAAAGAAGGGCAACGTTTATGCTTGCTAAGTTGGATTTAGGCCTTTTATATTGTTGAGCATGCAGTTTCCTGCATCCCTTATGCATAGAAATCAAAATTCTTGTGCTCTTGAACTATTTCACCACACATCAGCTGCAGAATATATCTGCATGCACGTAAATTTCTGCTCGCAGGAGTACAGTCGCAGCAATTGCGCGCTTTTATATTAAATCTATATTTTGAGAACTATTTCTTTGTTACATTAAAAGCTATAGCTCAACAATTCAGTTAAAGTGCTAGTTTAAGTTATTTTGGCCAGAAAATTGATTAAGATGTCGATGCTTGGTAAATTAATGGTGACGCAAATGCGTGCGCGCACACACACAAAAAAAATTAAATATATCTCTAATATTCTTTTACATCATTTTCTCACTTCTATGAAAAAAATGTATGTTTCATTGTCATCATTTAACCACTCTGCGGTCAAAATCATCATAGCTAATCGAGTTCATCTACACTTAATTGCCTTATAAATGTAAGATTTTTCATATCCTAATTTCGAATGGTCAAGCTTTTCTTACTTGTGGTATAATTATTTTTATTATATAATGCCAAAATTTTATGGAATCATATAATGTACACACCTATACGGCATACAAGAAACATTTTTCTAAATGATAAGGTACAAATAAGCTTTTTTTTAAGAAGCTCTAATATAATATATTATTTTTGTTCGTATGCAGATTCTCTACCTTTTAATGCTTTAAATTACAGCTAAAACATAGTCCTTGAGTGGTTGGTTTCAACTTTCAAATATCTAATCCCAGAACAGTAAAAGTGTATTCTAAATTGGGAAATACTTTTGATATCCAAAATACTACACTTATAAGTTCTAGATAAACTGATGAATATATAGAATCTTTTTTTAACTCTATGGATGAGCTAATGAAATACTCATTCACACCTTAACAGCCTTACTCTAAATAAGAACGGCTTATTTTATATATAATTATAAATTTAAAAATAAATAAAAATTAATATAATTTTGTATTTATATGAGTATTAGAGTTGTATCATATATATATAAAAAAAAAAAATTATGTTTGATTTAATAAAGTGGAATAAAAAAAATAAAAAGAAGAATTTTTTGTTAAAAAAAATAATTATAATTTATATTATTTAAATTTTATTTTTGTATGTAAAAAAACTAATTAATTTAAAATTTTTTAAAAAAAATTAAAAATTAATTAAAATTAAAAAAATTATATGAAAAATTTAAAAATTAAAAATTTTGTGTATTAAATATTTGTATAAATTTTAAAATTTTTAAATTTAAAAAAGTTATAAATTTTTTAATTTATTAAAAACTAAAAGTTTAAATTTATAAATTTATAAATTTTAAAAACTTATTATTATTATTATTATTTTTTTGTGGAAAGATTGTTTCCATTCTCTTTTCTTTCCGTTGTGGATTGTTCTAATTCTTAATTAAGAATTATTATGGAATAAACTGGTAAGGATGAGAACAGCTTGTTCGTATCCTCGAAATTCTTGTTTGGAAAATAAAAGGGGCGGGGACAGAGGAGCTGCACTGCTATTATACTAAATTTTATTGTATTTGGCTTAGAATAGAAAATTTAGTTGAGAGAGCAGACTAATTATCAAATTCCCTCTTTTTTTTTTTTTTTTTTTTTTTTCCGCCTTGCTGATGTATTGATGAACTATACGAATGAATCAATCAAAATACACAGTAATTAATATATTTAAAAGCTCTAGAGAACTCGTAGTATAATTAAAATTTTAGTTAAGAGAGCAGAGGATCAAACTGTGTAAATATACACCCACAGATTTTTAAATCCTGCCAACTAAAACTCTCACCTGATAAAAAAATTCAAGCAGTAGGCAATGGTTCTTGACCAGTCAAAGTCGTGTATGGTTGAGGACTTATTCATGAGCATTCCGTACTGTATTTATTACGTGGCAATTAAAAAAGATAGTGTGACACCTTCGAAATTTAGATTAGTCCTATATATAAATAATATAATAAGACTAAATCTTTTAATCCGGCTATAATATTTTGGATAGTAGCAAAATTCAAAAAGTTATGAGAGTTAAGCGTGCTAGAGCTAGAGTAGTTCTAGAATTAATGACCTCCTAAGAAGTAGGGTGTCACAGTTGGTATCAGAGATATTCGCCAGCCGAAAATGTGATATGAATTTTGGCTGAGCCAGAATTATATAGCGGGTAGAGCGAAATTTCACGGCTAATAGTTATGAGTGCAGCTACAAGGTCGGCTAAACCGGACGAGTCTCATATCGTCTGGTACTGTGAGTGTGCTTTAACCTGACGTGAACATCTTAAGAGGTTAATAAAAATTTAAATTAGTCCTATATATAAATAATATATATAAATAAAAATTATGTATGTTAAAATTAGAATAGTTCTAGAATAAATGACTGCCTAAAATGAGCGTCACAGATAGTTCATATTATCTAAACTCGCCATCACCCAACGCTATCTAATTTTTTTTAATAAAAAAAATGAAGAATACAACAAAAGCAGGTAAAAAATTTGGCCATCTTATGTGGAGCCATGTCATTGGCCAAGTTCATGAACGACGTGGCAAAAATTCTCTTTTAGGGTGTGACTTTTCCTATCCACTAGATTCTCCAATCTTTCAGTCTGCTGCTATATATTAATTTTTTTTTTATTAATTTTTTTATATTAATTTAAAAAATATTATATTTTAGATGAAAATATTATAATTTTTAAATAAAAAATAAATCTGGGGCGTATTAATAAATAGAGCTGTTTAATGAGACCTTATTGTCACATTAATGAGTTTCACACTGAAATTCTTTTCCACATCCATGTATCGATTCGTGATTGATGGTGTCGTCTTAATTCTATTCTTAATTTTTTTTATTTGAGTTTTTATGTTTAATAAAGTTTAAAAAATTACCCAAACTTTACTATATATTAACCGCTAATAAACCTAGTTTTATTTATTAAATATAATTAAAATAATTAAAATTGCTTAAATCTAATAAATTAAAAGTTGAGCTAGTCTCAATTAAAAATAAATAAAAGGTTGAAGGGCTGTGACTAAATTGCCTATAGTTGGAGGTGTCTCCTTACATGTTTACCTTTACAATGTCTAATATTTTAGATCAAAACATGTTTTTCTTTTTTTTTTTTTTTTTTTTTTTTTTTTTTTTTTTCAGAACAGGGTTGGTATATTTTTATACCCACAGAACTTTAGGTGATTATAAATTATTTTTTATGTTGAGACATCTGAATTAATTAGTTGGAGGTGTCTCCTTACATGTTTACCTTTACAATGTCTAATATTTTAGATCAAAACATGTTTTTTTTTTTTTTTTTTTTTTTTTTTTTTCAGAACAGGGTTGGTATATTTTTATACCCACAGAACTTTAGGTGATTATAAATTATTTTTTATGTTGAGACATCTGAATTAATGTTCGATTTTATTAGACTTGATTTAAAATATTTAAAATATATAAAAAATAAATTTTTTAATTTTTTAATTTCAATTGTCCAGTTTCTTGTGCATGCGAATCGAGACGATATTTTCTTCCTCCTCTTGCTTCGTCTTTCGTTTTCTATTATTTTTTCTAAAAAAATAAATTATGTTTTTTTAAATTTTAAAAAATATTTAAATTTATAAAATTTAAAATTTATTTTTTTTTCAATATTCTTTACTATTTCATAATTTTAACTAAATAAAATTTTATCTATTTTAGAGAATATCAATTTTTAAATCAAACACAAATTAATTTCTATACTTAATTATTCCGAAATAGCAAACTATCCCGAATATAAAAATATTTATACTCGAACAAAACAAGACCTTAGTTACCATTTGGTTGAGAAATAAAGAAGAAATTACCTATTTTATCCTACTATTCCTGCCAAACAACATGTATTTTGGCCGGAATATTTTATTCCGATCGAACCATGCTATTATCAGTTATTCCGAAATAACTTGGGATAAACTATTCTACCATTTTGATGAAATAGTAATATTCTAAAAAGTAATTCTAAATTTTATTAAGATTATAAATTAAATTAAAGCTAAATTATATAGACATAATTTATTATATATTATAATACATTAGTTTTATTATAAAATTAATAATTAATTATAAAATTAATTATTAATTATATATATTAATACATATTATTATTTTTATTTAAATATTATAATAAATTATACTTAAATATTATAATGAACTATTTTTATTAAATTTAAGTTAGAAGCGAAAAAAATAAATATTTTTATAAAATTATAATTTACAATAAATTATTTTTATCAAATATTATAATAAATTATTTTTACAATAAATTATTTTTATAACAAATTATTTTTATTAAATTATATTTTATATTAAATTTAATTATTATCCCTCTTTATCCCTCTTATACCAATGCCGAGGAACCCCCTACTAGAAGGTTCTGGGTCATCCGACGTCAGCTGTGATGCCATGTGGCGTGGCGCTCGCCGCCGCAGTTATCTCTTCCTGTTTCTCATTCCTCCGTTTTTATCTACAAAACCGTCCTGACTCTTTCCCTGGTTTTGCCATTCTTAGATCTCTAAATGGACGGCTCTGATCCATCCGACGGTTTAGTACGTTATTAGATCAAGTTTATTTGTTTTAATTCAAATTATGATTCAACTTTTTTTTCTTTTTCCTTTTTTTTTTTTTTACAAAACATGTATGATGTATTTAGAAACATTGTAATTGAAAATTTTAAATTTATTTTATTTATTAATTTTTAGCTTTAATTTGGTGCAAGGTATCTTCTTAATTACAAAAAAAAAAAAAAAAAAAAAAAAAACGCTGGAAATGAACGAAAAACGGAGCAGTGGAAATAATCCAACGGCTCCGCTAAATAACGATTTATTTAATCCCATAAAAATTTAAAAAAAACTGGGGCATATTTGGACGGTTGGATGTGGATCTCACCATCCTACTATCGTATCTGATCCGTTGATAGTCCGTACTTAATTTTTCCTACTATTAGCCCACACCAATACACCATCCACCTTTGTCCTTCCACTTGGCACTTACCCCCGATTCGACATCGTTCCTCGTTTGTTTCGTCCCCGAGGTTTCTGAGGGTTTCCGAGGAGAACGGAGACGATCTCAGAGCGATTCCTCCGCGAAATCGTGAGATTCAGATCGCGGAATCGAAAAGCCTTCGCGTAGAGCTCTCGATCGAGGTAGTTTTCTCTCCGTTTTGTGGAGATTTGAGTTCATTCATGTCGCGGGGAGTTTTTGCGAAGCGTTCCGTATATCCGCATTTGGTTCGATCGATTAGGGTTTCGAAAGGGCTTTGTTCTTGTTGTTGTTGTGCCCCGTAACCCTGATTTGGGGTTAGGTGGCGGTGAATCGGAGGTTTTAGGGTTTGATTGAGGTCGGTGTGGAAGAGGATGAGGATAACGGAGGTGGAGGAAGGGGCGTCGGAGGAGTCGCATGGGCGCGAGATCGTTGCGGTGAAGGCGAGGAGGGTGCTGGTGGGCGCGGGGGCGCGGATTCTCTTTTATCCGACGCTCATGTACAACGTTTTCCGCAACAAGTTTCAGGCGGAGTTTCGGTGGTGGGATGAGGTGGATCAGGTATTGCTTGCTCCTCGATCGCCATGCGGTTCTTTTTCTTTTTTAGGAATTTGTTTTCTTTTTGGAGGGGGAACTCTTAATTATGATCAATTGCTGTGTTAGATTGTTCTTTTTCTTTACTAGATTAAAAATATATATATTTATTTTGTATTATGGCACCATTTCTCTGATTTCTGTGATGTTTTGTGATTATCATCTTGGATTTGTTGCTTGATTCATGGAGAGAGTGAAATTTCCTTCTTATGTTACAATATTGAAGTGTTATTGGTATGCTGATAACCGAAAGTGTGTAGAAAATTTATTTTTGCTGTTTTTTGAACAATGAGTTGTGAAAATTCTTCCTGTATTTGGTGGTGCTGGTTATGATGATGATAAAGTCAATGAAAATTAGATTATGAAGGGATGAATCTCCTATTATGTGCTTGATTTCATGCTAACAGAATGAATCATGTAATTTTGATGGTTTGTGTTGTAGGATTCGGGTAAAGCTTTTATTTATATGATGTTGCCATCTAACTACTTTGCTATTTTGGTTCTGTTAGTTTCTATTACTTGGCGCTGTTCCCTTTCCCACTGATGTACCTCGACTGAAGCGGCTTGGAGTTGGGGGAGTCGTCACGCTAAATGAGCCATATGAGACCTTGGTTCCATCGTCCTTATACAAGGTTATTTCTCCCTTTCATTGTTTCATTTCTTGATGTGTTATTATGATGGTTGTGCCTTTGGAGATATACTATGTACCATCAAGGATATGTGGAATGCAATTATTTCATAATGACGAGATAAGATGCTAGTTCCCTATTCGGCAGACCATCCATGGAAGTTTTGATGTTTGGTCTTGCCTTGTATATTCCAGTGATGTTATGAAATACCTCATAACCAGTAAATTGTTGCTAAATTGAGTCGAATTTGTGGCTTTTTCATATTTGTCAAAAGCTTTGAGAAGGAATAAGCATTTTATGTATCAAATACTAAATGCCCAATATAGGAGAAAATTTTTGCAGAGAATTGTCTGAGAAATTAATATTTATTGAAATTGGAGCTTTTCTTCTTTAAATATCCCGGCAATCATTTTTGCATGTAAACTAGTGAAATTTTGCAATAAATTGCTTGGAGTCCTTGTTTGTTCTATTGAAGTTGTGCTTTTCTCACCGTATATATTGTTCTTGTTTTCAGGCCTATGGGATTGAACATCTTGTGATCCCCACAAGAGACTACCTCTTTGCACCATCACTTGGGGATATATGCCTAGCTGTTGATTTCATCTACAGTAAGATATATATTTTTTTCCCTCACAATATTTTCTTGCATATGCTTAAATATTTTCTTATATATACTTATTTTATTTATTGTCGAACTCAACTGCATTAATTAGCTATATTAGCATTCTGTTTTTATTCATTTTGCCAGAAAATTATTTTTATTTCATGCAGATTATGTGCGATGGACTTTTTTTTACTTTGTGTGAAGCTGTACATGGATATTAATGGTTCCTCCCTCTTTTACAGGAAATGTATCTCGTGGGAGAACTACCTATGTCCACTGTAAAGCTGGAAGAGGACGCAGTACAACAGTTGTTTTATGCTATCTGGTAGCCTCACTTCTAAATCTTAAGTTGCTTATTCCTAAACCTTTTTATAGCTAGTGTATCATAGTTTAAACGTGAAGCACTTTAAATAGTTTCTCCTTGTTTGTGTTTCTTGATGTATTCTATTCACATTAAACTTGCAGATTGAATACAAGAACATGACTCCTGAAACTGCTCTGGAGTATGTGCGCACAAGAAGGCCCCGAGTCCTTCTCGCTTCATCTCAATGGCAGGTATGGGCAGTTGTCTTCAGTGTCTTAGCATTTTACTACAAAATGTTGTTTTTTGTTCTCTCACTCATAAATGTTCAACATGAGCTCAAGACTTTTGATGAAGAAACCAAGCCCTCACCCCTCTCCACCCGGTCATCATCAAAGAAGAAAGAAACAAAATCAATTTTTTCGAAGGACCCTAGTTGGACTTTTGCCACATGTAGATTTTCTTTTTAATTATAAAAAGTAGAATTTCTTTACTGATATTTATAAAAATAACTCCCTCGAAATATTTTTTTAAATGGCTTTGCACGTACCCATTTAACTAGCATTTCCAAATGTAGCATTAGCCCCCAAAAACTGCGCAAACCACTGTAGCAAACAATGGACGCATTTATTCTTGCTTTCTATTTTGATTTCTGTGGACCTTATTTCCTCTGCATTCGGTAATTAGGCTGTTCAAGAATACAGCAGGCGCAAGTTGGAGTACCCTGCAATCCTAAGTCCAAGACCAAGTTGTTGTTCCCTTATGGGGGATGAAGTTTGGATTACTCCTGCAGATCTAGAAGGCTACGGCAGTAACGAACATTCCAGCAAAGATCCTAGTCGTCCCTTATGTCATAGTACTTCATCAGGGTGCATAATTGCAACGTACTTTCCGACAAGTCCCCGCAGTCCCAGAAGCGACGAGGTTTTCATAACTGAAGCTGACCTCGAAGGTTACGATCCAGGTATGGATTGTACAGATTTGGTTGTCTCAACGACTGGAGTTCAGTCACGATCAAAGCCGCTGATTATAAGGAGGTTATCGATCCTCTTTGGGGCCTTGAAAACTTCCGGCGTTTGCCAACTAGTTCCAGCTCGGGTTCCGGAGATTCGTGCTTGCTAGGGTCGAAGAGACCGTGCACTTTATTTTTGTTTTGCGGAGTATTGAGTTGTAGGGAAGAGGTTTGAGTCTAAAATATTTGGTCATGTTGATGACCTCGGATGAGAGGGAATCGTGAAAAAGTTTATGGGCAACCATTGTTATCTGTTTTCTTGTTGCGTCGCCCAGGTTTTGATTTTGAAAGAATAATATTTCGAAATAAATTTTCCTATATGTTGTTGGGTTCTTTAATTTTTTTTTTTTTTTATTTGGGCATCTTTCGCTTGCTTCCGCTGGTCTTTCTCATAATAAGTCACTGACATGTTCTTAATCTGGTACTTGTTCGTTCCTCTACCCTCAGTGTGATTATTATAATTGTTATATTTGTAAAACTGCGGTTCCGAACCGGTTCTTCAGAGGAACTGCTAAGGGAGGGCCTTTATAGATAACTAGTGTTTTTGGGCCTTTTCATCATCAACTTTTTACTGTAGTGTAATAAACAAGAATGAATGGGCAAATAGATGATACAATGCCCCAAGTAGCCTCATTAAAGAAAAATATTCTCAATTTAGCCTTCTTTTTTAAAAATTTTTCAATTTAGCCTCATCTCTATGGATTAGAGAAAAAATAATAATTAAGAGTATTTATACTTTAATTAAGAAAAAAAATATTATATTTTTCTCTCTCCTTCACCCACTTTCTCTTTTTTTTCTCTTCTCTGCACACACATATTTATTATTATTTTTATTCTTATTATTATTGCTATTATAAATATTTAATTGATTAAACAAATCAACGTGATCAAATAATTATAGATAATAATTAATAATAACTAATAAAAATTATATTTTTAAATTTAAATTATTATTTAATAATATTATTATTATTAATTTAACTAAGTAATTTATATTATTAAATATCTAATTGAACTATATACTAAAAAATAAATATAAAATAAAATAATATAATTGTATATTAAAAATAAATAAAAATACTTAGAGAGAAAAAATGTGTGTGCAGAGAAGAGAAAAAAAAAAAAAAGTGGGTGAAGGAGAGAGAAAAATATAATATTTTTTTTCTTAAGTAAAATATAAATACTCTTAATTATTATTTTTTTTCTAATCCATAAAGATGAGACTAGATTGGAAAAATTTTTAAAAGGAAGGCTAGATTGAGAATATTTTTTTTTAATGAGGCTACTTGGGGTATTGTATCCAAATAGATCTAGGGTGGGTCGTGGAACGGCGAGTTGTATGGTCTAGTGGAAGGAACCCAATCAATTCACTTTTGAAAGTGAAAATAGTATTATTCGATTATTTTACATGACTAGTGCCCCAATGTAATGGTGCATTTATTTATGGTCTTATTCTCTTAGACCTATACAAAAGGATTATTAAAATTATACAAGTCAATAGAGTGAATTGAAAGCTACAAGGACCAAACTTTATACTTATCACACTATATACTACTATCAATCACTCTCTAGTTTGGAAATTTGAAAGCGACCTCTTTTTAGTTAACAAGCTCTCGTACATTATATGCTTTAACAATACTCGATACTTTTGGTTGGGGTGTGAGTCAACTACACACTAAAGCGACCATCCACTGCAAAAAGCCAAGCATGTGCTTATAGAAAATTGTCACCAACATCAAATCAGAGTAAACCCAAAATGTACCCAAAATGTAATTTTCTAATTACATGAAGTTTCGTGTTGGTTAAATGAATTATATTTTGACCCATTTCATTTCATATAAATCAGGGTCGGGTCGTTTGGGTCCTAACCGATCGAGCCCAAACGGCACAAAAGCGGGCCCAAATCAAGCCCAAATCTCAATTGAGTTTTAATGGCCCATTGGGTTCAAAAAGCAAGCTCAACATTTCCAAAACCTACAAAATATTTATATAATATATATATATATATATATATATATATATATATATATATATATATATATAACATAATACCCTTAACCCCCGCATTGTCGCCCTCCTCCTCTCTCTCTCTCTCTCTCTCTCTCTCTCTCTCCGCCCCATCCATGGCGAGGATCGTGGCGAGAGCTCTCCCCCTCGTCTCGCGATCGCCGCTCCCTCCGCCGCCGATCGCTGCCGTGCTGTGGCGGCGCTCCGCCGCTACCTCCGCCGTGTCGCCTCCCCGCTCTCCGCCCCTCTCCGTCTCGGCCTTCGCCCCCTCTCCTCCCGCGAGGCCCTTTGCAGGTTTCTTCGCGAACCTCAGGGGGTTTCGGAAGGTGCGGCGGAGGCAAGCCGCGGCGAAGAATCAGCCGGCGAAGGAGAAGCAGCTCGAGCTCGATGTTAAGATCGGCTTCGAAGAAAAGCTCCCTGATGATCCCGAAGTGTTGGTAATTCGAAATAGAAAGCCCTTTTTTGGGGTTATGATGTCTACATTTTTTATTTTGCTGCTTATCTTATAACATTTTTTAAATTAGTATCTTAATTTTAATAGTTTTTATTCCACTACTTACATTTGCAACATTCTTGACAAAACATACTGTCAATTAACAGAATATTTTGTTAAATTATGGAATTTTTTATCAAGATGTTGGCAGTGCTATAAGATTAGATAATAAAATCAAGAATTTTTGAAATTTGCTCCGAGTAGTTATGCCATTTCCACTCTGGTATTAGAGCTATTTTTTTATTAATTGCACTATGTCACTAAAAGTTGCACTGAAATACCAATATGGTTGCACTGTTTTGCATGTCCAGAAATGAAAAAAGTTGGTATTCTCTAATTGATGATAAAGTTACATTTCCATGACCTTGGAAACCTCTTCTTTTGAGGTTTCCAATGAAATTTAATGATTTTCTATACTTGGACAAGTTGACGATGTTCTTGAGTATCGTAAACTAGTTGGTTGGTTGTACTGCCGTTTTTATGTATAGCTTAATATTTTTCTGCTTACGCTGTCATAGGGCATTGCCGAAATGCTAAAGCTGAATGTTCCAATGGCAATGAAGATCGCATTTGATGGCCTCAAGGATTCAGAGTATAAAACAAGGGATACTTCTATTAGTGATCTTGGTAAATATGAGAAAGTCGAGCTCTCTGTGTTGCTTTGCAATGACCATTTCATTCAGAAGCTCAATAAAGATTGGAGAGGCGAGGACCATGCTACTGATGTGCTCTCCATGTCTCAACACATACCCAATCTTGATCTTCCCATTGTAAGTACTAAGGATACATATTTTGATTAGAATGTTCTCTTCATTGTTGGATTCATTATACATCTGCTACCTGGGGCATTTTTTTATCGTGCAGCTGATGCTAGGTGATATAGTGATTTCTGTTGAGACTGCCACTAGACAAGCAGAGGAGAGAGGTCACACGCTTCTCGATGAAGTTCGGATCCTCACGGTGGGTTGGTGCCTCTTGCCCTTCTCTTTTCTACTGAAACTTAATATCCTGACTTTCAGTTGATTAATTTAATTGTCGGAATATATCACACTACATTTGTAATTGCATGCGGGTGATATTTTTTTGTGCTTTTACGCTCTCACATGCCTGTCAGCACACTCAAACAAACACTTCATATAAATAATTGATAGAAAACATTTTGCTGAAAATTTTGTAATTCCAATTTGTCATTTGTGTTCAAGGTTTTCTTGTTGCAGTCGTGCCATTGAGATGGTTTACTTCTTGCTACTAAATTTCACGAAGTCAGACTATCCAATTTACCAGATTTACATAGTCATATCAGATCTTCATATTGTTTTTTAACTGCTGGCTTCATCTTCTAGGTTCATGGTCTGTTGCATCTTCTTGGCTTTGATCATGAGATTAGTGATGAGGCTGAGGCAGAGATGGAGAAAGAGGAAGAACTAGTATTGAAAAGTCTTGTTTGGAAAGGGAAAGGACTTATTAAGAGCGCTCGTGATGCTGCGAATGATAGCAAACTTAAGGCAGAAAGTTTAGATGGTAGGTCGTTCCTGATGCTCATTGTTCTACTACCTTTCTATCTTCATCCGACTTCTTTAAGTTCCATTTCAAAACTAGCTTTGAGATGTGAAATACTATAAGCAAGCCCCTTTCCGTTTAAGAATCTTTACAGGACAAGCTCGTGATGATTTGAAGAAGGCAGGAAGTTTGAGATTCTATAAACCAAAATTCAGCTATATCTTTTGTGATATGGATGGTGAGCTCCAGTCAATGTTGGCTCGATTTTTTGCTTTAACATTTATTTCTTAGGTGCTCTTGAACTTGACTTTTCTGTCTCAACAAGGTACACTTTTGAACAGTAAAAGTCAAATTACTATTACAACAGCAGAAGCTTTGAGAGAAGCAATATCGAGAGGAGTGAATATCGTTATTGCTACTGGAAAGGTATGAGAAGTTGCTCTAATTATCCAGGGTCTTCATATAAATTATAAAGGAAAGAAGGAAGGCTTCCAAAATGAGGTATACCAACTTGAATTTAATGATTGCACTACTCGTTTATGATGGAAGGGGCATGTTGTCTTGTTCCTTATATATCTCGAGTGCATTCTAAATCAACTGATAAAAAACCATGGAATATTTGAGTATTGTTTAATTCTATTTATGGTATTAGAAGCTTGATGTTGATGGTTCAGTTTGTTTCATACTTGAGCAGGCACGTCCTGCTGTTATTAGTTCCTTGAAGATGGTTGGATTGGCTGGAAAAAATGGTGTGGTTTCTGAATTTTCACCTGGCATATTTCTTCAGGTTGTTTTTCATATTCAATTTTGTACCCCCCCCTTTTTTTTTTCTAATTTAGAATTTTTAACAAGTATCTCTGTATATCTATTAACTTATATAAATGATAAATAAGTTACAAAGTTTGATATTTAATAAGATTAAATTGATTTTGCTTTTGAGTATCAATTTCATTTTGCTCTTTCTCGTGATGTTGGTGCTTCCAACTTCATTTCTTAAGCGGACTACTGAGTACTGAAGCTTAATGTATAGAAACTTATTACTGCCTTCAAAAGAATCCGTGAGGGGGGGGGGGGGGGGGGGGGAGTGGGGTGTTGTGGCGTCAGGGTGTGGAATCAATCAGTCAGTGGCATATATTAAATTACTAAGGCATACATTTTATCTTTTATGAGATCTGAGTCAGTTGACTACAAACAAAGGTTGGGGATTTAACGATGAGAAAGCATTTATTACTAAACTAGTCATTGCTACCTGTATTTAATAGCATGAAAAAAATTTCTACATTGCAGTTTAAAGTTTCTGGTAATCTTACCCTGCAGAGACGGTGGAATTCATTCTTTTTAATCTCTGTTGAACTTGGAATCAGGGGTTGCTTGTTTACGGAAGGCAAGGAAGGGAGATTTGTAGAAGAAACTTAGACAAAGGCATTTGCCGGAAGGTAAATACCTACACTTTTTCCTTGGTTGACTGATTATGATGTATTAGTTAATCTGCTCGTCTTTGTTTTCCACATTCTTAATTATTTATTTACTTTTTTCTTTGTGAAATTCATTTCATCTAATGTTTTTTTTAACTAATGAAGATTCTAGGACTTGTATTACCATAGACCAGATTTACTTTCCTTTAGAAAAAATGCCATAACAAGCTATCAGGACATTTGCTCTAGCACTATTTGTTGCAACGCTGTTGCTACTTAATTATGAAAACTATTAAACAGTGCCTTCCAATTTATCTACTAACTTCCTATTCCTTGTTAACTATTGGCTTGCGGACTAGTATGACTACTATCTAACAGTTGCAGTGGTTCAACATGAATCTTGAGAATTTGTTAGCTTCCTTGCAGGCATTTTCATATTCTGCGGAGCATGAGATTCCTCTGGTAGCATTTTGTCAGGATCGATGTTTCACATTATTTGATCACCCGTTGGTCGATTCATTGCATACTGTATATCACGAACCAAAGGTTCAAACATCTGAAAATTCGTGATAAAGAAATCTTTGGGTGAATATATTAATTAGTTACAGCTGAGTCTATTTTTGCAGGCAGAAGTTTTGTCATCAGTTAAGCAACTTTTAGCATCCAATGATATACAGGTAAAAAATTATATCGACGAAGATTAGTTTCCTGCATTTCTTTTTTGTCTTGTGAAGGTGTTCCTGCTAGTTTAGACCCCTCCAGGTATCAAATTTTGATAGATGTGACTCATGCATAAAAAACTAAATTTTCAGAAATTACTGTTTATTGACACTCCTGAGGGAATCACCTCTACTTTGCGGCCATATTGGGAAGAAGCAACTGACAAGCTCGCCGGTGTGGTCCAAGCAGTGCCTGATATGCTTGAAATTGTGCCAGCTGGAACTTCAAAAGGAAGTGGTGTAAAAATGTTGCTGGATCACCTTGGCGTTTCTCCAAAAGAGGTACATAACGACTTCTATTTCTGTTCTCTACCAACTTTTGGCATGCAATCCTTGCCAAATGTGAGGTTTTTTTCTGCTTCAGTATGCATTTCTTCTCCCCAAATCATTTTCCTATGTGTTTAACTGGGAGGGAATGATGCTGATGAGTAATTGTGTTAAATCAATTGGTCACGGGGTTAAGATTCGGTTTCATGCAGCATGTCAAGGATCAAGTTTTTTACTATGACTACCATGAGTTGCATATAGAAATCATTTGTCTAATAAATACAGCTTTCTGTAGGGGTGGCAATCCAGCTCGCTGTTCGCGAGCCAGCTCGTGTTCGGCTCGAAATGAACTCGAGATCGAATCGCTCGTTTAGTAAACGAGCCGAACACGAGCCGAATTTTTCAGCTCGTTTAATAAACGAGCCGAACACAAGCTGGGGTTAGCTCGTTTGTGTTCGGCTCGATAACAGCTCGAATATATATATATATATATATATATATATATATATTACTATTTAGATTTTAAGCCATCATTTTTTTGTAAATTTTAATTATTAGATTAAAATTTTAATTTTTTAATTTTTTTTTTAACTTTATACCTAATAGTAGGAATGAAAATCAAACTTGTTGTTCGCGAGTCAGCTCGTGTTCGGCTCGTTAATAAACGAGCCGAACACGAGCCGAATTTTTCAGCTCGATATTTAAACGAGCCAGCTCGTGTTCGGCTCGTTTATTAAACGAGCCGAACACGAGCCGACCCCAGCTCGCTCGTGTTCGGCTCGTTGACACCCCTAGCTTTCTGCCTCAGCGACTTTTTGTTTACTTGGAAAATAATAGCAGAAATAACCTCTGGAAATTTTAATTGTAATTCGTTTTATCTTTTGGAAACCAAACCGCTGGAATTTTGAACCTACTAGTTTGCTTAAATGACATAATGTACGAATTATTCACGGCCGTCACAGGTAATGGCTATTGGCGACGGAGAGAATGATGTGGAGATGCTCCAATTAGCATCATTAGGGGTTGCTCTTGCGAATGGATCAGAGAAGACTAAGGCTGTGGCGAATGTCATTGGAGCCACCAATGATGAAGATGGCGCCGCGAAGGCTATCTATGAATATGCCTTTTAACATTCATTTTTGCATTAATCAGTAATTTAATACCGGTTTGTGTTCTCATCGGAAATTTTCAGGGGTGTTCCTTTTTGCATCAGTCGGGTGTGCTTTCTAAATTATTTGTCATTGTTTTGAGCTGGGCGCCCTTCATACGCGAGCTGTCTGTCCTTTTTATGTTGTAATATGAAATTGTTACTCTTCCTGCCCTGCTCCGTTTGTTTTGAATTGTTTCCCCGCGTCCTCCATTTTAAAGGTGGAAAACTTCGCAATCTAATTTTAGATGGAAACATGTTGTTGTCCCAGAGACGGTCACCAGTACTCCATTTTCTAGTTGACCCGACTTATTGTGGTAATTTTTTGTATTGTTTTATTGGCTTCTCCGTCGCTTTTGTTGGTTTTGATTTAAGTTGTGACTTTAGTTATTTTGATCCTATGAAATTGACATTTATTAAACTTGGAAAAAGTAATTCATTAAGGCTGTGTTTGGATTGGGGATAAAGGGGGGATATCCCCCCTTTATCCCCAAACAGTTTGGGGATATCCCCGTTTGGGGATATCCCCGCCAAACGGGGATATCCCCCCACAGGGGGATATCCCCCCCTACCGGGTATTGGGGGGGAGGAATATCCCCCCCAACGCGCCCCTTCCCAAGGCTTTTCTGCCTTGGGAAGGGGCTTTTGTTTTTTTTATTCAATTTTTTTTTTTTTTTTTTTTTTTTATAGTTGATTTTTTTTTTTTCCCTTTTATACTTCCTTTGTTTTTTTTTTTTTCTTTTTCTTTTTTTTATTACTTCGTTTGAATTTTTTTTTATTAAAATTTTTAAATTTTAATAAATATTTAAAATTTAAAATTTCAATTTTATAAATTTTAATTTTTTTTATTTTATATTTTAATAAAGTAAAAAATTTTATTTTATTTTTAAAAATTATTATTTTTAAAATTTATACAATATTTTTATATTTTTTTTAAAATTTATATAAATTTATAAATTAAAATTTTTACTCTTACTTAAAATTTGAAAATAAACATTCTTTTTTTTGCTCACACTTAAAATTTTTTTAAAAATTAAAATAAATAAAAATTAAAATTTGAATAAATTTTAAAATTTTAATTTTAAAAAAATAATTAAAAAAAAGAATAATTAATTAAATATAATATATAATTAAAATTAAATTTTAATCATTAAAAAAATTATATATAATTATTGTGACCGCGTCATTAAACCAAAAATAATTTTTTGAAATATTTTAATAAAATATTTTAATTAAATATACTATATAAGATTTTTTATAATTAATTAATTCTAATATATATTTTAATTATCACATCATTAATTTACATAAAACAAAAGGTCACATCGTCATTAAACCAAAAAATCAACTTTATACATCTTTTTCTCAATCCCCAATCCAAACACCTATTTTCTTATACCAGGTTTATCCCTCATTCCCAACCAAACACAATTTAGGTATATCCCAGGTATATCCCTTACTATATTCCTATACCTGGTATATCTCATTCCGGTATATCCCGCTTCCAAACGATACCTAAAGAACTGGATTTTAAGCAGTGTAATAAGACCAAACTGCTGGGATCTTACGACAACGCTGAGCTATTATTATACAGTTACGCAAGATCTCTATGGCCAAAGCATTCACTAAAAGATCTTTTGCTATTAAATAGGAGACATGGATGAAAGATTATGTGATAATACTCTCATCGCTTCCAAGGTTCCAAATTTCTATTCCTTTACACAGTAAGCAAGAGAGAGTCCCAAACGACGGATTGCTTCCCGTGAAAGGAGCCTGCTTAATCACGACAACAAGTGATATATGGACCTAATTTTAATGAATATATCAACAATCTCAAATCTAGCAATACAACACTACCGCTACCGCTTACAACACTATCTTTGATCAATATAATCAATGAGTTGCCCTAACTCTCAAGCATAGACCAATTTTCATGTTGTTTGCCGTCACTGAAATTTTAACACTTTTCATGGTATTTATAATCTCCCAGCGGGAGTATACGCGGACTGTTGCAGCAATTTGGTCTTCTCACATCATGCAGCTGAGAAAAATGCCTGCTCCAGAGCTACAACACAGCAAAATCTGGGAGATTGCATGCATATCAAACCACAAGGGTATTAAGCATCAGTCTACTATATTCACAGGAGGATCTAAGCCGCTGACGAGAATTCCCAGATCGATATCCTTGTCCTCGAATTTTTTGATAAAGGGATGATTCTGAAATTGGCAAACAATATTTAAGCATAGGAACCTCCAAACTGTGAGGCGAAATTAACTAAGCAGTTAAAATATCAATACCGACCAGGAGTTCCAAGGAGGACAGTCTCTGTTGAGGATCCTTTTGAATGCTGCATGCGAGAAAGGAAAAAAAAAAAAGAGATTTCAAATCAGTATTTTTTACTCTATAATCTCTTTGAATTTAGCATGTATTTCTTCCCACAAAGAAATAGAAGAAAAGGGAACAGAACTCAGTAAGAAGTTCAAACAGATTTTGAATCAAAAACCCCAAAATATGAAGAGAGAGTTTATTAAGCAGCATAATTACAGCCCACCTAAACTACAGCATGCTATACTAACATACTCCAAGCATAGCTTTTTCAAAAGCGAGACTCATCTTGAGGCAATGACCCACAAAGCCAGCCCAACAAATGGGCTTCATATTTATTAAGGGAGATGGTTTACTTAGGCTACTGTCAAAGATATGAGAACAGCCCTTTACTGAATAAACAAAAATGTATCTCAGTTAATGACATCAGTTAGTACTTCATTGATGTGTCAGTGGTACATACTTTTTTAAGTATTTGTTAAAATATTAACCTATGAATAGTTCCAGATATAACCTTTGGCACTCAGGAAGAGAAGGCTAGTACATACACCATTTACAAATGCTTAGCTCACTTAGAACAAGATTGCATAGAGCGAAGTTTGGTTGGGTCAAGTCAAGATTTTGGAAAGCCATAATAAGAGAAAGCTACTTCTACAAAAGAGGGTATGCAGGTTTTGATAGCTTAGATGGTAATCTGTCCTGAAGGGGACTTATCCTAAAGGTGTCCGTGGACTGGATCGGATCTAGATAGTTGATATACTGTACCCGTAAAAAAAAAAAATCCTACCCATTTTACTTTGAGTCGGGTTCGAATTTCTGTACTTAAGTTACTAATATACCCATCGGGTCTATTTGAGCGAGTCTAGATAGTGATTACATGTATATTACCCGCTTAAAACTAGATACGGGTTGAGTACGGGTTGGGTTTAAATCGGGTACGAGTACCCGTATGCATATATTTTTTATAGACTTCATTAAATAGTTTATGAACAAATCATAAACCTCTTACTATAAAAAACTCGCATTCTAATGAGTTGTACCTAGTCAAATAAAATTCGTTCGGAAAAAAAGAACAAAATATCACAATACAAGAAAGACACATCACTTTTCTTGAGTATAAGAGCAATGAAAAAGCTATCATACTCCATAAAAACATGGATAAAAAAACAAGGACCCCCGTTTAGAGAGGAAGATTCAAGCAATAAACAAAACGGCTAAAGTTAAAATAAATGAGTAAAAAATAAAAAATAAAGACGAGAAAACAAAATGATTAGGGTTTCACTATGATGAAAATACATAGAGATCCCTTATTTAAAAGTGCTATTGAGATTGATCCCTCAACATCAAACTCTTTTTATTTACTATCGGGTATTTCACCAGGTCCGGGTCCGGGTCCGGGTCTAAGTCAGGATTTGAAAACTATTCCGGACCTTACCGATTAAAAGGTTGGGTTCGGGTTGGGTTCAAGTCGGGTATGAATATAAAATATCCGGATCCATATCCGAAACTTTAATGGGTAATTTTTTTTATCCGTATACTATCTATTTTTTATCGGGTCCGGTTCGGAATCGAGTAGAGTCCAGGTAGGGTCCGGGTCGGGTATGGGATATCGGGTATTTTGGACAGCTTATCCAAGATGAAATATGCTCTTTCATTATACACAACCTTTGAGCATGTCCTCAAGAAATCTCAAGGTTGAATATCAGCCTAAGGGAGCTCTATTGTTGAATTTAACTTCCTTACAGTATGAACTAAGAACACTTAACAGCATCAAGAGGTGTAAATGACAGCTTGGATGCACAACGGTAATAGCAGCATGTAGATTGTTGGACTTACCAAGCTGATATGAATGAACAGAACTCTGGTGAGAATTGATCTGGTGGTGCACAAGGTGCTGGCTGATCCACAATAGCCTCCAAAAGTTCATAAAAGCTCAGCCAACCTTCTTCCTCTTCAGATGGTATGTAAGGAAAACGGCCAATAGCACATTCCAGTATTACCAAGCCCAAACTCCATATATCACTCTTGTAATCATAAGAGCTTCCGCTTATTCGCTCAGGCTAAATAAAAAAATGAAACAATATACTATCAGTTAATGTGTCCGTTATAATTTGAAGACGGGAAAAGCTCATCTAGTTTCAAAAGCAATAACTGAATATTCGGGCTGCAAAAGAAAGAGGTGGCTATTCTGCCAGATAACAAAGTGAATTTGTCAAAACAGAACACTGTTTCTGTTTTTACAACTTTAGCTTACTTTTCAACTTATGGAGCAACCTGCCTTCCAATAAAAGACCTTGATGCAAAGTTCTAAACAATTGGCGTGCAGTTTTAAGGCATGGTTGCATATGTTTTAGATCGTATGTTGATCATTCAGAATGCTCCGTCGCAGTAGTGCGATGAGGCACAGTTTGGTCACAAAAGTTGAAAATTTGGCTAGACTTTTACCCCCCAGAAAAAAAAACAAACAAAAGAGTAGCAAATTTGTAGAAAAGTGAAAAGGTTGGATTTCCTTTTTTTGGCAGAAAGGCCAAAAAGGGATTGCAAAACATACCGACATATAATTGTAAGTTCCCACGAATGTATCTCGCTGACCCATGGAGCTAGCAAGTACAGCACTCACTCCAAAATCAGTAATTTTCACTTCACCTTTGTGGTTAACTAACAAGTTTGACGGTTTGATATCTCTGTGGATTACATGTCTTTCATGATGAAGATACACTAAACCCTTCAAAACCTGGACAAGTAAAAAAAGAACTAGATGGTCAAACATTCACTAAAACAAACTCACACGAAAGCATGAAAACATCTAGAAATAAGCATGACTACTTCTTGCCTGCTTACAAAGAACTGCCAGGTATGGCTCAAGAATTGTTTTAACTTGCTTAATTATGTCTGCGAGAGATCCCCGATCCATGTACTCCAAAACAAGAGAAATCACACCATTGTGGTAGAAAGAATGGTAGCAAACAACTACATGTGGGCACAGCGATGCTTGGTTTATTTTCAGCTCTTGCACTATTTGTTTCCGAACTGTCTCTTGAATATTCATCTGAATGCCCTGCAAAATGAAATGTCTTACAGTCAGTTCAGTAACTAGTAACATAATCAGTAGAATGACCAAAGAAGGTAAAAAAAGAGGAATATTACCTAAACGAAAACAAAAAAAGCTCAATATTTTTTAGGAGTAAGAGATATAAATGAGAAAGAAATAGTAGCATGAGAAAAATGAAAGAGAACAATTTCATCCTTGCGGAATGTGCTTCTTCACGATAACTAATATTTCAGGAGGCATAATGGTCGCCGGCATCATACCTTCAAAGCATATAAGGTCCCCATCCATTTATGCCGTACAAGTTGGACAACACCGCCGCTTCCTTTTCCAATAACTTTTATGGTCTCGAGGTCCTCCAATGCAAACTGTATATCCACCTCCTCCACATCTGGTGTCTGCATAGTGATATGCTGAAGGACTAAGTAATAATGATAAAGCAGAAAATAATAAAATAAACAATAACAAGAGATTGATATAAACGGAAGTGCTATGGATTAAAGGATCCTGCAAGCATGCAATTAGTAAAACCCAATAATTCCTGCTTGTTGATAGTGAATGAAAATCCCAATTGAAAAAGTCTCTTACTTTGCGCTGAAATAATAAAATAGCCAAGCTACACATGAAAAGCAATTTAAGTTTGATAAAAGCATCGAACATGAAGTTAAGAAATCAAAAATAAGGAAGAAAATTCTGCTTCTGACAAGTATAAAATTTAGCTTTTGCAAAGAGGTACAGACCAATGGTTTTTGCTTATTACTAATTTTCTCAATCTAGCAATCCCAACAATAGAGCGGAATTACTATTCTAGAGGTAAATACACTGAAAAAACAGTAATTTCACATTGTACACGTGTGTGTGTATATATATATATGTAGCAAAAACATCTCGGCCACAGAAATCAGTAAACTGCTTAGTAAATCCAAATACGCTATTATTAGAAGTATTACTGCAACAGTTAGAAAGGAACTAACAGTGACCAGATCAAGTACAAAAAATTATTTAATTTTTCAGCTCAATTTGTCAGTGAGAAAATTAAAATTAAAACAAGTACAAATATGCGTAAATAACGGAAGCATTGAAATGAACTTACACGAGTTTCATTTTCTTCCGAGATCAACCGCAACCCTCTCTGATTCAACCGCAGATCACCGTCCTGGAATGTGCCACTCGCCGTCCTACAATCCAAAAAAGCCCTAATTTTCATCAGATCGAATCCAAATCCTCGAAAAACACGAAGAAACCCTAGCGCAATCGACGAGACGAATCACGGGACAACTAATCAAAATCTCCCAAAACCGAACACATATAGAGATCGCAATTGGCGATTTACTCACAGGAATCTGTCCACGGGAGTCTCCTGCGCGGGCACCGCGAGCTTCAGCTGCTTCATCGGCTTCGCCCCCTTCATGATCTAGGGTTTCCGCTTCGACGAATCCAAGCTCTAGGGTTACAGCTCCTAGTAATTTCTCCGGAGGAGGGGGCTCGAGAGAGAGAGAGAGAGAGAGAGAGATAATGAGGAGAAAAAATTTGTGGGAAATTATTATTATATTAATAAAAATTAGAAAAAGAAAACGACAGCACAAGAGACGACTCCGCAATAAATTTGAAACAAGCGGAGACCGCCAAACGGCGACTCCATCCCCCGCCGTTAGACGCCGTTAGACGCCGGTAAACTTCCACCTTCTATTTAAAATGATTTTTCGGATGTGTATTGCACTGGGGACCCGTAAACTTCCCCCGTAACTTCCCAATATATTATTTATATTTTTTAAATTTTACTTTTATGTTCGGTGGTGTAGGAAGAAAAAAAAAAAAAAAAAAAAAAAAAAAAATTGGACTATTTCTTATAAACTCTCTTTCTCCTACCCAACTTACAATCATCAAAATTTAAAATTTTATTTAGTTCAAAATAGCATCTGAATAATGCATCAATCATATTTAAATAAAAACAAAAAATATAAGGACTAAAATGCAACATCCCGATAGTATGCGAACATCCATACATTTTACCCACAACTTGAGCTTTACTGCGTTCAAAATTTCAAATAAGACGGAGTGGAAACGGATCGGCGAGCCACGAGTTGACCAGTTTCAAAGTTGACAGCTGGTGGAGAAATTTTGCCTACACCCGGTGCATTGACACATCGGCGCACCACTAACATACGAGCCGTCCATCACCATCACATCTCATATGTCGATTACTGTCGTTTCATGTATCGTTAACACTGTTTAATCATAAGATATATATTAAGATAAAAACATACAGTTATATTACATCTCTCTAATATTTTTTTTTCGAGAAATAACTAGTATGTTATCCGCTTTATTTATTAGAAAGATTAACTAAGCAATAGTGGTGAGACAGCTAAATTTTTTTTAAAAAAAATTATATATATAGAGAGAGAGAGTAAGAGATATAAAATAAATCTAGATCAAAGGTTCAAAATTTTTGGAGGAGCAAATTTTTTGATGATCAGATAGATGTTAAACGGTGAATGGTGCACATTTTGTATAAATGCACCTGGTGCACAAAATGATATGTAGTGGGGAGATGGGAATGGATGGGAGTGAGAGCCCAAGATATATAGGTCCAAAGAAGTCTAAATCACGAAGCACGTGCGTTTACTCAGGATAGGGAACACACTAAAATGCACTTATGTGGCACGCGAGGTTATGGTATGGGTAGCTCAAAACGTACCCACTACCTAGTTATTTATATGTGTGTACATGTCTGTCTCACTCCTTTTAAATGGTGGAAGTTAAAAATTATTGGTTGGGAGTATATATTGGAGTCAAATGCTTTTGAGGTCAATATTGGTTGTATTAACGAGACTCGATCGTTTTCTCGTATCGACGGATTGGGACTCGTCTTTCCCGAGAGCCGAGGTCGTAGCTCTACCTAGGCCTACGTCGGATCATTGTCCCATAGTGATGAATATGTGTGGAGATAGTAGAAGTGCGGTTAAGAAATTCAGATTCGAGAATGTGCGGTTAAAGTATGACGATTTTCGTGCTAATGTCTCGGTGTGGTGGAAGGAGACGGATTGTCAGAAATCTGGAATCCTAACCTTCACGGCTAAATTAAGACACTGTAGAAATATGATTAAAAATTGGTGTAATATACATTTCTACAGCATTTTGAATGAGAAGATGAGGATTATGTCTGATATACAGAAGTTGGATTTGGCAGAGGAACATCTTGAGCTTACCCCAAACTTGGTCGAGAAGAGGGAGGAGTTGAAGCGTAAGCTTTGTAAGGTGTTGGACGACGAAGAAACGCTATGGAAAACGCGAGCGAAGCGGAGAAGGGTGAAAGAGGGTGACGATAACACAAAGTTTTTTCACGCTTACGCTAACAGTAGACAGCGCGCAAATGAGATAGGCGTGATTGAAGATGACGGAAGAACGTACTGGGCGGAGAAGGATAAACTGACTTACTTCTATCGTAAGTTTAAGGAGTTGTTTGCCCTAGAGACACGACACTGGTGCAATTCGGTGACTAGAGTGATCTTTTTCAGTCCCGACGAGTCTCTGACTTGGACTGTGTGACCCTTTCTGCTCTCTTCAGGGTGGAAGAGATTAGGAAAGCGACGCTTCAACTATGGGGGGACAAAGCTCCTGGGCCTGACGGATTCCCACTCAGTTTCTATCATGCTTTCTGGGATACCTTGAAAGACGATATTGTAAACATCTTTTCTGATCTTTACAATGGGGGCTGCTTTACTGGCCCGATTGATTACTCTTTCATTTATTTAATTCCTAAAAAGGAAGGGTCTTCTAAGGCAAGCGACTTCAGACCGATAAGCCTGTTGAATGAGATTCAAAAGATTATCTCGAAGGTGTTTGGCGAACAGACTAGCGCCAGTCTTGAACAACTTGATCTCATAGTGTCAGTCCGCATTCCTCAAAGGGAGGAATATCGTAGATGCATTCGTGACGGCCTCAGAACTTGTGGGGTGGTGTAGTAGGACTAAATTTGAGGAGGTTGGAGTGAAAGTAGACTTCGAGAAGGCTTACGATAAAATTAGTTGGCCATTCCTGCGAAAAGTCATGGCATAGTGGGGCTTCAGCGATATATGGTGTGGGTGGATACGATAATGTGTCGAAAATGCCAAAGTGGCGGTATTGGTCAATGGCGAGACAACTATGTGGATTAAGAAAAAGAGAGGCGTGAGATAGGGGGACCCGTTATCCCCTTATTTGTTTCTACTGGTGACCCAGAGTCTTGCACGGATGACGGAAGAGGCTAACTGTAATAACTTTTTTAGGGGGGTAGGGCCATCTGATGATTGTCGGATCACATTAATCCAATTCATGGATGATACGTTATTCTTCTGTGAAGCCAGGAAGATATATATGCGAAACCTTAAATTCTTGTGGGAGCTTTTTGAGTGGGCTTCCGGTCTTAAAATTAATAAAGAAAAATCAGAGTTGTTCTATCCAGGTAAAGTTGCGCATCGGGAGACTAGACTAGCGAATATCTTGGATTGTCGAGTTGGAGCCTTCCTGATGAATTATCTCGGTCTGCCATTGTCCAACAAGAAACCTAGAACTGAGGACTGGGGCGGAATTATCAACAGAGTACGTCATAGGATTAACGGCTGGCAAGCTAAACTTTTATCAAGAGGAGGAAGGCTAACGTTGGTTAACGCAGTTCTAGCAAACATGCCCATCTACTTTATGCCTATCTTCAAAGCCCCTAGATGGGTCATTAAGAGGATTGAAGCCCTTAGAAGGGACTTTTTTTTGGTTCGAAGACTTGCACCGTAACGGGAGAGGGTGGGTTGTAGCGTGGAAGAGCGCCTGTAAGAGTAAAACGGAAGGTGGATTGGGGGTACTTGATCTTAAGCTAATGAATGAGGCCCTTATGACCAAATGGTGGTGGAGGCTCTTTACGGCACCTGATCTCCAATGAAATAAACTCATTAGGGCGCTCTATTACCTGAAAAGAAAACCTATAGGGGAGAGGGGAGCGCTCAGGCCGGCATCACAATGGTGGAGGGACGTAGTCAAGGTAAAATAGCTCTTTAGGGGGGGGGGGGGGGGTCATATCGTCCGGGTAATGGCAAAGCTATCAGGTTTTGGTCTGGCAGGTAGTGTGGTGAGACGACCCTACAATCCCTTTTTTCGGAGGTTTACATCGAAGTAGGGAGTAAAAGTCTGTCAGTCAGCGTTTGTTACGGAAATGGCGAAAAATTTTGAGGTGGATCACACCGGGGGGGAGTAAGGGGGACTAGGCTATCTAGAAGCGCCCGACAACTAAAGGAGCTTTTAACGGGTGTCACTCTGGGGGAGGATAACGACGGAGTGATCTGGCGATGACAAGAAAAAGGTGTGTTCTCGGTTAAGTCTACTTACTCGATCCTTAACGATGGGGGTATTAGAGGTTTGTACGCTGGGAGGCTTTGGAGTCTTCGTATGCCGTTAAAGTACGGATTTCCGTGTGGTTGGTACTCAAAAGACGCTTGCTGAGAGGGGCTGGGTGGGAAATACTTTTTGCGTGCTTTGTGGTTGTGAGGAGGAGACGATAGACCACCTTTTTGTAAGGTGTATATTTTCGCGTTTCGTTTTGGGGATGTGTACTGGGGCCATCTGGATCGAGGAAAATGATGAAGAGGTTAGGAATGTATGGGGGAAGCGAATGACTTTAAAAGGGGATGCTGTAAGGTCGAGACAACTTATCTACTTGTCGGCTACCTGGTCGGCGATCTGGGCGATTAGAAATAGAGTGATCTTTCTTCAAGTCTACTCTGATCTACTCTCTGTTGTTAATTGGGTCGTGTGACCCCCCCAATAGTCCCACATCGGATGTGGATAGAATTGTGATTTGATTTATATGAGACATGGACACTAGTAATAATAATCGGACTTAAGCATTTTGGGTTGTGGTGTAGGCCCAACGAGTTATTATTGCTAGTGGGCCGGGTCGTTACATTTGGTATCGGAGCCAATAACTAGCAGGAAGTGTGCGGCGAGTCTCAACTGAGCCTGGGTCTAGATGACAGGGCTAGCGAGACGAGTCTCACATCGCCTGGTGATCTTGGGCTGCTGTGTGTGTTTGGGCTGACGAGGACGTCAGGCTTAAACGGGGGAGTCTGTGACACCCCCAATAGTCCCACATCGGATGTGAATGGAATTGTGATTGGGTTTATATGAGACATGGACACTAATAATAATAACTGGGCTTGAACATTTTGGGCTGTGGTTTGGGCCCAGCGAGTTATTATTGCTAGTGGGTCGGGTTGTTACAGGTCAATAGAGATGTGCTTATGTGGAAGGATTTAAAAGTTGTTCCCACCCACTTTTGGGTGAGAACAATTTTTTTTCAGCTATTTTTTTATTTTTTTAAATTAAAATTTAAATTTTTAAAATTTTAAATTTATAAAAATTTAATTTTTTTTATTTTAAAATTTTAAAATTTTTTAACTTTAATTTTTAATAAATTTTAAATTTTAAAATTATTAATTTTTAAATTTTAAAATTTATATAAATTTTTATATATAAATTTTAAAATTTTGTATAGAATTTTTAAAATTTATACAAGTTTAAAAATTAAAATTTTTACAGCCTCTTTTGCACATTTTTCGAGACAATTAAAATTTAAATTTTTAAAATCTTTAAAATTTAAAATTTTTAAATTTTTAAATTTTTAAATTTTTTAAATTTTTAACTTTAATTTTTAATAAATTTAAAAATTTATAAAAGTTTAAAATTTATTAATTTTTAAATTTTTAAAAATTTATAAATTTTCAAAAATTTTATTTTTTTTAATAAATTAATTTTTTTATATACAAAAACTAAACTTAATACAAATTCTAATTAATTTTTTAAAAAATAAAATTTTCAATTAAAAATATTTATTTTTTTTATTTTTTTATTCCATTTATCAAAACAAACATAATTTTTTATATATATATATCTAGTATCATTCTAATACTCATCCAAATATAAAATTATATTAATTTTTATTTATTTATAAATTTATATTTATTATTAAAATAAATAGTTATCATTTATATGGGAACCAGACGCAGTCTAAATTAAAGAGTGAAACGTGGAATGCAAATAATATGTAAAATGTTCCTGGGGAGAAGCGACCATGCATGAACGGTGTCCTCTTATTGACCGAAGCCTCATCATCTTACTAAAGAAGAAGCTATTGCCTGCACAGCTGCTCTTGGTGTACGACTTCATTGTCGCATCGTGACCTCATTTGCTTTGTTTTTTCGTTTCTGTAATGTAATCTCCACATTTTAAACTTAAATATTGAAATAGTACAATTTGGCCTTGAAGGATAAGTGGAAACTATTGGCGCAGTGCACGGTGATATGGTGCACTGGGCGCTTGGCCAAATGATGGTTATAATTTATTATTAGGAAAAAAAAAGATTAGGATAGAAAAAAAAAAATTAATCATGTCATTAATTTTGACTTAAGGATGGGCCGTGGCTTCGGCGTGGGCATCGAAATGGGCACAAATATTTAAGCGGGGCGTGTTGTGCATCAATTTGAAGATTATTCTAATATATATAAAAAGATTTTAACTGTTTAACAAGTTTATTTTATTTTATTTTATTTTATTCTTATCTTACTCTGCCCCGTATTGTATCATGCTTGTTTCATTTTTAGGTTATATGTAAAAACTCACATTGCGTCTACCTCAGATTTTCTTTTTAATAATCACGCAGTGTGTTTGATTATGTTCTAAGAGCGGTAAACGTATTGTGTTTGAAATTACCGTCGATGAGTTTCACGATGGAGAAACACACATAAATCGGCGGTTCTCAGTGCTCACCGCCGCCGATAAGCACTCACTGCTTGCAATGTAAATGCACCGAGAAATTAATCCAGCAAACTACTTTAATTGGTATATATATGGCTCAAAACAGAGCAGAGTAAACTGAATTAACTGAATAAACGGGCCGAACAAAATCCACTTGCTATATATATATATATATATATATATATATATATATATATATATATATGTATATATATATATGTCTCCTGGTTGTCCCTCGTGCTAGCACGTGCGACTGGGTGGATCCACAATACCACTTGGGGGCAGGCGCACGTGCTTCCCCGCGAAGCAATGGGCACCCGATCGAGGGACCAACAAGTGATGCTGCAGTAATTGTTGAGAATTATACAGTGAAGCAGCATTGGCATGTATTAGCACAATACACATATATAAACACAGCTTCTTATGATTCTGGCACGTTGTTAGTTTACGCGTACTATCCGATTCATTTATTTTTTAAAAAAATTAATTAAAAATATAAAATATTTAAATTTAAAATTTAAAATTTTAGATATTAATTATGAAGTTATTTGCCACTTATATTAGCGAAGATTGATATATGTTGCAATATTTGGGTCAAATAATGAGATACATAAAGACATACATGTGCATGAGTTGAATTCCTAGGATAAGGATATATATATATATATATATATATATATATATATATATATATATCTTAATGATCATGAGTAGTATAGGATCCTCTGGAACCAAAAGGGAATCAGCTGTAACTTAATTCCAAGTGGGTCAAGCCACTCCGAAACTAAAGAATCTTCAGGCTCTCAACAGTGCATCTGGAGAAGCTTCGCCCCCCAAAAACAATATTTTTGTATACTTTTCTGATGTCAAGAAATCTGTATTAGATTTATATGGCATATAAAAATAATAAAATTAAATATATGTTATTATCTAAAATTATATAAAAAAAATTGATCAATGCGCAGAAGAAAAAAGTTATATTGTAATCTAAATGTTACATGTGAAAATATGGAAATTCCAGTCTCCCGATAGTCTGAATTGACGTTTTATAAACAGATAAAAAAAATAAAATATATCATATAAAAAAAATCTTATTTATGTCAGAATTAATTTTTATTTATAATAAATATATTATTGATTTTCTAATCGAATTTCGGATCGCCCATGATAGGTAAATCCGATTCGTTCTAAAATTCAATTGAAAAACCACCACTACGTGCATTGGAGAAACCACCACCACTACATGTGATTGAAAAAAAAAAAAAAAGAAGAAGTTACTTCTTTTTTTTTTTTTTTTTATGATCAATAAGAAAGTAAATTACTCTCAAATTAGAGGATTTGACATTTAGGTTGTGAAAGCTAGTGTAATTTTTATTTTGTAATTTTACATTTGATCCGTTGGAGTAAGTGATTTATTTTAATACTACTTCATCACGTTTTAAAAATTGCGATCAAGATAAGTTTAAATTTATTTTTTAAACGATCATTAATTGGATTGCTTTTATAAAAATTCTAATAATTTGTAGTTGAATTTCTAATAATATTTTATTTCTTAGAATAAAATTTCATACCGGATATCATCGTAGTAATTATTAGGCGGTCAATCAAATGTCAAAAACAGTTAATTACCTGGAATCTTATCGATCCATCTTTTTAAGAAAGGCTATATATTTTCATATATGTGACAATTTAATACTTCAAATGTTTATATATTTGATTATTGTTTATATAGTAGTACAGCTGATTCTGAACTCTTTAATGCGTGTTTTAGCCAAGCTGATACATCGGATAGTTTATAGTCCTGCATAATTTTAAGGCTATGTTTTTTTAGGAATTAATAATTTTAAAAATATTTTTTTTAAATTTTGGAATAACTAGTTATTTTGGAATATATAAAATAAGGTTAAAATTATGTTTGTTTTAAAAAAATATATTCTTTAAAAAGATTAAAAATATATTTGATAGTTATCTCAAATATTACAGAGAATAATAAAAAATAAATATATTTTAATTTATTATATATTACAATGCATATTATTTTATTTATAATAATAATAATAGTACTTCTGCTGACGGATAACAATAACATAAAAAAAAATATTAATATTATTATCATTACATTTATTTTATTTAGTTAAGCATAAGTATAATTATATTTTTTATTTTTAATTGACTAAATATAAAGCATAAAAAATAAAAAATAGTTGACAAGGTACAATTAATAGTTATTTTAAATTATTTTAAAATAGCGAGGATAAATTTTATTGTCTCCAATTAATTTTCAAACTAAATAAATATATTAAACTTTGTAAATTCGATCTATCACTTATTTTATTTTAATTTTATTTTATTTTATTTTATTTTTTGTGGCTAATGCTGTACAGATATTAATGAATGGCTAACCATTTGGTTGCATCTATTTCCATCACTAGCTAACAAATATGATTAATGCTGTGTTAACAACCTCTCTTAATTTCCTCTCATTATCTTCGCCGACTCCATCACTGTCGCCCACCAGATAATTTAATGATTAATACGTTTTAATATATTTTTAAGTTATTTAATACTACAATTTTTTGTTTTTTGTTTTTTGTTTTTTTTGGATCCAACCGAGATCCAGCTGGATTGGCCCACAATTGAGGGGCCCGTGACAGCGTGTACCCTCCCACATCCAGCCTATCCTGGGTCCCACCTGTCACTTCCCCGCGCCACTTTCTCTCTTAAAACTCCCACAAAAACACCCCCGAACTTTTATTAAATTTGCACCGCCCAAGCGAGTCATAAGATTCATAACTCATATGATGAGTTTTTGTAACAACCTGGGTCTTTTCTGAAAATTACAAATAATTTTTTTAAAAAAATAAATTTATATTTATCTCTATCCAATCAGGTCGCTTTCGTACTGGTTTTCATTTTTAGTATTCAATCATTCTTCGCATTATAAAAATATATGTTACCTAACCATACTTGTCGAGTTATCCCTTTCGATCCAGGTTGTATTCTGCATTATAAATTATTATATATTATTATTATTATTTTAAATTATTATTTATAGGGGACGTATAGAGATTAGGACGAGGCGAGTGGCGACGTAGCACACAGCAACTCAACACTCATTAGAAGAGAGAGAGAGAGAGAGAGAGAGAGAGAGAGAGTGTGTGTGTGTGGAGGTGGGGGTTGCGGTGTGGATAGTGGATAGTGGATATATAGTGGATACCGACGGTATGGAGCCGAGCCCGTTCGTTCGGGTGACGGTGGAGTCGCTCGCGGTGAAGTTGCCGGCGGTGACCCGACCCGCGGGGCCGGGCGTGCACCCGTCCACGACCCCCTGCTTCTGCAGCCTCCGCATCCCCGACGTCGTGCCCTCCCAAGCCGCCTCCGCCTCCCTCCCGCTCGCCAACGATCCGACGGCGGCGGCGTCGTCCGCGTCGGCGCTGTCGACGCCCGTCGTGATCAGCCTCGGACCGGACGCGGTTCGGCGGCTCGCAGGTAAACAGGCCGGTTTGGTGGTGACGGTCTACGCGGGCCGGAGCGGGAGCACGTGCGGGGTGAGCGCGGGGAGGGCGATGGGGAGGGTGAGGGTCGGGGTCGATGTGGAGGGTGCGGGGAAGGGGGGGAAGGGGGTGGTGGTGGCGCATAGCGGGTGGGCTCCGATCGGGTCCGGTTCGGGGGCGATGCTGCATTTGGTGGTCCGGGTCGAGCCGGACCCTCGCTTCGTGTTTCAGTTCGGCGGCGAGCCCGAGTGTAGCCCGGTGGTGTATCAAGTACAGGGCAGCGGCAGCGGGCGCGGCGGCGGGTGTGCTCGGCAGCCCGTTTTTAGCTGCAGGTTCAGCGCCGACCGGAGACGGAGCACCAGATCCAGGTTAGAGTCAGCATGATTAATTAATTCTACTGTTTAATTGTGTTCTTTCTTATTTTAAATTCACTCGTCGGATTTATTGAATCTTGAATCTGGTTGGTTAATGCGCGTCGTCACCATTCTCAACTAGTGTGTCTAGGATTGTTACTTAATAAGTGATCGCACAACACTACTGCACAGTTGCTGCTTTAATTTCGGCCGGCTAACATACACGGCACAATTTTATTTTATCAGATCACTACCGTCCGATCCGGACCCGTCGAGCGCGGGCAAGCTCAGGTCGTGGTTCGGGTCCTTCGGGCGGGAGCGGGAGCGGGAGCGGGAGCAGGAGCTGCGCTACTCCCAGCGTCGGATGGAGCAGCGCAAGGGATGGACGGTGACGATCCACGACCTGTCGGGCTCGCCCGTGGCGGCTGCGTCGATGGTGACCCCGTTCGTGCCCTCCCGGGGCTCCGACCGCGTCTCCCGCGCCAACCCGGGCGCGTGGCTCATCCTCCGCGCCGCCGCCGCCCCCAACGGCTCCGGCCCCACCTGGGAGCCGTGGGGCCGGCTCGAGGCTTGGCGCGACCGCGGCCCCGTCGACGCCCTCGGCTACCGCTTCGACCTCCTCCTCGGCTCCGGCCCCATCTCCGGCGCCGGCTCCGGCTCCTGCTCGGCCATCCGGCTGGCCGAGTCGGCTCTCAGCGTGCGGCGCGGGGGCAAATTCGCCATCGACCTCACCGACCGCCACGTGGGCGCATCGGGGCCGTCCGGCGGCGGGGGGTTCGTGATGGGGTGCGCGATCGAGGGCGAGGGGAAGGTGAGCAGGCCCACCGTGGAGGTCGGGGTGAGCCACGTCACCTGCGTCGCCGACGCGGCTCTCTTCGTTGCGCTCTCCGCTGCCGTCGATCTCAGCATGGACGCCTGCAAACTCTTCTCGCGGAGGCTGCGGAAGGAGCTCTGCGACGATCAGGATCAGTAGCACCACTTCCCGGTTGGGAAATCGGACGGCTCCTGTTGCTCTCGTGAGGTGATGGCCAAATTTGTGTTGGTATATATAGTGCATGTGGTGGCGTTGGTTTGATCACGACGAGGAGAGAGATTCTATAATGTATGCTCCTATCCTATCCTATCCTATCCTATCCTATCCTATTCTTTTATTCATTTATCTTCTTTTCTTTTTTTTTTTAGAATTTTGCTTCATATATATATTTTTAAATTTATAGTGAGGCCATTTCATCTTTTGAGGGGTTGTATCTAATTTTCCTATGCCACGGATTATTTTCCATATTAGTAATTATGAATGTGAGTTTATTAGTATTCTTTTTTTCCTATTTATAAACCTGTTGAACGCTCATATGCACGGGTTGACAGGTGGTGTGTGAATTGATTTGGATTTTCATCAAGTTCTCTTGAAAATTGAGACAAATGAATATTAATTCTCATGCTAGTTAATGATGCAGTGCATCAAATTGTGCACAATAATTAGATGCATGTGATTTTTTTCTAAAGACATGATTAGATAGTCAAGCACAACTTAATGAAGTTCATAAAAATCAAGCAGCTAATACAACAATACTGAACTTTCTCTTCTTACATTACATCATCACAAAATGTAATGGTTGTTCCCGACAAAGACTAGATGTAAGGCATCTGAATTTCTATATCAGAGGAAATGTCTAGATCAAAATTTGGAACAACAGGAAGCTGTTTCCATATCCTGCTCATCGAAAAAGAACATCAAAATCTGGATAGCAACCATGACATGTTCTCCAGCTCAAGGAGAGGTATTGACCCGATTGCGGAGCCGGCTCGATCGCCTCGAAGGAGTGGTGGTCTCCATCTTAGCAATATCTCCCCTCTCTCGTGTCTCCTAATTCACAGCGGCAAAAAATAGTGATCAGCATCAACTTAGGAAGCTGTAAAACAAGATCTCTAATTTGCAATAAATGGTTAATCAATTAAATCTAATAGAAAGAGCTAAAATACGGCATGCAATGATTTTATTTGGATAAAAACAGCTGTAACAAAATCAAATACACAATCTATAAGTTCAAATCTTTTAAATCATGATTATGAATATGTATTGTTATGTCAAGATAAATTTCAGACTCTGCTACTCTTTTTAGTATATAAATGGAAGGAAATAAAGCTAATACTGTGATTTCAATGAGACACAACATGCAAATATGCAAGAATTTACTCCGAAATGATACTAAAAAGAAGTAATCACCTCTTTCCTCTGGTTCTTCGGAACACTAGAGCTCTTACTCGTATCGGACTCTGCTAATACCGAAGAGTCATTTGAAGTGTTCTTCCTCACTGAGCTTCTTTTCTGAGAGAGCTGAGATTCTGCAGATGAATCAGCTCCTCTTCTCTGCAATCTTTGAACAGAACTTATTTTCGAGGAAGTTGCATTGGTAAGTGAGAATTCTCCTAATAATTCGACTTTTGGTGGCCGAGCCCCATTCAAATCCATGTGTCCCTTTCCCTTGTCAGAGTTTTCTGAACGCCTGTGCTCAACATCTAAATCACTACCATTGTCAGATGTTTTAGCCTTGACAAAAACTTCTGAACCAATCTTAGTTTCCTTACCTGCAAATTCAGAGGCAGGCGGCCACGATGATGGAAAAGATGCAGGAGAAGAGGTCTTGTAACACCTTTGGAAGTGCTTGTACAAAGAACTCAAACCAATTATCATCGACAAAGACGTCAAAAGAAATATCATATGTGGCATATATGGCAAAGACGTCAAGAAGTTGGCTGGAATTTTCGTTTGTTCCTCCTCCAGTCGTGCTTCTTCATCGGCTGTCGAGTTCGAAGAAACTATCTCAATTGGCGCAGCTTGAAAAGATTCATCTGTTATCACACAATAAGATTCGTAACTATCACCGTTTTCATCTCCGAATTCAAAAGTGCTTCTTCCTGGAGCAATGCCGTCGTTAACATAATCAATCTCTCCTATCTTTCCCTCAGCCACTGAGTGCACATCACTAAGTGTTTCATCCTCAATAAATTCATCCCTTTCATTTTCGGCTTCATTCACGCCGTTGCTCTTTGATCTCAGCAAACTCTCTATGTGTTGTTGCACTCCTTTTAATTCCTTCCTTTCATAGTCAAACCCTTCATTAAGATTACCATCAATTCGGCACGTAAATTCACTATGACTTGCATGTAAGCACACATTTGAGAAGCCCAACATAGTCTCAATATCGGCTCTCCTGGGAAATCCCCAATCCCTTGTATTCCTGAAATTTCCTCCTATTTCTCCTAGTTCTCGTGAATGAGTATCGACAATCGAATTCATGGAAGATATGTAACAAAATGAAGATACTAAAACCCCAAATAGAAGAAATAACTTCCGCGCTAGCCCGGTGTACCTTCCCTTGTCTTCAATCTCTTTATCTTCAATATCACTATCATCTTCATCAAGTATTTTAAATTCTTCGTCGAGTAAATTTAATTGGCAAGAAAACGACGAATGCGAAGATGATTCCTTTCGGTTGAGCTTCTCAGGATCAGACAAGTAACTCGAGTCGAACCCGCATCCTCCTAGTTCTTCCTCCATCTCTTGTGCTACGCGCGAAAGGATTTCCCTTTTTTTGTTAGGATTGTAGCGAAGGAATTCGGGCCTTGGGGACGTGTAGTTGGTCGCAGGATCATAAGGAGCAGAAGAAGGAAAATGAGAGCCGAGTGAACTGTTATTGACCGGTGACCGTGTTCCTATAGAGTGAGGTGTGATTATTTGATGAGAGGATTCGAAATCAGTAAGACCCAGGGAGGGTTTAAATCGAGGGCTAATCTCGAAGAAGGTTTCGGATGCGCTGTTTCTCTCAGTGAGAATATTTGTGTTTCTTGTTGAAGATGTGGTTTTCGACGTGAACATCTTAGTTTCTTCTTTCTTTGGACTTTGTTTTCTTGTTCCGGAATTGTAAACATGTTCGCAGTTCTCATCGTTTTCTTCAACAAGTTCCTTTTTACTGCACTTTTTTCTTTCAGAACCTTGAGTTAAAAAAGAGTAGAAATGGGTCAACTCAGCTGATTACTAAGCCGAAAACTCAGATGAGGAGGAAAAGGATAATCATATCAATTCAGAACAAAAATACAAGGAAAAGTAGTAATTATGAAGCACAGCTGAAGAACATTAATTAAAATGGAGATAGATAGATCTTCAGGAGGACAAGCATTATATAGAAGTTTAAAATTAAATAAAATGGGGAAGAGAATTACCAGAGAGGAAGTGATTTGCATCGCCAATGCGCGAACTTGGGGGGAAATTTTTTTTAGGAAAATCCATCAAAAACGCTTATTTTTTTATCTGCAAATTTAATCCAACGAATCCACCTTTTTACTTAGCAAAGAAATTGCTATAATCATTCACTTCTTTGTGAGGAGTGAGAAATATAATAGAGAGAAGAGGGAGAGGTTTGTTGATTCAGAGTAGATGACCGTTTAAATTTTGAATCTTTCTCAATTCGACCGTTGGGGATTCGTGATCTCAACGGTCATGTTGTCTGTGCTAAGATGGGTGTTCCAGTGTCCCTGCCAACAATGTAAATCTCCCCTTTCTAAGACCACGGGAGTTAATAGCAATTTGACACGTGGACAAATTTCTAAAGGCCATGTTTTGTTGGGAAATAAAAAGGAATAATTCTTTTATTCTTTTTTTATCCTTATCATTTTTTTATCCTCCACATATAAAAAAAAAAAAAATAAAGAGATTTGTTATCTTTTCCTTAACGGACTATTCTGGAATAGCCCGTTAAGAAGGATTATAACAATTCCCCCTATGGGTAGGAATAAGATTATTTTCATCCGGGAACAATCTTATTTTCATCTCTTTTTTTTTTTTGATTTTTTAAAATTTAAATTAAAATTTATAAAATTTTAATTTTTTTTTTATTTTATAAATTTTAAAATTTTTAACTTTAATTTTTTATAAATCTAAAAAACTTTAAAAATTTAAAATTTTAAGATTTTAAAATTTATACAAATTTTGTATATATAAATTTTTAAATTTTTTATAAAAAATTTTTAATTTAAAAATAAAATTTTTTGCATTATCTTTTACACATTTTTCGAGATAATCAAAATTTAAAATTTTAAATTTAGAGAAATTTTAAATTTTATAACTTTTTAAATTTGTAACTTTAATTTTTAATAAATTTATAAAAGATTTATACAAATTTTAAAATTTTTAACTTTAATTTTTAAAAAATTAAACAGTATTATTTACTAAAATATAAACTTTAATTTATACAAATATTAATTATTATTTAATTAATATTTTAATTAATTAATTAGATAAAATATTATTATTTTAAAATTATAATTACTTTTATTTTTTTACTATTCTCGCTTATTCAAATAATCGAACCAAACACAATTTCAGCTATTTTTAAGAATAACAGGTTTACAAACCAAACACTATTTTTCTTTTATTCCTTACTATCCCGAAATAGCAAGCTATCACAGGGATAAAAAAAATTATCCTCAAGCTCATAATCCCCGAACCAAACAGTACCAAAGAGTTTTTAGTCTTCATATTTGTGACATTTTATATTTAGAATTTGATTTTATATTTGGAACATTTTATATTTTGCTCCTGCTTTTCGATTCTGTATTATTCGCTAAAATATTGTTTAAACGCTAAATATATTACAATAACTTCTTTTTCTATAGTTAAACTACATCGGATTTGGTCGAACTTGGACCGGGCCTTTTTCAGCCTGAGATCTAAACATTAGGCTCGAGCCTGGATCGAGCTGAACCGAACCAAACCTGACCCACTACAGCTCGAATTCTAGATTCAGACTCAGTGGGTTCGTACTCCATCTTTAACCCATCCATTCTAGTGAATTTAACTCAAATGAGTACAAAGAGTAGTAGGGATGTACAAGATATACATGCAATTTTATATCGCAAAAGTGGTGCAATATATAATTTTATTTTGTAACTATTTTTCAATTGAGAAAGAGAAATGGTATCAAAATCTGATCCACTCGGAACCATCGATGAAGCTCATGGAAATGAAGGGCTTGGCTTCGTCGTCGGTGAGCTCTCTCGCCCACGAAACTCTACCCACAAAGTTCGCTCCGGGGCCAGTACATTTGTATTGACCGTAGAACACCGTCCTGCGATGAAATTGGCAAGAGTGTATAAGCTTAATTACATACCAAGGATTTACATTAGGCATGATATCATACCAAGCAATCTAATTGATTGTGCGTGACTTTTTTGTATAGAATTTACATTATTTGCTAGCTATTTGATTCTTATTTTCTTATATTATTATTTCAATCAATTTTTTTTTTTACTTCTATTGAGAAGCTCTTGTATATGAAAACCGTCGCTTATAAGATTGGTTGCTATCATGCTAACGTATATGAAATGTGCTTTTAAAATTGAGGCTCGATACCTACCCGGCTTCTTAGTAGATATATAAACGAATAGGGATTGTGTAAGTAGCAGCAGGGTGGTCATAATAAAAGTGACAAGAAAAGGGGGGACATTAATGTTAAACTCACATTTCACGGGTGGGGTCGCCCCAGTTGTACCAGCCGCGGGGGAGGATGATGTCGTCCATGTAGGTGTAGGCGAAGACGACGCGGGAGAAGTTGCCCCAGGCTCGGCCCAGGTAGAGCGCCCCCGACCCCGTCACCTTACAATTGACGAAGCTGAACCCTGTGTCCTCCGCCCCGCTCATCCGGTTCTGAGCCGTCACTGCTCCGTACCTCTCTGCTATCGCGTGTAAGTGACACCCCTGCAAATAGAGAGAAGCACAAGTCACCGTAAGTAGTGTTACGGACTTAAGCTTTTTTTTCTAAGTCCCTAACACTAGACTCCTAAATGCTTTGTTCCTTGGAAAACAACATCATATGCATGTGTTTCAGTGCAAAGACAACAAACTGAACAAGTTTAACCATGCACACCATTTAGGAATATTTCTTTGTTTATTAACTAAGTTTTAATTATTATTCTCTGTGTTTGAATTTTCTTTTTGGGCTCCACTGACTCAGCTAGACATTCCAAGCATTAACCGACACAATATATATATATGGCATATTTTTCCCTGTTTATGCTAAGTAAACAAAAATGTGGGGGCATCCTTAATTTCACAGCATGAACCATGCATATATTGTGGACATGCATGACATGACAAACTACACACGAAATTACTAAGAGAAATGGTAATTCAAATCAATATGAATTGCGCTCCCCGTGGGAGTGCAAAACAACAGCCTAAAATCACATATAATTGTCTAATATACAAACCTGAATTGCTATCCTACATCTTTAAACCGAAAGTAAAATTATACAAGAGAATGAGATGAAGTTACGGAGATCGATCGATACGAACCTCAAAAAAGGAGAGAGCATTTCCGAAGATGAAGTCGACCGAGCCTTCAATGTAACAATCCTTGTAGTAATGCCTCCCAGTATGATCATAGAGAGTGTCCTGTGCACCCAGAAATTTACAACCAACGAAGGCCGCGTTATCGCCCGATACTCTGAACGCCACCGCTTGCTTCCCCATTGCTCCTGGCACTGGAACGGGAGTTGTATTCTAACATAATATATAAAAAAAAACATATTTATATCATGTTAAATATGCGTAAAATAAAATATCACTCTATAAATGATGTCTCATATATGATGTGAACATAATTTGTTTACCTTGAAAGTAATATTTATTGCAAGAAAGAAAGGGGCGTTCACAGCGAAAGTAGCGGAGTTGTATGTTCCAATGGGTTGGCCTTTTTGTCCAATTGTGTCCGCGGTGTCTCCCCACTGTACCAACGTTTTATCTGCTCCTGCACCCTCTATTGTTATAAATGCTCTCATGGCTGATATACTCACCTTCTCCCTATACACACACAAAATTAAAATTTGAAAAAAAATTATATAAATCTTTCATTTGAACCAATTTCTCAAAATCTAATTAACATATTTGTCGCCCAAAAGACCAATTCGATAGAATTTGGGGCCCTAGATTGATATTATTATTTTTGCTCATGCGTACGGGAGCTAAAGGTTGTGTATGAATCATGTCACGTGCACTGTTTTGGTAAGCGCGTGTGCGATATGGCTCACGAACATATTAAAGAGATTAATATATCATGTTACTCAAAAATCAATTAGATAAAAAAGAGATAGGAGGGAGACAGCGAAATAGCGAAACTTACGTGTAGATGCCGGGATTAACTTTGATCACGACCCGCACTAGATTGATAAAGGGGAGTGAATCTACTGCATCTTGGATTGAGGTGAAGTCCCCCAAAGAAGGGTTCTGGTCCACAGTTAAAGTGTAAGAAGGGAACGCCTTGTTGAGTGCCCTTTTGAACACGCTGTGCTTGAGCCCACCAATGAACCTGACCCATCTCATGAATTGCAGTTCCACCAATTGGGTCTCGGTCGCATTAGCCGGAAACGGCTCCCGCGGGCGGTTTCGACCCGGTCGGAGCGCATTCGTGCGCGAAAGGCCGTGGCCGTGGCCGAAGAGGATGAGGAGAATTGTCGAGGAAATAATGAAGGACTTGTATTTAGACATGGTCATGATCAGAGAATTGGAATAATAGAAAGGGATAGAGGGAGTTGGTTTTTGTAGAAATATAAGAGAGATCACGGGTTGAAGTGGGGGGAAGATGGGGTTCACAAGGAGACTACTACGTATGGGGCTACGTACGTAGTACGTACACATGTTTCTTTTGTAGGAAGGGTGAGCACTTGTCTTTTTTTTTAACTAGTTTTTGTGAGTACTTTTGAGAAAGATTACTACTTAATTTTGGAATAGTGGTCTATGTTTTCTGAATGTGTTTGTGAGCTTCTGTTGTTTTTGGTTGGTTTTGGCTTTCATTGTGTTCTGGTTCTATTCTCCTGGTAGGGGTTCTTAATACTTAATATGTCATTAAGGATAATATTATTTCTTTTTTTATTTTTTACCCTTTTATATATATATATATATATATATATATATATATATATATATATATATATATATATATTTGTTGCTGCTACAATTACTTTCTTGTTCTGTTTCCTTTGTTGTTGCTGCCCCGTGAGTCTCTCTCTCTCTCTCTCTCCCTCCCTCTCTTTCTCCTGTGTACATGTGTCTCTTTTCCAATTCCCATAGATGTGCCTAAATAGTAACTATTAATTTCTTCCATCTTTTATGTCACCAATTAATTCATGCACCTTTTTCTGAGTTAGATTCAGTATATGCTAAGTCCAGTTTGATCTGTAGGACAATTATTAACTAGTTATTTATATATTAAAATTAAGTTTAATTTTTTGTTCGTGATAATAGACCGAGTAGACTAATTATAAGTTGAGGTGGTGAGTTGGGTGAACCCAATAAATTAAATAGAACTGTGGTCCAAGACACACCTAATACGGCAAGATGTCCAACAATATATCTAAGTACATCTAGATGGGTTGAGTCTGGTCGAGATCCGTGCGTACTGTGTCTGTACACTTTAAGTGAATTAGTTGCGTATTTCTAACAGGTCAAGTTTTTAGAATTAATAGTTAGCACTAACAATCCGACAATAATCATTTATTATAATATTATGTTAAATTATATAAAATAATAATTATTCTTCAATAATTTAAATTATTAATAAATAATATTTATATATTTTATATTCAATAATACTGCAACCATTGAAATTTAACTCTCTAATAAAAATAACTGCCATTAAAAATAGAAGAAGAAGAAGTAAGGTGATCCTGCAGCGAGCGAGGTAAAGTAGAGACAGAGTGCAACAACTAAATATGTCTAATGATCGATTAAATGGCATAATCACTTGCTCATTTTCTTTATAATTCTAATGGGGAGCATTGCCAAGTTATTATTATTACATCATAATCCCAGCAGATAACATCAAGATGATGATGATGAGTGACGTTGGAAGAGAAGAACCATCATGATCATCAACTTCCACTTCAACAAAAGGATTAGGTCACATGCTTAGGTGCTGTTATAAAATTAATTATAGTATGCACCATACTATATGATGATACTCTATTATTCTATCCAATTAAATGAATTTGAGCAATAGGTAAAGCTATAGCTAGCTAGTGGATTTGTTGGGCCTTTTCTTTTTTTCTTTTCTTCTGATTAGTTGTTTTATTAATTCGATAAATAAATTTAATTATAAAAAATAAGACATCAAATCCTCAAAAAAAAATAAAATATAATAAAAAAAACATAAAAAAAAAAAAAAACTGTCACTTAAGTATTTTGCTTTTGGTGGCCATTTCTTTAAATGCTTTTATCATCACATTGTTACAGTACAGTACTCAATTATGATTTTACTTTATCATGGCATGGTGGCACCTGAAATATAGTGGCGTTCGATTCAGTGATACGCGATGCCTCCTCTAAAGTTAGAGTTTGGAATGCATGGCAGGGCCAAACAGATCCTTGGTCCTTAGCGGATGAATTCAAGTCGGATCCACAAAGCAATCTAGTTTGAGTTCATATTGCTATCAGAAATCAAACTCTTTAAACAAATATTTTTAGATCATCATGTCGAATCGCCGGTACTAAGTGTAACAGGGAATAGGAAGGAGGAAGGTGAGTTAGGGCAGAGAAGGGCGAGACGCGGAAGAAGTGGGAGACAGCAGGCAGAGGGGGAGTGGAGAATCCAAAGTAGATGCAGAGGTAGATCCGATGGATCAGGGGTAGGTCTCAAGATCCATCAGCCGGGGAAGCCCAGTGGGCCACGGGTTGCTCAACCGAGCCCGCCAGCGAGGCCCACTGTGGCAACCCAATAAGAGATAGGGGGCCCAACTAGTCTATTGTAGGGTTTAGTTAATTTACCTTGATACTGTAGTAATTACAGCTTAGTCCTCAGGTTGTGAGGAATAAGTAGTAAGGAAATTAGGATGTAAGTCATGTTTTGAGAAATACAATTAACTTCTTCCCCAATTCTCCTCTCTTCTCTTCTCTTCTCTTCTCTCCTCTTCTCTCCTCCTCTTCCTCCCATTCTCCTCAATTCTCTCTCTCAAATTCTGCATCCACCCCCATTGGGGCGCGCCATCATCTCCGCCGCCGCGGCTCAGCATTCCTCACATCATCGCCTACCAACGAGGGGATCAGGGTTGTAACAGAATTGGTATCAGAGCGGCACGATCCCAGGGATCGGTGCTTCCATCATTTACCATCAAGCAACCGATAGCCACAAGCAGCACTTGATTCAACTCACAGGAGGTCTGAGATCGAAGGCCACAAGGCCGCAGCAAAAACCGAAGGCAACCCGAGAGCAACAAGCAATGCAACAACCGTAAACCGAAGGCAACCAGAGCATTAAGCCACAAGCCACTGGAGATCGACACCCACAAACCATCACCCTTACCGGAGGCAACCGACATTGAGTCTTACCGAGGGAACCGATTCAAATTTCGCAGTAAGAAGGCGATAACTATGGCCGAAGGCACACGGCTCAAGGTGCTCGACGAGCATGTTCACTCGCTGGAACAGAGGCTTCAAGAGCTCACTGCAGATAGCCACAGGAAGATGGGTGAATTAAATGATAAAATAGTGGAGATGCAAATTGAGGAAAGAAACCACTACGAAGCTTTGCGCAGAGACTCGGCACAAACAACCAAGAGGCTGGAACAGCTCATGGATCTCTTGTCCAACCAGCAGCAGCAATCCTCGTCCAAGGGCCAGATGGATTCAATCTCTCAAGATGAAAGAGGTATACTACCAACGCCTCCCTCTCATTTTACCAAAGAAGATAATTATGCCCACCAGCTACCGAATAGAGCCAACAATTTTTTTTCCTTCCCTCGATTGGATTTTTCGTATTTCACCGGCGAGAGCCCCCGAAGTTGGGTGCGGAGATGCGAGAAGTATTTTGAGATCTATAACATAAAAGAGCAGCAAAAATTGGAGTTAGCAACTATGCACACGGATCAAAAGGTGGATACCTGGTTCCACGGCTACTTAGCCGAGAAGGGGGTGGTAAGCTGGGAACAATTCGCACACGATGTATGCAAGCGCTTCGAAGCTAATGGGCTGAGGGACGTGGTTGAGGAGTTCAACAAGCTGATGCAGCATGGAACTGTAGAGGAATATCAAGAGCAATTCGAAGAGCTGCGCTCAAGGCTTCTCAGCACGGATTCCCAATTCGCCCCGGGGTACTTCTTATCGAGTTTCCTGAGTGGATTGAAGGAAGAGGTGCGAGCCGTGGTCAAGATGATGCAACCAGGCTCTCTTACACAAGCCTTCGAATTAGCAAGACTACAGGAGCAAAATGTAGCAGCAATGGCGAAAAAAAATAGATTGTGGTTCAAAACTCAAGGAGGGCCCTCAGCTACCAGCCAGTACAAGGGGGCAAGCTCGGCAACGCCAACCAAAGAAGCTGACACCGCCAGGAGATACCCCGCTAGGCCGATGGCTGATAAGGAGACTCCCAACAAGCAGCTGATCGAGCAACGGAGAGCAGCGGGATTGTGCTTCAGGTGCGGCGATAAGTATACTTTTGGGCCCGGTGTAAGCAACCTGGATCCCTCATCCAGAGTGTGGCCCAAGAGGTGCTAGAAGTTTATGATGAGGAGAGCTTGCGAGAGAGTAGAGAGTGGGAAGAACCAGAAACTGAAGAAGACGCTGAAGAAGAGACTGGCCTTTCCGTGCATGCACTTAATGCCGAGAACCCCCAGGAGACCCTCAAGATACAAGGGGAGGTCAAGGAAAAGAAAATGGTGATATTGGTCGATACCGGAAGCACCCACAGCTTCATCGACATTAACACCGCAAAGGAGGTCAAGGCCCACATTGCTTCGACTACACCCCTGCTAGTGACTGTCGCCAATGGGCAACGGGTGCTAAGTAAACTGAGATGCCCCGAGTTCACATGGAGAATGCAAAGCGAACCATACACTGCCGACCTTCGGGTGATCAGACTAGAAGGATCAAGTATGATCCTTGGGATAGATTGGTTAAAGATGTATGGCCCAATCACTTTCGACTATCAAAATCGCACGGTCACAATCACCAAGGAACGAAGAAAAACAGAGCTCAGAGGGATGACTGAAGGGGCCAAAATGAAGAGCATCTCAGCCAAGCAATGGCATCAAGAATACCTGGAAGGGGGCTGCTGCGCAATAGCCCAACTGAAAAGTGTGGAACAGGGCCAGCTTGAGGAAGTTCCCGGGAGGGTACAGGAGGTGCTGCAGGGATTTCGAGATGTGTTTGAAGAACCGCAGGGACTACCACCCGTCAGAGCACAAGACCACCGGATACCCCTGCAAGTGGGTGCGCAACCGGTCAACATTCGGCCCTATAGATACACATATGAGCAGAAAAATGAAATGGAAAAACTAATTAAAGAAATGCTTCATACCTCGGTGATCCGGCCGAGCCACAGTCCCTACGCCTCCCCGGTGCTGTTAGTCAAAAAAAAAGGATGGGAGCTGGAGATTCTGTGTTGACTATCGGCAGTTGAACAAGCTGACGATAAAGGACAAGTACCCAATCCCGATCATAGAGGAGCTGCTGGATGAACTGGGGGGATCCCAATATTTCTCAAAGATTGACTTGCGGTCGGGTTACCACCAGATTAGGATGCATCCGGACGACGTTTCCAAGACGGCCTTCCGGACACATCTAGGCCACTACGAATTTCGGGTCATGCCGTTCGGACTCACGAACGCGCCGGCCACCTTTCAGGCCACAATGAATGAGGTATTCGCGCCCCTCCTTAGAAAGTATGTCCTCATTTTCTTCGATGATATTCTCGTGTATAGCCACAGCCTTGAGGAGCACGCTCAGCATTTGGAAATCGTGTTCCAAATTTTGAGGAAAAATCGCTTCTTCGCCAAGCGCACCAAGTGCTTCTTCGGCCAACAGAAAGTTGAATACTTGGGGCACATCATCACCCCGCAGGGAATCGCCACCGACCCGAGCAAGATAGAGGCCATGCAGCAATGGCCCACGCCGACATCGACCAGGGGCCTAAGGGGGTTCCTAGGGCTTACGGGCTACTATAGAAGATTTATAAAGAGGTATGGAGCGATTAGCAAGCCTTTGACGGAGCTGTTGAAGAAGAATGGATTCGCTTGGAACCCGGCTGCAAACGAAGCCTTCGAACATCTTAAGCAACTGATGACGAAGGCTCCCGTGCTTGCCATGCCGGATTTCGACAAACCCTTTACAATCGAAGTTGATGCCTGCGGGCAAGGAATATGGGCCGTGCTGACACAAGAAGGAAGGCCAGTGGCCTACCTAAGTAAAGCAATAGGCAGGAAGAA